>JAPXFY010000033.1:45976179-45986179 GCA_030674185.1 Monoplex corrugatus
GCATTGTTTAAACATGTTCATGTTTATCCCATTTTACATCATACTGTTACATGTTCATCTGTTATCCCATTCTTTATCATACATTGTTAACATTGCTTGCTGTTATCCATTATCATATAACATGTTACATTGTTCATTGCTTATCCCCATTCTTATCATCATAACATTGTTTAACGTTGTTCATTACTGTTATCCCCATTCTTATCATCATAACATTGTTTAAACATTGTTCATTACTGTTATCCCCATTCTAATCATCATAACATTGTTTAAAAGTGTTAATTGCTGTTATCTCCATTCTTATCATCATAACATTGTTTAAACATTGTTCATTGCTGTTATCCCCATTCTTATCATCATAACATTGTTTAAACATTGTTCATTACTGTTATCTCCATTCTTATCATCATAACATTGTTTAAACATTGTTCATTACTGTTATCCCCATTCTTATCATCATAACATTGTTAAACATTGTTCATTACTGTTATCCCCATTCTTATCATCATAACATTGTTTAAAATTGTTCATTACTGTTATCCCCATTCTTATCATCATAACATCGTTTAAACATTGTTCATTACTGTTATCCCCATTCTTATCATCATAACATTGTTTAAACATTGTTCATTACTGTTATCCCCATTCTTAGAGACATAACATTGTTTAAACATTGTTCACTACTGTTATCCCCATTCTTAGAGACATAACGATGAATAAGCTTATACATCTGAATGGGGACGTTAGGGTTTTTCTACTTCTACGTCTACTTCTTCTTCTTCTACTTCTTCTTCTTCTACTTCTTCTTCTGTAGGCTAAAGGTTCTGCGAGCACTCCTTATCTTAAGCCATTGCATTTTTTCTATCTTCTCCTCTATCTCCTCCCTCAACACTGAGTTCCCTGGAGGATTGATATGGCCGTTGATCTTTTGTTATATGCCCATACCAATAGTTTTCTTTTCTTAACCTTTGACTCCCGCACCCTATCCACCAACTGCAAAAACTTGACCCTTTGACTCCCTCACCCTATCCATCAGCTTCCTGCTGGAAGCTGGTGGATAGAGTGAGGGAATCAAAGGGTCAAGTTTTTGTTTTGCCAGCATGGTTGACAATGCAGGATGATGGTGGACAGGGTGCGGAAGTCAAAACGTTTAACTGAAATTAGCAGTGCTGCTTGATGCTTTGGCACACCCTGTGTTCATTGACGATATGATGTTTAGTATCTTGCGGTAACACCTCTTTTCCATGGCATGGAGTCATGTTTCCAAACCTGCTGTGCTGAGGGTCCATGTCGTGCAGGAAGATGGAATACATTACTTACACGTAAGAACCTGGTGGTGTGTTTCATGGAGATGTTCTTGTCCCTCTGATTTTTGATTGATTTGATTCAGTTTTACGTCAGCACCCACCTCAGGTGATATGGCCGACGGGGATAACCATCCCAGGAAAATGGGGGCAATGGGGGACTTATCTAATCCTATACTGACACCACCAGAACAACAATGATGCTAAGATGGGACAGTGAGAAGGCCAGATTTAATGTAGCGCACCCCGGGATTCGAACCCACAACCATTAGCATGTGAATCCGACGCTCAAACCAACTGAGCTACAGAGGCCCGCAGAGTCCCTCTGTACAGGTTTCAGCCACGATATGAGTGTTACTGGTTGAAATATATTTCCGTTATTCTTTGGTGTTGTGTAAATAGTAATTAATAACACCTGGCAACACTGATGATGACGGCTGAACATGATCTTTGTTGTCCTTTGGTGTTGTTGTAAATAGTAATTAATAACACCTGGCAACACTGATGATGACGGCTGAACATGATCTTTGTTGTCCGTTGGTGTTGTTGTAAATAGTAATTAATAACACCTGGCAACACTGATGATGACGGCTGAACATGATCTTTGTTATCCGTTGGTGTTGTTGTAAATAGTAATTAATAACACCTGGCAACACTGATGATGACGGCTGAATATGATCTTTGTTGTCCTTTGTGTTGTTGTAAATAGTATTAATAACATAGGCAACACTGATGATGACGGCTGAACATGATGGTCAATTGTGACCCTAGCAATGAGCATTTAGAGCTTTCCGGTAAAGTGTTAAGGATGATGATTTCGCGCGCGCGCGTGTGTGTATATGTGTGGTGTGTTTGTGCGTGTGTGTGTGTGTGTGTGTTGTGTGTGTGTGTGTGTGTGTGTGTGTGCATGCGCGTGCATGTGTGTATTGCGCACACGTAGCCTATATCACAGTGTATGTGTGTGTATTCGTGTATGTGTAATTAAGGCCAAAGTACGATTAATCATTTTTGAAAAATAAAACACCATAGACCTACGTCTTGACCATTTCTTCTTCGCTGTGGCCTTGACATTTGGCCAGCTCAGGAACTCAGTCACATGATCTAACATTTTGTGTGCCTGACATACTAACGGCACTTTTCGTCCGTTTTCTACGCTGGCGGTGTTGTTCTCACTGGACAATGGCTGCGCTCTGTTCCTTTCAAGTCTTCATCTATGACTGGGATGGCGTGTTTCAAGTTGTGGGTGTGTAAGTCTGTTACATTTTTATTAAAAAATGTCGGCGCTGACATCTCTCCTCCCCCTCCCAGCCTCTCGTTTGTCCGTTTTCCCGGCTCAGTTTTGTCTAAACCATGACTGTGGATGGTGAGCAGCCACAGATGTTTTGTAAGATGGTCACTTTAACAACCCCTCTCCTCTGTCATCTTCTCTTTTTTGGGTCAGTTTTGTCTGAAACATGATGGAATGGTGAGCAGATACTGAGCGAAGTGTCTCTGGCCGTCTGGGCTGGGGAGTTTGAAGTTTGTTAAAAACAAGAGTGATTGATCGCGCTCGAACGATTCCATATGCGCTCCACCCGCGTTTGCCAGCTATTATCTGGCAGACTTGATCCTGCGCAAAGTAGGCCTATGCTCCGGCAAGATCTTGAATCTGAGAAAAGGGGGGAGGGGGAAGTCAAAATGTCATGCGGGGTGTGGTGAAACTAAAACTGAAAGACCCGCTAGTATCAAGATGGCGGCGGTAAACGTTCCAATAGCCAATCAGAAGCGTTGTTGTGTGGACTTCCTGTAGATCTAGAGCTGTGCGTATGCTTTCTTCTTCTTCTGTTGTGTGGCCACAATCAACACTTTGATTATTTTTGCCACAGAATAGAATAGCGGGTTCACGAACCGGCTGCCTGACTTAAAAAAAAAAAAAAAAAAAAAGCTCTACATTCACACACTCCCTGCCCACTAACTGGATCAGAGGGGACAAGAAGTGACGGGTAGGCATCCTAATGATGGCCCCCGGCACCCCCGCCGCAGCGGCCCTCCTACCAGCACACCCCCTACCCACTACCTACCTGACCAAGCACTCTCACATTATACAGAGCAGTTTATGTTTGTGTTTGTTTGGGCTTACTCCTGAAGTTTCGCAGTAGCGAGACTGTCAAGAGTGTCGCATTGAGGTGGGAGGTGACTGTTTTTAAAACTGTCAGGGGAGTCTCCTCTACAATGTGTGCTGGGAGTTCATCCCACTCACGGATGGCTCGGGGGAAGAATGAGAAGAGTCTGTATTGCTGTTTGTAGTCTGCAAGACGTTTAAACTGCTGGCCATGTGATCTTCTGTCTCTTACTACGGGTTTTTCCAGGACACGTATGTTGACCTGCACCAGGTTATTGTGGATTTTGTACAACATGGTGACCCTTGACGCTTGGCGTCGCTTCTGAAGAGACGGCCACATGAGTTTTTCGAGCATTTCTGTTACACTCGCACGCCGATGGTAACGGTTCAGGGCGAATCAGGCTGCCCTTCGCTGGATGTTTTCCATTTTCTTGATACAGCCTATCTTGTAGGGGTCCCATACTGAGCTGGAGTACTCTAGCAAAGTCTAACGAAGGTTAGGTACGCCTTTTCTCTCAGCTGAAACTGCGGTAATGGGGGAGGTGTTTTATCACTGAAATGGTTGTAACCCTGATGCGGTCTGCGCAGTCAGCTGGGCTTTAAACGAAAATAACAATAAAAATAAAATAAGAAGTAATTTTTACAGAATTGACAATTTCATTTTTCCTCCCACAGATCGTGTCCCCTGGACCTGAGAGATCAGTTCTGCCCATGTTGGTATTCATGCTGCCTGCCTCACGTGAATGTTTCCAGACGGTATGTATGTGGTTTATCTCTGTGGTTTATCTCTGTGATTGTATGTATGTGGTTTATCTCTGTGATTGTATGTATGTGGTTTATCTCTGGTGATTGTATTATGTATGTGGTTTATCTCTGTGATTGTATGTATGTGGTTTATCTCTGTGGTTGTATGTATGTGGTTTATCTCTGTGATTGTATGTATGTGGTTTATCTCTGTGATTGTATATATGTGGTTTATCTGTGTGATTGTATGTATGTGGTTATCTCTTTTGATTGTATGTATGTGGTTATCTCTGGATTGTATGTATGTGGTTTTATCTCTGTGATTGTATGTATGTGGTTTATCTGTGTGATTGTATGTATGTGGTTTATTCTGTGTGATTGTATGTATGTGGTTATCTCTGTGATTGTATGTATGTGGTTTATCTCTGTGATTGTATGTATGTGGTTATCTTGTGATTGTATGTATGTGGTTATCTCTGTGTATTGTATGTGTGTGGTTATCTCTGTGTGATTGTATGTTGTGGTTTATCTCTGTGATTGTATGTATGTGGTTATCTTGTGATTGTATGTGTGTGGTTATATCTGTGTGATTGTATGTATGTGGTTTATCTGTGTGTGATTGTATGTATGTGGTTTATCTCTGTGATTGTATGTATGTGGTTATCTCTGTGATTGTATGTGTGTGGTTTATATCTGTGTGATTGTATGTATGTGGTTTATCTGTGTGATTGTATGTATGTGGTTTATCTCTGTGTGATTGTATGTGGTGGTTTATCTGTGTGATTGTATGTATGTGGTTATCTCTGGTGATTGTATGTATGTGGTTATCTGTGTGATTGTATGTATGTGGTTTATACTGTGTGATTGTATGTATGTGGTTTATCTCTGTGTGATTGTATGTATGTGGTTTATCTGTGTGATTGTATGTATGTGGTTTATCTGTGTGATTGTATGTATGTGGTTTATCTGTGTGTGATTGTATGTATGTGGTTATCTCTGTGATTGTATGTATGTGGTTATCTGTGTGATTGTATGTATGTGGTTTATCTCTGTGATTGTATGTATGTGGTTTATCTCTGTGATTGTATGTATGTGGTTTATCTGTGTGATTGTATATATGTGATTTATCTCTGTGATTGTATGTATGTGGTTATCTCTGTGATTGTATGTATGTGGTTTATCTGTGTGATTGTATGTATGTGGTTTATCTGTGTGTGATTGTATGTATGTGGTTTATCTCTGTGTGATTGTATGTGTGTGGTTTATCTCTGTGATTGTATGTATGTGGTTATCTCTGTGATTGTATGTATGTGGTTTATCTGTGTGATTGTATGTATGTGGTTTATCTGTGTGATTGTATGTATGTGGTTATCTCTGTGATTGTATGTATGTGGTTTATCTCTGTGTGATTGTATGTATGTGGTTTATCTCTGTGATTGTATGTATGTGGTTTATCTGTGTGATTGTATGTATGTGGTTATCTCTGTGATTGTATGTGTGTGGTTATCTCTGTGTGATTGTATGTATGTGGTTATCTCTGTGTGATTGTATGTATGTGGTTTATCTCTGTGTGATTGTATGTATGTGGTTATCTCTGTGATTGTATGTATGTGGTTATCTGTGTGATTGTATGTATGTGGTTTATCTCTGTGTGATTGTATGTATGTGGTTATCTCTGTGATTGTATGTATGTGGTTATCTCTGTGATTGTATGTATGTGGTTATCTCTGTGTGATTGTATGTGTGTGGTTTATCTCTGTGTGATTGTATGTATGTGGTTATCTCTGTGATTGTATGTGTGTGGTTTATCTGTGTGTGATTGTATGTATGTGGTTATCTCTGTGATTGTATGTATGTGGTTATCTCTGTGATTGTATGTGTGTGGTTATCTCTGTGATTGTATGTGTGTGGTTTATCTGTGTGTGATTGTATGTATGTGGTTTATCTGTGTGATTTGTTGCATAATCAGCTATGACTGAAATATAAAAATGGAAAAAATTAGCAATACAATCTTTTAAAAAAGCAATATTAAACATTATAAATATATATACAAGTGATATGAAAAACAAATACCACTCTAAAAGTAGAAAAATTAAAAATATAAAGATAATTTCTATATAGTTAAAATATAAGAAATTGAAGTGTAAGTTAATAAATAATCAAAGTTATGCAAAAGCTACCAAAATTTTGTAATGGTACGTTCACACTAGGCTGTAACCACGATCTAACCAAATGGTTACATTGAGGGATGTAACTACCATGAGACAAACTCTAGATTTTTGATACAGCATGTGTGAACGGAAAGCGTCTAACCACTGTCTAACTATTAGGCTCCACCCCTTTTCCCGCGCGTTTTTTGACTGAGAGCAGCAGTTCTCGCTCGCTGGCTGGGTTTTGTTTTGCGCTGAAGTTAGACTGGTGGCATCTAACTACCGTTGTAACTTCGTTCTAACTTAACAAGTTACAAGCCAAGTTACAGGGGTGCTGTGGCTGAGGCGTCATGTACAGATTGGGGTATACTTTTGTTTTCTGTGGTTCTCGTGGGTTTCCATGAGGTGGGGTGTCTTGAGATTGTGCATCTCCACCAGCCTGATGTGACCTGCTGCAACCTGTTTGAACTTGGGTCTTGTAACTCCCTTGTAACTCCCTTTGAAAGTATAAAACCCCCTTGTTTCAGGGGGGTCTCTTCATTCCATCTTGACCTGTCATCATGAACGTCGCTGTACCGGTATTCTTGGCTCGATTTCACCGAGACCTGCATCACCACCACGATCATCATGTCGTTAGAGAGGAGGGACGGCGTAGGAGACGTCCAACCTGGAGGCGTTTCTGGGTTCGCAACTGGCTCACTGAGGACAGAAGGAGGGAGTTGGGCCACTACTACACCCTGCTGGACCTCAACATGGCCAACGTTGAAGAGAGGATGTTCAGGAACTACACCAGACTGACCCCAGGAGTCTTCCTCGAGGTCCTGGACCTGATTCGTCCCGCCATCAGCAAGGAAGACACTCGAATGCGAAAAGCCATTGAACCTGGCCTGAAGCTGGCTGTGACACTGAGGTACCTGGCCACTGGGGACAACTACCGGTCCTTGTGCTACGCCTTCAGGATTGGGGTATCTACCATCAGCACCTTCCTACCTGCGGTGTGCAGGGCCATCACGGAGGCCTTCAATGCTGAAGTGTTCCCGGAGGAGTGGACTGAAGACCACTGGAAGACCATCGCCGACAAGTTCTACACCCGCTGGAACATGCCCCACACCATGGGGGCATTGGACGGGAAGCATGTTGCGATCAAGAAGCCACGCAACAGTGGGAGTCTGTATCACAACTACAAGGGCTACTTTTCCATCCCCATGCTTGCCCTGGTGGATGCGGACTACAAGTTCCTATGGGTGGAGTTTGGGGGATTAGGCCACATGTCCGATGCCCAAATCTTCCTGGAAACCGACCTGCGACAGGACCTTCAGGACGGCACCATCAACCGGCCAGCTCCATGCCCTCTCACTGACGACCCTCAGGACACTACAGATGTGCCCTACTACATCGTCAGTGATGATGCCTTCGCACTCAAGGACTACTGTATGAAACCCTACTCCAGGCAAAGCATGGCACCCAAGGAGCTTATCTTCAACTACAGGCTGTCACGAGCAAGAAGGGTGGTGGAGAACGCCTTTGGTCTGCTGGCACAACGGTTCCGATTGATGCTCAGCACCTGCGAGCTGACACCTGAAAACGCCAGAGCAGTCATGAAGTGTTGCACCACACTCCACAACCTGCTGCTGGACCGACTTCCCCCACCTCAGGATGCAGTGGACAGGGAGGATGCCCACATGAATGTGCTGCCTGGTGCCTGGAGAGAACACGTCATCTGGACTGAGCAACCACAGCCACGAGCAGGACGAGCCAACACCGATGGGAAGAAAGTAAGGGAAACGCTGGCTGACTTCTTCGGGAGTCCTGCAGGGATTGTCCCATGGCAGTGGGACAAGGCCAGTGTCCACCAACCACCCGGTGCTGCCAATCCCAACCGCAACCCTGCTGCTGCTGCTGCTGCTTCACCCCAAGCTGAGTCTGCACCGCCGTCTCCAGCTCCCTCCTCTCCACAGTGATATGGCCATGAGTACAACATCAAAATTTTCAAAGAGATTTATTTCCTGGGTTGTTGCATTAATCCACTTTATCCAAATGACATATTGATAGAGTGAGAGTGAGAGAGAGAGAGAGAGAGAGAGAGAGAGAGAGAGAGAGAGAGAGAGAGTCCAATAGACAGACACACAAACAGACACACAGACACGCAGACAGACATACACATAAACATACACCGAGAAAGATGGGGATACAGACACAAACGGACGTACACACAGAAGGGGGTGAGACAGACAGACACACATACACACAGAAAGACAGCGTTGTGTTATATGACTGGTATAACCAAATGTATATACAAGGGCACAAAAACTGTGGCCAAAAATTAAATACCGGTTGTTTCTCACTGATAAATTTATCTTGAGGTATTGAAATGTATATTTTTCTGTCTCTGTGTTTGTGATATCTCTTTTGTGGCTATCCAAAAACACACACACACACACACATAAACTAACATACACAAGCACACCCCCGCACGCACACACACACACACACACACACACACACACACACACACACACACACACACAAAACATAAAATAAACACCTTTTCCTGGAATTTCAATCCCCCATCTTCACCACCCCTTCCCCCCCCAAAAAAAAACATAGGTCAATTGTATCATTTTTTTTATTCTGTTTCATTTTATTTCAATAAACAAACAGACAAACAAACATGAAGTGTGGATATTTTTAGGATTGACCTTCTGGGTCTGGGGATGAGACCAGTGTTAGGCTGTGTGCATGTGTGGGGTAGGGCAATGCAACCAAACTAAGTCTCTTGGGAACAATTGTGGCCCTTAAAAGGCCGATGCACCTAGGAATGCATCTACAGGTCCAAGAAGTCGATGCCCACATCCTGTACTGTCAGCGGAAACGTGTTGGAAGGTGCGGGCTGCCTTGGGACCTTAATCGGTGTGGCGGACTTCCTGGGTGACGACCGTCGTTGTTGTGCTACAGTCATCAACTGACTGTCCAGACTCCCTGCCAGGAACGCCTCCAGACTCTCAGGTGGTGCTGGCATCGTCGATGGCCCTTGCTGGTCCATGGCTGGAGGAGGAGCTGTCGAGTAGGCACTAAGTCCACCTCTGGATCCACCAGCAGCGGGTTGGAACCACGTTGCAGGCGTTGGGTCTGCACGGACGGTGGTGGCAATGGGGTCAGGCTTCTGGCCATTCCTCCTCACATGTTTCACCACCACATTCCACACCTCCTCCTGCAGGTCCATCATCTGGGCTGGGGTAAAGTGATCAACCCGCCAGTGCAGAGTGGTCCAAAACTGCAACTCCGGTTTGGCCAAGTGCTGCATCATGGAGTCCAACTGGGAGCACAAGTGGCCGCAACAGGTCGCGGCTGCTGAGTCCCCACTGGCCTTTCTTGTTGAAGGGCCCACACGGCGACGTCTAGAAGCGGAGACTGGAGTGGAGGCTGAGGGGCGTGCACTGTAGATGCCAGCATGTCCAGGCACCATCAAACTTGGAGCAGACTGGTCATGGTCGAATTCAGCCTCAGACTCAGTGAGCTCCACAGGCTCAGCAGTTGGCTTCCTCTTCTTGGGGCCCAGGGTGTCAGATGAAATCTGACTGATGTAGGGCACCACGAACTGCATGTGCGTCCACACATACTCCTGGGCACGCGGAAGACGAACATCTGCTGATCCACTCTTCGTCTTGGCCTTCTTCGCCCGTCCCAGCAGGGCCCGCATG
>JAPXFY010000033.1:45996179-45998679 GCA_030674185.1 Monoplex corrugatus
GCCCTTTTTTTTTTCAATATCTATGATATGTTGCTGTGGCCATTTTTTTCTGGATGAGTGTGTGTGTGCATATATACATACATGTGAATTTTCTTTTTCTTTCTTTTTTTTTCTTTTGTCTGTGTGTATGTGTGTGTGTGTGTGTGTGTGTGTGTGTGTGTGTGCGCGCGCACACATGCACGCATGTGAATAGTCTTTTTTTAAAGTATGTATTATGTATATTTATCTGCCTAGTTTTTTTCTGGATGTGTTTGAACATTCATGAATGAGTTTTTTTTCTCTTCTTTTTTTTTGAGGGGTTGTGTACGTGCGCATATGTAGACATGAAATTTCTTTCTTTTTTTCTTTTTTTTTTTTAAGCGTGTATTGTGTATGTATGTGTGCCTATTTGTTTCTGGATGAGAGAGTGTGAGTGTGTGTGTGTGTGTGTGTGTGTGTGTGTGTGTGTGTGTGTGTGTGTGTGTGTGTGTGTGTGTGCATGAATACATGCGCATTTTCTTCCTTTTTGGGGTGTGTGTGTGTGTGTACATGCATACATGTGAATTTTCTCTTTTTTTTCAAAATGTTTATGATATATGTTTGTGTGCTTATTTTTCTTTCTAGGTGAGTGTGTGTGTGTGTGTGTGTGTGTGTGTGTGTGTGTGTGTGTGTGTGTGTGTGTGTGTGTGTGTGTGTGTGTGTGTGTGTGTGTGTGTGTGTGTGTGTGTACATGCATACATGTGAATTTTCTTTTTGTTTGAAAGTAAATATTGTATGTGTCTGCGTGTATTTTTTTCTGGATGAATGTGTGTGTTTGCAGAAACATAGATGTGAATTTTTATGTTTTAAGCTATACAATATATATGTTTTTGTGTGCCCATTTTACTTCTGGATGAGCGTGTGTGTGCACATGCATACATGTGAATTTTTTCTTTTTTTTAAAAGTATATGTTGTATATGTTTGTATGCCTATTTTTTTTTCTGAATGAGCATGTGGGCACACATGCAAAGATGTGAATTTTGTT
Organism: Monoplex corrugatus; assembly: GCA_030674185.1. Classification (NCBI taxonomy): domain Eukaryota; kingdom Metazoa; phylum Mollusca; class Gastropoda; order Littorinimorpha; family Ranellidae; genus Monoplex; species Monoplex corrugatus. Next base: position 45,997,184 of record JAPXFY010000033.1, read on the forward strand.
TTCTTTTAAAGTATACATTATATATATATATATATATTAGTGTGCCTATTTTTTCTGGATGAGTGTGTGTGTGTGTAAATGCATAGATTAAACTATATATGACATGTTTGTGCGCTTGTTTTATTTCTGGGTGAATGTATGTGTGTGTGTACATGCATAGATGTGACTTTTCCTTTGAATTATGAATTATATATTACATATGTTTGTGTGTCTATTTTTTGTTTTGTTTTTGTGGATGAGCGTGTGTATATGTGTGTTTACATGCATACACATCAATTTACTTTCTTTTTAAGTATATATGTATTCGTGTGCTTGTTTGTTTTCTGGATGGGAGTGTGTGTGCACATGCATACATATCAGTTACATTTCTTTTTTTTCCAAAGTAGATGATAAATAAATACATAAATACACACACACCACACACACACACACACACACACACACACAACACACACACACACACACACACACACACACACACACACACACACACATACAGAGATACATATATATATCTATCTATATATCTATGTGTGTGTATATGCATACATGTGAATTTTCTTTTTGTTTTTTGGTTTTTTTTTGGTCTGCGTGTGCGTGCGTGCATGTGTGTGTGTGCACATGCATGTATGTGCATATTTTTTTTTTTTAAGGTATGTATTATATATGTTTATCTGCCCATTTTCTTTCTGGATGTGTGTGTGTGTGTGCACATGGATGCATGAGCATTTTGTTTTTCTTTTTTCTTTTTTGTCTTGTTTTTGTTTTTGGTTTTTGGTTGTGTGTGTGTTTGTGTGTGTGTGTGTGTTTGTGTGTGTGTGTGTGTGTGGACATGCATACATGTGAATATTCTGTTTTTTTAAAGTATGGATTATGCATATTTGTGTGCCAATTTTTTTTCTGGATGAGTATGTGTGTATTCACATGCATACATGTGAATCTTTTAAAGTCAATATTACATGTATTTGTGTGCCTGTTTTTTAAATTAAAAAAAAAAAAAAGAAAATTGTGTGTGTGTGAGTGTGTGTGTGTGTGTGTGTGTGTGTGTGTGTGTGTGTGTGTGTGTGTGTGTGTGTGTGTGTGTTTGCGTGTGTGTGTGTGTGTGTGTGTGTGTGTGTGTGTGTGTGTGTGTGTGTGTGTTTGCGTGTGTGTGTACATGCATACATGTGAATTTGCCTTATTTTCGGTATGTATTATATGTTTGTGTGGCCATTGTGTTTCTGGATGAGTGTGTGTGTGTGTGTGTGTGTGTGTGTGTGTGTGTTGTGTGTGTGTGTGTGTGTGTGTGTGTGTGTGTGTTCATGTTAATTTTTGTTTGAAGTATATATTATGTATGTTTGTATGCCTATTTTTTTCTGGATGAGTGTGTGTGTGTGTATGTGTGGACATGCATACATGTTTATGTGCCTTTGTTTTAAAGTATATACTATATATGTTTATGTCCTCCTTTTTTTCTGGATGAGTGTACATGTGTACATGCATGTATATCAATTTAT
>JAPXFY010000033.1:46001179-46043679 GCA_030674185.1 Monoplex corrugatus
TGTATGTATGTATGTATGTATGTATGTATTGTATGTATGTATGTATGTATGTATGTATGTATGTATGTATGTATGTATGTATGTATGTATGTATGTATGTATGTATGTATGTATGTATGTATGTATGTTGTATGTATGTATGTATGTATGTATGTATGTATGTATGTATGTATGTATGTATGTATGTATGTATGTATGTATGTATGTATGTATGTATGTATGTATGTATGTATGTATGTATGTATGTATGTATGTATGTATGTATGTATGTATGTATGTATGTATGTATGTATGTAGTATGTATGTATGTATGTATGTATGTATGTATGTATGTATGTATGTATGTATGTATGTATGTATGTATGTAATGTATGTATGTATGTATATGTGTGTGTGTGTGTGTGTGAACTTTTGTTGTTGTTGATATTATACTCTGTGTGTGTGTTAAAATTATTTAAGTTTTAGACTGTGTAATTGTTTTTTAAATGTTACACATTGTTTCTTTTTTTTTCTTCTTGTTATTAAATTTTCTTTTTTATGCTGCATTATTGTATTGACATGGGCTGTTAGCGCTATGCAAATGGATGATTATTGTTATTATTATTATCATCATCATCATCAGCGACAGCAGTTGGAACTCAGTGTGAAGTATTGGGGAAGGGTGGATGAAGGTTAACCGTCCACGGCGCAAGTTTTGTTTCTCAGTGAAGGCCAGGCCTCGAGTGCATTACGGTTAAAGGGAAGTAACAACATAATGTTCAGTCTTACCTTCCTCAGTATACGGAATAGCATTCGATTGTTTCCCTTGGCTGAATGACGTGAATTGCTGATAAAGTTACTAATTAATATCTGTGATAGGTACAAAGGCGTTGGGTAGTACAAGACCTGCTGCCTATACCTGTGACATACTTAGTATGGCAGTGAAGGGGTTAAACGCTCGTTTAAACTGTTTTGAGGTGTCTGTAATTATCTCCCCGAAATCTTTCTGTTGACTGGTGAACAGAATTAATCTACCATCTGCAAAAAGTTAATCCTTTGGGAATCAAAGAGTTAAGTTTTTACTTTGCTAGCATGGTTGACAGTGCAGGAAGTTGTTGGACAGTGATGGAGTCAAAGGGTTAAGGTTTTGCTTTGCTAGCATGGTTGACAGTGCAGGAAGTTGTTGGGCAGACTGAGGGAGTCAAAGGGTTAAGGTTTAACTTTGCTAGCATGGTTGACAGTGCAGGAAGTTGTTGGACAGTGATGGAGTCAAAGGGTTAAGGTTTTGCTTTGCTAGCATGGTTGACAGTGTAGGAAGTTGTTGGGCAAACTGAGGGAGTCAAAGGGTTAAGGTTTAACTTTGCTAGCATGGTTGACAGTGCAGGAAGTTGTTGGGCAGACTGAGGGAGTCAAAGGGTTAAGGTTTAACTTTGCTAGCATGGTTGACAGTGTAGGAAGTTGTTGGGCAGACTGAGGGAGTCAAAGGGTTAAGGTTTAACTTTGCTAGCATGGTTGACAGTGCAGGAAGTTGTTGGGCAGTGATGGAGTCAAAGGGTTAAGGTTTTGCTTTGCTAGCATGGTTGACAGTGCAGGAAGTTGTTGGGCAGACTGAGGGAGTCAAAGGGTTAAGGTTTAACTTTGCTAGCATGGTTGACAGTGCAGGAAGTTGTTGGGCAGTGATGGAGTCAAAGGGTTAAGGTTTAACTTTGCTAGCATGGTTGACAGTGCAGGAAGTTGTTGGGCAGTGATGGAGTCAAAGGGTTAAGGTTTAACTTTGCTAGCATGGTTGACAGTGCAGGAAGTTGTTGGGCAGACTGAGGGAGTCAAAGGGTTAAGGTTTAACTTTGCTAGCATGGTTGTCAGTGCAGGAAGTTGTTGGGCAGATTGAGGGAGTCAAAGGGTTAAGGTTTAACTTTGCTAGCATGGTTGACAGTGCAGGAAGTTGTTGGGCAGACTGAGGGAGTCAAAGGGTTAAGGTTTAACTTTGCTAGCATGGTTGACAGTGTAGGAAGTTGTTGGACAGTGATGGAGTCAAAGGGTTAAGGTTTTACTTTGCTGGCATGGTTGACAGTGCAGGAAGTTGTTGGGCAGACTGATGGAGTCAAAGGGTTAAGGTTTAACTTTGCTGGCATGGTTGACAGTGCAGGAAGTTGTTGGGCAGTGATGGAGTCAAAGGGTTAAGGTTTAGCTTTGCTAGCATGGTTGACAGTGCAGGAAGTTGTTGGGCAGTGATGGAGTCAAAGGGTTAAGGTTTTGCTTTGCTAGCATGGTTGACAGTGCAGGAAGTTGTTGGACAGTGATGGAGTCAAAGGGTTAAGGTTTTGCTTTGCTAGCATGGTTGACAGTGCAGGAAGTTGTTGGACAGTGATGGAGTCAAAGGGTTAAGGTTTTGCTTTGCTAGCATGGTTGACAGTGCAGGAAGTTGTTGGGCAGACTGGGGGAGTCAAAGGGTTAAGGTTTTGCTTTGCTGGCATGGTTGAGCATAGCTACCAGCTCCTTCCCTTTTACTACAGTGTTGACAGTTAGCAGACCAACATTGGTATGATCTCAAAAGTAACACTGCATAGACTCTTACAGCGTGGAATGGAAAGTGTTTGGGTTTTTCCTGAAACAGAGATAAAGGAAAAGTGAAGAAAGAGAAAGGATGACTGGAGAATGAGCAAGTTTGTTAAACCGCCTGTGTGTGTGTGTGTTTGTGGTCTGTTTGTTGTCTGTTGTCTGTGCGTGTGTGTGCGTGCGTGCGTGCGTGTGTGTTCTTTTCGGCGCTTGGATTTGATTTTGTCGAGATTTGCGCTATATAAATATTGTAATTATTATGTGTGCATGTGCGTACGTATGTATGTATGTATGTATGTATGTATGTATGTATGTATGTATGTATGTATGTATGTATGTATGTATGTATGTATACGCTTAGATTTATGTATGTATGTATGTATGCATGTATACGCTCAGCTTAGATTTATGTATGTAAGTATGTATGTATGCATGTATGCATGTATACGCTCATATGTATGTAGGTATGTAAGCATGTATACGCTCAGCGCTTAGATTTGATTTTATCAAGATTTTGCGCTATATAAATAAAATATATTATTATTATTATTATGTCTGTGTGTGTGTTTGTGGTCTGTTGTCTGTATGTCTGTGTGTATGTTTGTGGTCTGTTGTCTATATGTCTGTGTGTGTGTTTGTTGTCTGTTGTCTATATGTCTGTGTGTATGTTGTCTGTTGTCTGTATGTCTGTGTGTGTGTTTGTTGTCTGTTGTCTATATGTCTGTGTGTGTGTTTGTTGTCTGTTGTCTGTATGTCTGTGTGTATGTTTGTGGTCTGTTGTCTATATGTCTGTGTGTGTGTTTGTTGTCTGTTTGTGGTCTGTTGTCTATATGTCTGTGTGTGTGTTTGTTGTCTGTTGTCTATATGTCTGTGTGTGTGTTTGTTGTCTGTTGTCTATATGTCTGTATGTCTGTGTGTGTGTTTGTTGTCTATATGTCTGTGTGTGTGTTTGTTGTCTGTTGTCTGTATGTCTGTGTGTGTGTTTGTTGTCTGTTGTCTATATGTCTGTGTGTGTGTTTGTTGTCTGTTGTCTATATGTCTGTATGTCTGTGTGTGTGTTTGTTGTCTGTTGTCTATATGTCTGTGTGTGTGTTTGTTGTCTGTTGTCTGTGTGTGTGTTTGTTGTCTGTTGTCTGTATGTCTGTGTGTGTGTTTGTTGTCTGTTGTCTATATGTCTGTGTGTGTGTTTGTTGTCTGTTGTCTATATGTCTGTGTGTGTGTTTGTTGTCTGTTGTCTGATATGTCTGTGTGTGTGTTTGTTGTCTGTTGTCTATATGTCTGTGTGTGTGTTTGTTGTCTGTTGTCTATATGTCTGGTGTGTGTTTGTGTCTGTTGTCTATATGTCTGTGTGTGTGTTTGTGGTCTGTTGTCTATATGTCTGTGTGTGTGTTTGTGTCTGTTTCATGTCTGTTGTTGTGTGGTTTGTGTGTTTGTTGTCTGTTGTCTATATGTCTGTGTGTTGTTGTGTTGTTGTCTGTGTGTTTGTGTCTGTTGTCTGTATGTCTGTGTGTGTGTTTGTGTGTTGTTTGTCTGTGTTATGTTTGGTTTGTTTGTTGTCTATATGTCTGTGTGTTGTTTGTGGTCTGTTTGTGTTGGTCTGTTTGTCTATATGTCTGTGTGTGTGTTTGTTGTTTGTTGTCTTATGTCTGTGTGTTGTTTGTTGTCTGTTGTCTATTGTCTGTGTGTGTGTTTGTGTCTGTTGTCTGTATGTCTGTGTGTTGTTTGTGGTCTGTTGTCTATATGTCTGTGTGTGTGTTTGTTGGTCTGTTGTCGTATATGTCTGTGTGTGTGTGTTGTGGTCTCTGTTGTCTATATGTCTGTGTGTGTGTTTGTGTCTGTTGTCTATATGTCTGTGTGTGTGTTTGTTGTCTGTTGTCTATATGTCTGTGTGTGTGTGTGTGTTGTTTGTTGTCTGTTGTCTGTATGTCTGTTGTGTGTGTTTGTTGTTGTCTGTTGTCTGTGTGTATGTTTGTTGTTTGTTGTCTGTATGTCTGTGTGTATGTTTGTGGTCTGTTTGTGTCTGTTGTCTATTGTCTGTGTGTGTGTTGTTGTTGTCTTATGTCTGTGTGTGTGTATGTTTGTGGTCTGTTGTCTATATGTCTGTGTGTGTGTTTGTGGTCTGTTGTCTGTGTGTATGTTGTGTCGTTGTCTATATGTCTGTGTGTATGTTTGTGGTCTGGTGTCTTATGTCTGTGTGTGTGTTGTGGTCTGTTGTCTATATGTCTGTGTGTGTGTTTGTTGTCTGTTGTCTATATGTCTGTGTGTGTGTTTGTGGTCTGTTGTCTTATGTCTGTGTGTGTGTTTGTGTCTGTTTGTTGTTTGTTGTCTGTTGTCTTGTCGTGTGTGTTTGTGGTCTGTTGTCTATATGTCTGTGTGTGTGTTTGTGTCTGTTGTCTTATGTCTGTGTGTGTGTTTGTGGTCTGTTGTCTGTTGTCTGTATGTCTGTGTTTGGTCTGTTGTCTATATGTCTGTGTGTGTTTGTGGTCTGTTGTCTATATGTCTGTGTGTGTTTGTGTCTGTTTGTTGTCTGTTGTCTATATGTCTGTGTGTGTGTTTGTGGTCTGTTGTGGTCTGTTGTCTATATGTCTGTGTGTGTGTTTGTTGTCTGTTGTCTATATGTCTGTGTGTGTGTTTGTGGTCTGTTTGTTGTCTGTTGTCTATATGTCTGTGTGTGTGTTTGTTGTCTGTTGTCTATATGTCTGTGTGTGTTTGTGGTCTGTTGTCTATATGTCTGTGTGTGTGTTTGTTGTCTGTTGTCTATATGTCTGTGTGTGTGTTTGGTCTGTTTGTTGTCTGTTGTCTGTAGTCTGTGTGTGTGTTTGTTGTCTGTATGTCTGTGTGTATGTTTGTTGTCTGTTGTCTATATGTCTGTGTGTATGTTTGTGGTCTGTTGTCTATAGTCTGTGTGTGTTTGTGGTCTGTTGTCTATATGTCTGTGTGTGTGTTTGTTGTCTGTTGTCTATATGTCTGTGTGTGTGTTTGTTGTCTGTTGTCTATATGCTGTGTGTGTGTTTGTGTCTGTTGTCTATATGTCTGTGTGTGTGTTTGTGGTCTGTTGTCTATAGTCTGTGTGTGTGTTTGTGGTCTGTTGTCTATATGTCTGGTGTGTCTGTGTGTGTGTTTGTTGTCTGTTGTCTATATGTCTGTGTGTGTGTTTGTTGTCTGTTGTTATATGTCTTGTGTGTGTTTGTGGTCTGTTGTCTATATGTCTGTGTGTTGTTTGTGGTCTGTTTGTTGTCTGTTGTCTATATGTCTGTGTGTGTGTTTGTGGTCTGTTTGTGGTCTGTTGTCTATATGTCTGTGTGTGTGTTTGTGGTCTGTTTGTGGTCTGTTGTCTATATGTCTGTGTGTGTGTTTGTTGTCTGTTTGTTGTCTGTTGTCTATATGTCTGTGTGTATGTTTGTGGTCTGTTTGTGGTCTGTTGTCTATATGTCTGTGTGTGTGTTTTGTGGTCTGTTGTCTATATGTCTGTGTGTGTGTTTGTGGTCTGTTTGTGGTCTGTTGTCTATATGTCTGTGTGTGTGTTTGTGGTCTGTTTGTGGTCTGTTGTCTATATGTCTGTGTGTGTGTTTGTTGTCTGTTTGTTGTCTGTTGTCTATATGTCTGTGTGTATGTTTGTGGTCTGTTTGTGGTCTGTTGTCTATATGTCTGTGTGTGTGTTTGTGGTCTGTTGTCTATATGTCTGTGTGTGTGTTTGTGGTCTGTTGTCTATATGTCTGTGTGTGTGTTTGTGGTCTGTTGTCTGTATGTCTGTGTGTGTGTTTGTGGTCTGTTTGTTGTCTGTTGTCTATATGTCTGTGTGTGTGTTTGTGGTCTGTTGTCTGTATGTCTGTGTGTGTGTTTGTGGTCTGTTTGTTGATTGTTGTCTATATGTCTGTGTGTGTGTTTGTTGTCTGTTGTCTATATGTCTGTGTGTGTGTTTGTGGTCTGTTTGTTGTCTGTTGTCTATATGTCTGTAAGTTTGTCATGACATTTGTGTACTGTTTGCTTTGTTTTATTATCTGCTGAGGCTTTGTGCATGGACTTTTTTTTTTCTGTGATGTGAGACGAGTTTGCACTGAGTGGCTAGTTGTGTTGTGATTCAGATCTCTAATGTTTTATTTACTTTATATATCTCTTCTTTTGTTTGAAGATAGGATACATATCATTTACATAGGATACATATCATTTACATAGGATACATATCATTTACATAGGATACATATCATTTACATAGGATAATATCATTTACATAGGATAATATCATTTACATAGGATACATATCATTTACATAGGATACATATCATTTACATGCAACAAAGATTGTTCCAGTGATAGACGGATACAATACCAGTATGAAAATGTACACTAGGTAAAACATAGGCTAGGTAGGACCTCAGGACTTGGCCAGCTCATGGGTTTATGTGCAGGCTTAAGGCTTGTGCCATGATCACCATACACATGGCACCTGTGACAATAGTGCATATGAAATTCATTACCAGTGCAGAGATGTCATTGTGAGAAACTGAAACTGAAACTAGTATGGTTGATAATGCAGGATGCTGATGGACAGGGTGTGGAAGCAAAAGGGTTACAGACAAAACAGGCCTACATGTACACTTGAGCACACGCCCGGTGTAAGGGTTTTGAGTTTTATGTAGATGTTTACCTAAAGTTATTCTGTTGACAGGCGAAAAAAAAATGCACACAAAATACACACAGGCACACATCTGGTATGGATGATTGAGTTTTGATGTAGACGAATACCTGAAATTGATTCCATTGACAGATGAAGAGAATTAAACACAAACTACACACTCATGGTTCAGTGGTTTTGAGCTTTCTGTACCCAGAATGGCAAGGTCTCTACCATCTCATTCACCTATTAGCTAACTGTTATGGTTAAGAGTTTTTTTTAATTTTTCTTCTTCCATTTTTTTTCTTTTATCGTCATCTAACTTGTGTCTGCAGATAGGTGACCTCTGTGCTTGAAATTTCTGTCACTTTGTTTCTGCCTTGCTCCTTTGTTTTCTGTCATTTCTTCATATCATTTTCATCCTTGCTGATCCATTCACCTGTGTGTGTTCTATAAATTCTTAATTCTGTCTCCTAGGATTGATGATAGGGTACATAGATTGTGTGCTTTTGGCTGTAGGGAAATGTGATGTAGAGAAACAGTTTTAGGTATCATTGATTTAGGTCATATGAGTACAATATAAATGGAATTATTGTTATGATAATGATGATGATGACCATTATCATTATCATCACATCATCATCATCAGCCACAGCAATTTAAATCGGTGTAAAGTAGTCGGGGAAGGGTGCATGCACCCTGCACCATGCAAGTTTTATTATTAATTTTTCAATGAAGCTATGGCCTTAGGCTAAAGGGAAGTAACATAACGTTCAGTCCTTCCTCAGTCTGCAGAACAGCACTCGATTGCTTCCCTTGAAGATTTGAATGCCGTGAATTGCTGATGAAGTTGCTAATTTCTGTGACAGGTACAGAGGCGTTAGTACAACACCTGCTGCCTATACCTGTGACATAGTGTGGCAACGAAGGGGTTAAACACTAATACATATACATAGTTTAAAACTGCATTGAGTTTTATTTCCCACAGAGAGATGCCGGGGGCTCCTTCAGTATAAAAAGTATCCCCACTTTCTGGAAATTCTGTGCTGGAATGTTCCTCTTTCTGTCACTGTCTGTTTCTGCCTTGTTCCTTTGTTTTCTGTCACTTTGTTTCTGCCTTGTTCCTTTGTTTTCTGTCACTTTGTTTCTGCCTTGTTCATTTGTTTTCTGTCACTTTGTTTCTTTTGTTCTGCCTTGTTCCTTTGTTTTCTGTCACTCTCTGTTTCTGCCTTGTTCCTTTGTTTTCTGTCACTTTGTTTCTTTTTTGTTTCTGCCTTGTTCCTTTGTTTTCTGTCACTCTCTGTTTCTGCCTTGTTCTTTGTTTTCTGTCACTTTGTTTCTGCTTGTTCCTTTGTTTCTGTCACTTTGTTTCTGCCTTGTTCCTTTGTTTTCTGTCACTTTGTTTCTGCCTTGTTCCTTTGTTTTCTGTCACTTTGTTTCTGCCTTGTTCCTTTGCCTTCTGTCATCTCTTCCTATCATTTTCTACTTTGCTGGTCCATTCACCTGTATGTGTTCTATAAACTTTATAACAAAGACTTGCACACCTTCCGTTAGGATTGATAATTAAGTAGGCTACATGTGTTACGTGCATTTTAGGCTCTAAGGAAATGTGATCTGTAGAAGTAATTTTCGGGAGTTTAAACTTTTTTTCCATATGTTTTAGTGTCGTTAGTTCTGTTTACATTTGTATTCATTTTTGATTTTTGAAGTCCCTTTGTGATAAATTGGACAGGTGTGGTCAACGCCAGGGGCATGTACTTAGGTTGTGTGCGCGAATGCATTGATATGTGGACTTCATTTTGTTTTCCAGGTGTTGTTTTCTCTCCAGTGAGGTATTGTGTACTTTCTGAGACGGGCTTATAGCCCTGACATGGACTTTGTGCAGTTCACTGGACTTTAAACAACAACAACAATAACAGTAATAACAGGTGATCCTTCAGGTGGGTTGACAAGGGGGCAGGTGTGCCCAAGCCATGATCAGCATCAGTTTGTGTTTGTCAAGATGTGTGGTCCGCTAGCTCCGTGGTCAGAGTGCCGTGCTCATAATGCATGGGTTGTAGGTTCAACTCTTGCATGGACCACTTTTTTATTTATTTATTTATTCATTTATTTATTTATTATTTTGTTGTTGTTCAAGATCTTGCCGGTCCATAAAGTTTTGCAAGGTCTCGGCGTGAACCGCTGTGGCCTGCTGGAGGCTCAAACCCATTGTGTTCTTGGGCAGTGTTCATTAACCATTTTTCTCCAGCAATCTATCCATTAACTGCAAAACATTTTACCTATGACTCCCTCACCCTATACACCAACTCTTGCAGGAAGCTGGTGGATAGGGTGCAAGAGTCAAAGGGTTAACTTTTGCTTTGCTAGCATGGTTGATAATGCAGGGTGCTGGTGGACAGGGTGCGGGAGTCAGAGGGTTAAGTTTTTGCTTTACTAGCATGGTTGATAAGGCAGGGTGTTGGTGGACAGGGTGCAGGAGCTAGCATGGTTGATAAGGCAGGGTGTTGGTGGACAGGGTGCAGGAGCTAGCATGGTTGATAAGGCAGGTGTGGTGGACAGGGTGGAGTGCATGGTTGATAAGGCAGGTGTTGGGACAGAATGCAGGAGCTAGCATGGTTGATAAGGCAGGGTGTTGGTGGACAGGGTGCAGGAGCTAGCATGGTTGATAAGGCAGGGTGTTGGTGGACAGGTGCAGGAGCTAGCATGGTTGATAAGGCAGGGTGCTGGTGGACAGGGTGCAGGAGCTAGCATGGTTGATAAGGCAGGGTGTTGGTGGACAGGGTGCAGGAGCTAGCATGGTTGATAAGGCAGGGTGTGGTGGACAGGGTGCAGGAGCTAGCATGGTTTGATAAGGCAGGGTGCTGGTGGACAGAGTGCAGGAGCTAGCATGGTTGATAAGGCAGGGTGCTGGTGGACAGGGTGCAGGAGCTAGCATGGTTGATAAGGCAGGGTGTTGGTGGACAGAATGCAGGAGCTAGCATGGTTGATAAGGCAGGGTGCTGGTGGACAGGGTGCAGGAGCTAGCATGGTTGATAAGGCAGGGTGCTGGTGGACAGGGTGCAGGAGCTAGCATGGTTGATAAGGCAGGGTGCTGGTGGACAGGGTGCAGGAGCTAGCATGGTTGATAAGGCAGGGTGCTGGTGGACAGAGTGCAGGAGCTAGCATGGTTGATAAGGCAGGGTGCTGGTGGACAGGGTGCAGGAGCTAGCATGGTTGATAAGGCAGGGTGCTGGTGGACAGGGTGCAGGAGCCAGCATGGTTAAGGCAGGGTGCTGGTGGACAGGGTGCAGGAGCTAGCATGGTTGATAAGGCAGGGTGCTGGTGGACAGAGTGCAGGAGCTAGCATGGTTGATAAGGCAGGGTGCTGGTGGACAGGGTGCAGGAGTCAGGGGTTAAAATATATCACTAGCTGAATAACAGAAAAAGGTTAAAGGTCGCCCCATCATCTTGACATTGTAGGTGAGTGAAGTGGAAGAGAGCAACTTTTCTTGTGGCCAGCATTATAAAGACAGCGCCCATCTCCTCTCTCAAACTGCTTTATCTTCCCCAACCCTGAACAAGGTCAGTACCCATTCACAATTACCCCGTGGAAATGCCGGGGGCTCTTTCAGTACCGGTATAAATAGTATCCCCACCTTCTGGAAACTGTGCTAGAAATGTCCTATCTTCTGTCACTCTGTTTCTGCTTGTTTCCTTTGTTTTCTGTCATTTCTTCCTGTCATCGTCTGCCTTGCTGGTCCATTCACTGTATGTGTTTGATAAAGTCTCCATTCACCTGTATGTGTTTGATAAAGTCTCCATTCACCTGTATGTGTTTGATAAAGTCTCCATTCACCTGTATGTGTTGATAAAGTCTCCATTCACCTGTATGTGTTTGATAAAGTCTCCATTCACCTGTATGTGTTTGATAAAGTCTCCATTCACCTGTATGTGTTTGATAAAGTCTCCATTCACCTGTATGTGTTTGATAAAGTCTCCATTCACCTGTATGTGTTTGATAAAGTCTCCATTCACCTGTATGTGTTTGATAAAGTCTCCATTCACCTGTATGTGTTTGATAAAGTCTCCATTACCTGTATGTGTTTGATAAAGTCTCCATTCACCTGTATGTGTTTGATAAAGTCTCCATGTTTGATAAGTCTCCATTCACCTGATATTGTGTTGATAAAGTCTCCATTCACCTGTATGTGTTTGATAAAGTCTCATTCACTGTATGTTTTGATAAGTCTCCATGTTTGATAAAGTCCCATTCACCTGTATGTGTTGATAAAGTCTCCATTCACCTGTATGTGTTTTGTAAGTCTCCATCACCTGTATGTGTTGATAAAGTCTCCATGTTTGATAAAGTCTCCATTCACCTGTATGTGTTTGATAAGTCTCCATTCACCTGTATGTGTTTGATAAAGTCTCCATTCACCTGTATGTGTTTGATAAAGTCTCCATTCACCTGTATGTGTTTGATAAAGTATTACATACTTTTTCTTAGGACCGATAATTGGGTACATGTATTAAGCGCATTTTTGGATCTAAGAAAATGAGATATGCAGAAGCAGTTTTTGGTCATTTATGCCCGTTTTTAGATGTTTTGGTGTCCTTAAATTTCTATTCAGGTGTGTTTTTTGATTCCCCTGTGTGATCAATTGGATGGAATGGTCAGCGCTGGGGGCATGTTCGTAGATTATGTGCGCGAATGCATTGGTATGTGTACTGAATTTTCTTTTCCTTTTTTTTATGTTGATGTTTGGACTGTTTTGAAGCCGTTGTAGGCATGGTATGGGTCGACGCAGTTGGCGGGGCTTTGAACAACAGTAACAGTAACAGTAACTCATTCACAGCTGGGTAGACTGGTGGCCACGCGGACAGTTTATTAGGACCAACATGGAACCCATGTAGACCTATGCAGGCAGACAGGAAAGGGTTAGGACTTGTGGCTCTGTGTCACAAACAGTTAAAGACGTTGTGCTGTTTATAAGTGAACATGAACATTGAAATAGAATTTGACCTACGTGGTTTCTGCGTTTGTGACTTAGTTTTTCTTTACTTTTTGTGAGATAATTCAGTGCGCAAATCTGTAAGAATTTCTGCAGATCTCTGTGAATCATTCACTAAATCTTTCTGTATACCTTACTGTAAATCTCACTGTAAACCTTTGTGTAAATTTCTCTGTAATTTTGCCTATAAATATGTTCTTGAATCTTTACTCAAACGTCTCAGCAAATGTTTATGTAAATATTTTTTGTAAACCTGTTGTCTTCCTGTGGTGTGTTGTCTAATGGCGGAAATCCCTCAAACTTCACATCACGATTAGAATCAGAATGGTTTGTCCATTTTGTATAAAAACCAGTCAAGTCATCTGTTTGCCAACAAGTGTCTTACATATGAACGTCTGCCCTACATTTCCATTTGAAATTCTGAGTCAGGTGGCTAGATACATCATGGCCGATAAACATAGTACATTTTTGTAATGGTACATTTGTTTTTGATTATTTGCCTTCTAAATGTTCTCCATTGTGTGTGAGTGTGCAGTCATCTTCTGTCGACCTGTGGAGAGGTCAAGGCGAACAGACCTAGTAGCCTTGTATTGAACACCTGTGGAGAGGTTGAGACCAATAGACCACTGACCTGGTGATGACCTTGAAGAGGTCAAAGCCGGTAGACAAGTGACCTTGTGATGACCTTAAAGAGGCCAAGGCCAGCAGACAATTGACCTTGTGATGACCTGTAAAGAGGCCAAGGCCAGCAGACAATTGACCTTGTGATGCGCACAGGGGTGAAGGCCAGTGGGCCAATGTACAGATGTTTATCAGATAGTTACAGCTTGAATATCTGTTGTAGTTACATACCAGTAGTTGTATGGTCTGTTGTACAGATAGTTACAGCTTGAATATCTGTTGTAGTTACATACCAGTAGTTGTACAGTCTGTTGTTCAGATAGTTACAGCTTGAATATCTGTTGTAGTTACATACCAGTAGTTGTACAGTCTGTTGTACAGATAGTTACAGCTTGAATATCTGTTGTAGTTACATACCAGTAGTTGTACAGTCTGTTGTGCAGATAGTTACAGCTTGAATATCTGTTGTAGTTACATACCAGTAGTTGTATGGTCTGTTGTACAGATAGTTACAGCTTGAATATCTGTTGTAGTTACATACCAGTAGTTGTATGGTCTGTTGTACAGATAGTTACAGCTTGAATATCTGTTGTAGTTACATAGGAGTTGTTCTACGGTCTGTTGTACAGATAGTTACAGCTTGAATATCTGTTGTAGTTACATAGGAGTTGTTCTACGGTCTGTTGTGCAGATAGTTACAGCTTGAATATCTGTTGTAGTTACATACCAGTAGTTGTACGGTCTGTTGTGCAGATAGTTACAGCTTGAATATCTGTTGTAGTTACATAGGAGTTGTTCTACGGTCTGTTGTACAGATAGTTACAGCTTGAATATCTGTTGTAGTTACATAGGAGTTGTTCTACGATCTGTTGTACAGATAGTTACAGCTTGAATATCTGTTGTAGTTACATAGGAGTTGTTCTACGGTCTGTTGTACAGATAGTTACAGCTTGAATATCTGTTGTAGTTACATACCAGTAGTTGTATGGTCTGTTGTACAGATAGTTACAGCTTGAATATCTGTTGTAGTTACATAGGAGTTGTTCTACGGTCTGTTGTGCAGATAGTTACAGCTTGAATATCTGTTGTAGTTACATAGGAGTTGTTCTACGGTCTGTTGTACAGATAGTTACAGCTTGAATATCTGTTGTAGTTACATACCAGTAATTGTATGGTCTGTTGTGCAGATAGTTACAGCTTGAATATCTGTTGTAGTTCATACCAGTAATTGTATGGTCTGTTGTGCAGATAGTTACAGCTTGAATATCTGTTGTAGTTACATACCAGTAGTTGTATGGTCTGTTGTACAGATAGTTACAGCTTGAATATCTGTTGTAGTTACATACCAGTAGTTGTATGGTCTGTTGTACAGATAGTTACAGCTTGAATATCTGTTGTAGTTACATACCAGTAGTTGTACGGTCTGTTGTGCAGATAGTTACAGCTTGAATATCTGTTGTAGTTACATAGGAGTTGTTCTACGGTCTGTTGTACAGATAGTTACAGCTTGAATATCTGTTGTAGTTACATAGGAGTTTGTTCTTACGATCTGTTGTACCCAAGGGGCAAGATGAAATGTTTAATTATGCTGTGTTGTCAACAAAGCTGTTTGGTTTTATTATAAAGTGTTGTCAGTATCAATTTGTTTAAAGAAATTTTGTTGTCAGTGAAGGTAACAATTGTAAGGAATATGTTGTCAGTAAAAATGAAGGTAAACAGCTCAGCTTGGTGTAAGTCATCAGTTTTGCTGTGTTGTGATTGGTGTAAGTCATCAGTTTGCTGGTTTGATGGTGTAATCATCAGTTTGCTGTGTTGTGATTGGTGTAAGTCATCAGTTTTGCTGTGTTGTGATTGGTGTAAGTCATCAGTTTTGCTGTGTTGTGATTGTGTAGTCATCAGTTTTGCTGTGTTGTGATGGTGTAAGTCATCAGTTTTGCTTATGTGAGTTTTGCTGTGTTGTGTTGTGTAAGTCATCAGTTTTGCTGTGTTGTGATTGGTGTAAGTCATCAGTTTTGCTGTGTTGTGATTGGTGTAAGTCATCAGTTTTGCTTGTGTTGTGATTGGTGTGTAAGTCATCAGTTTTGCTGTGTTGTGATTGGTGTAAGTCATCAGTTTTGCTGTGTTGTGATTGGTGTAAGTCATCAGTTTTGCTGTGTTGTGATTGGTGTAAGTCATCAGTTTTGCTGTGTTGTGATTGGTGTAAGTCGTCAGTTTTGCTGTGTTGTGATTGGTGTAAGTCATCAGTTTTGCTGTGTTGTGATTGGTGTAAGTCATCAGTTTTGCTGTGTTGTGATTGGTGTAAGTCATCAGTTTTGCTGTGTTGTGATTGGTGTAAGTCGTCAGTTTTGCTGTGTTGTGATTGGTGTAAGTCATCAGTTTTGCTGTGTTGTGATTGGTGTAAGTCATCAGTTTTGCTGTGTTGTGATTGGTGTAAGTCATCAGTTTTTGCTGTGTTGTGATTGGTGTAAGTCATCAGTTTTGCTTGTGTTGTGATTGGTGTAAGTCTCAGTTTTGCTGTGTTGTGATTGGTGTAAGTCATCAGTTTTGCTGTGTTGTGATTGGTGTAAGTCGTCAGTTTTGCTGTGTTGTGATTGGTGTAAGTCATCAGTTTTGCTGTGTTGTGATTGGTGTAAGTCATCAGTTTTGCTGTGTTGTGATTGGTGTAAGTCATCAGTTTTGCTGTGTTGTGATTGGTGTAAGTCATCAGTTTTGCTGTGTTGTGATTGGTGTAAGTCATCAGTTTTGCTGTGTTGTGATTGGTGTAAGTCATCAGTTTTGCTGTGTTGTGATTGGTGTAAGTCATCAGTTTTGCTGTGTTGTGATTGGTGTAAGTCATCAGTTTTGCTGTGTTGTGATTGGTGTAAGTCATCAGTTTTGCTGTGTTGTGATTGGTGTAAGTCATCAGTTTTGCTGTGTTGTGATTGGTGTAAGTCTCAGTTTTGCTGTGTTGTGATTGGTGTAAGTCATCAGTTTTGCTGTGTTGTGATTGGTGTAAGTCATCAGTTTTGCTGTGTTGTGATTGGTGTAAGTCATCAGTTTTGCTGTGTTGTGATTGGTGTAAGTCATCAGTTTTGCTGTGTTGTGATTGGTGTAAGTCATCAGTTTTGCTGTGTTGTGATTGGTGTAAGTCATCAGTTTTGCTGTGTTGTGATTGGTGTAAGTCATCAGTTTTGCTGTGTTGTGATTGGTGTAAGTCATCAGTTTTGCTGTGTTGTGATTGGTGTAAGTCGTCAGTTTTGCTGTGTTATGTGAATTGGTGTGTAAGTCATCAGTTTTGCTGTGTTGTGATTGGTGTAAGTCATCAGTTTTGCTGTGTTGGATTGGATGTAGTCTGTTGTGGGGAAGTCGTCAGTTTTGCTGTGTTGTGATTGGTGTAAGTCATCAGTTTTGCTGTGTTGTGATTGGTGTAAGTCGTCAGTTTTGCTGTGTTGTGATTGGTGTAAGTCATCAGTTTTGCTGTGTTGTGATTGGTGTAAGTCGTCAGTTTTGCTGTGTTGTGATTGGTGTAAGTCATCAGTTTTGCTGTGTTGTGATTGGTGTAAGTCATCAGTTTTGCTGTGTTGTGATTGGTGTAAGTCATCAGTTTTGCTGTGTTGTGATTGGTGTAAGTCATCAGTTTTGCTGTGTTGTGATTGGTGTAAGTCATCAGTTTTGCTGTGTTGTGATTGGTGTAAGTCATCAGTTTTGCTGGTGTGATTGGTACCGTTGGTGTGTAAGTCATCAGTTTTGCTGTGTTGTGATTGGTGTAAGTCATCAGTTTTGCTGTGTTGTGATTGGTGTAAGTCATCAGTTTTGCTGTGTTGTGATTGGTGTAAGTCATCAGTTTTGCTGTGTTGTGATTGGTGTAAGTCATCAGTTTTGCTGTGTTGTGATTGGTGTAAGTCATCAGTTTTGCTGTGTTGTGATTGGTGTAAGTCATCAGTTTTGCTGTGTTGTGATTGGTGTAAGTCATCAGTTTTGCTGTGTTGTGATTGGTGTAAGTCATCAGTTTTGCTGTGTTGTGATTGGTGTAAGTCATCAGTTTTGCTGTGTTGTGATTGGTGTAAGTCATCAGTTTTGCTGTGTTGTGATTGGTGTAAGTCATCAGTTTTGCTGTGTTGTGATTGGTGTAAGTCATCAGTTTTGCTGTGTTGTGATTGGTGTAAGTCATCAGTTTTGCTGTGTTGTGATTGGTGTAAGTCATCAGTTTTGCTGTGTTGTGATTGGTGTAAGTCGTCAGTTTTGCTGTGTTGTGATTGGTGTAAGTTCAGTTTCGTGTTTTGGTAGTGTTGTGATTGGTGTAAGTCATCAGTTTTGCTGTGTTGTGATTGGTGTAAGTCATCAGTTTTGCTGTGTTGTGATTGGTGTAAGTCATCAGTTTTGCTGTGTTGTGATTGGTGTAAGTCATCAGTTTTGCTGTGTTGTGATTGGTGTAAGTCTCAGTTTTGCTGTGTTGTGATTGGTGTAAGTCATCAGTTTTGCTGTGTTGTGATTGGTGTAAGTCATCAGTTTTGCTGTGTTGTGATTGGTGTAAGTCATCAGTTTTGCTGTGTTGTGATTGGTGTAAGTCATCAGTTTTGCTGTGTTGTGATTGGTGTAAGTCATCAGTTTTGCTGTGTTGTGATTGGTGTAAGTCATCAGTTTTGCTGTGTTGTGATTGGTGTAAGTCATCAGTTTTGCTGTGTTGTGATTGGTGTAAGTCGTCAGTTTTGCTGTGTTGTGATTGGTGTAAGTCATCAGTTTTGCTGTGTTGTGATTGGTGTAAGTCATCAGTTTTGCTGTGTTGTGATTGGTGTAAGTCATCAGTTTTGCTGTGTTGTGATTGGTGTAAGTCATCAGTTTTGCTGTGTTGTGATTGGTGTAAGTCATCAGTTTTGCTGTGTTGTGATTGGTGTAAGTCATCAGTTTTGCTGTGTTGTGATTTGTGTAAGTCATCAGTTTTGCTGTGTTGTGATTGGTGTAAGTCATCAGTTTTGCTGTGTTGTGATTGGTGTAAGTCGTCAGTTTTGCTGTGTTGTGATTGGTGTAAGTCATCAGTTTTGCTGTGTTGTGATTGGTGTAAGTCATCAGTTTTGCTGTGTTGTGATTGGTGTAAGTCATCAGTTTTGCTGTGTTGTGATTGGTGTAAGTCATCAGTTTTGCTGTGTTGTGATTGGTTTCCTGTTTATTACTGTGGTGTTCAGTAATTTATTCAATAGTGTCATTTTGACATTTGAATACATTCATCTGCTTTCTTACCTCCCGTGGGGATGCTGGGGGCTCTTTCAGTATAAATAGTATCCCCTTACCTTCTGGAAATTCTGTGCTAGAAATGTCCTCTTTTCTGTCACTTTCTTTGTTTCTGCCTTGTTCCTTTGCTTTCTGTCATTTCTACCTATCATTTTCTGCCTTAATGGTCCATTTACCTGTATGTGTTCGATAAAGTCTTACGTACTTTTTCTTAGGATTGATAATTGGGTACATGTATTAAGTGCATTTTTGGCTCTAGGGAGGTGAAATAGGCAGAAGCAATTGCAGGCAATTTATGCCTGTTTTATGTTTTGGTGTCCTTAGGTATGCATACATTTGTATTCAGGTGTGTGTTTTAAATCCCCTTTGCGATAAATTGGACGGAGTGGTCAACGCCAGGGGGCATATCCTTTGATTATGTGCGCGAATACATTGATACATGTTCTTGATTTTCTTTTCTTTCTTTCTTTTTTTTTTTTTTCCTGTTGAAGTTTTGTATGTTTTTAAGCGGTTATAGCCCTGATATGGCTCTGTGCAGCCGGCTGGGCTTTAAACAACAATAACAATAACGATCTGGTTTCTTTGATGTGTGTTTCAGTTTGTTGTGTTTGTGCTTACTAATTCAGCTTGAAGTGTAATGTTGAATTTTGTACACATTAGCGGGTTTCATTATTGATGTGTCGTTTTATTTCAATTCTTCACAGAGGAATTTTACATTTGCTGAATGAACATTGCTAGGGGCATATGTTTACATTATGTGTGTGTGAGTGCAGTGATATGTGTACTCATTTCTTTTCCAGATTTTGTTCTTTCCAGGGTGATCGCTGTTTGCATGTGTGTGTTTTATTTGAGAGGGTTGAAGGTTGAGCAGTCGACTGGACTTTGAAGTCTGATAATAATGTAATAGTGATGATAATAGTGGATATGTATTTTGATCGTCTAGCTGTACGGTTAGTGGTATATTGTGTTGTGTAGTATTATGATATATAACTGTCATTGCACGTAGGTTTTATCTGATGTTATTGGTTGGAGTTTTGGCTTGTTTTGCTTGTTGTTGTTGTTGTTGTTCCTGTTGTTGTTTTGGGGACTTTCGATCCTTATTGTTGTTGTTCATATTGTTGTTTTGGGGACTTTGGATCCTTATTGTTGTTGTTCCTGTTGTTGTTTTGGGGACTTTCGATCCTTATTGTTGTTTCCTGTTGTTGTTTTGGGGACTTTCGATCCTTACTTGTTGTTTGTTTACTTGTTGTTGTGTTTTGTGGGACTTTCGATCCCTATCCCCGTCTCCGTGTTTTGATTTGTATGCATGCGAGTGACACGCGTGTGTGTGTGTGTGTGTGTGTGTGTGTGTGTGTGTGTGTGTGTGTGCGTGCGTGTGTGTTGTGTGCGTGCGTGTGTCTGTGTGTGTGTGTGTGTGTGTGTGTGTGTACACTGCAAAGACTACCAACAGCGACAAAAACACACACTTGCCTGTAGAGGAATGAGAACATCATCAGTGCACACATCACCTGACAGACGGGCACACTGGTCACACATGTCAGATTGCAATCACAAGGTGTACACCACATTTTGTCCAGGTAACACCCACTTGTATGGTAAAGGGTACACAACATTTTGCCCAGGTAACGTCCACCTGTATGGGTAAAGGGTACACAACATTTTGCCCAGGTAACGTCCACCTGTATGGGTAAAGGGTACACAACATTTTGCCCAGGTAACATCCACCTGTATGGGTACAGGGTACACTACATATTGCCCAGGTAACGTCCACCTGTATGGGTAAAGGGTACACCACATTTTGCCCAGGTAACGTCCACTTGTATGGGTAAAGGGTACACCACATTTTGCCCAGGTAACAACCGCTTGCATGGGTATAGGATACACCACATTTCTCCATCTCCACCCATCACGTGTGTGGATCTGTGACTGAACCCTCATCAGATGTGTATGTACACCTGGGACAGTCTTGAAGGAGACAGACACAGAGAACATTAAGGAAGAAGATTAGGAAAAAGACAAGCAACATTTACTGGACATTTTATAAGGCAAGAGAAATTAGAGCACCTAGTCACAACAGGAAAGCTGGAGGGAAAAACAGCACCAGGTAGACAATGTAGGCCTACGCCCTCTGAAGGTGGAATACGCACACTATGTAGCGACATATTGTGTTTAACCCTTTGCCTCTTGAACCCTATCCATCAAGTGCAAAAATGTTCACCTTTTGACTCCCTGTCCTATCCACCAGATTCTTGCAGGAAGGTGGTGGATAGAGTGAGAGGACAGAACTACGTCTGAAAGTCTGTGTATCCTGTGTGTAGTTCTGTCTGTGTACCCTGTGTGTAGTTCTGTCTGTGTGTAGTTGTGTCTGTGTAGCTGGTGTAGTTCTGTTCTGTGTGTAGTTCTGTCTGTGTACCCTGTGTGTAGTTCTGTCTGTGTACCCTGTGTGTAGTTTGTCTGTGTACCCTGTGTGTAGTTCTGTCTGGTGTAGTGGTCTGTGACCTGTGTGTAGTTTGTCTGTGTGTAGTTGTGTCTGTGTACCCTGTGTGTAGTTCTGTCTGTGTACCCTGTGTGTAGTTCTGTCTGTTGTGTAGTTAGTGTCTGTGTACCCTGTGTGTAGTTCTGTCTGTGTACCCTGTGTGTAGTTGTGTCTGTGTACCCTGTGTGTAGTTCTGTCTGTGTACCCTGTGTGTAGTTGTGTCTGTGTACCCTGTGTGTAGTTCTGTCTGTGTTACCCTGTGTGTAGTTCTGTCTGTGTGTAGTTTGTCTGTGTACCCTGTGTGTAGTTCTGTCTGTGTACCCTGTGTGTTTGTGTCTGTGTACCCTGTGTGTAGTTCTGTCTGTGTACCCTGTGTGTAGTTCTGTCTGTCTGTGTAGTTGTGTCTGTGTACCCTGTGTTAGTTGTGTCTGTGTACCCTGTGTGTAGTTGTGTCTGTGTACCCTGTGTGTAGTTTGTCTGTGTCCTGTGTTTTTTTTTACCCTGTGTGTAGTTGTCTGTGTACCTGTGTGTAGTTGTCTGGTCGTGTAGTTGTGTCTGTCCTGTGTATCTGTCGTGTAGTTTGTCTGTGTCCTGTGTATCTCTGTTGTGTGTAGTTGTGTCTGTGTACCCTGTGTGTAGTTTTGTCTGTGTACCCTGTGTTTGTTGTAGTGTGTCTGTGTACCCTGTGTGTAGTTGTGTCTGTGTACCCTGTGTGTGTTGTGTCTGTGTACCTGTGTTGTGTCTGTGTACCCTGTGTGTAGTTTGTTCTGTTGTACTCTGTGTGTGTAGTTGTGTCTGTGTACCTGTGTGTAGTTGGTCTGTGTACCCTGTGTGTAGTTTGTCTGTGTACCCTGTGTGTAGTTGTCTGTGTACCCTGTGTGTAGTTGTGTCTGTGTACCCTGTGTGTAGTTGTGTCTGTGTACCCTGTGTGTAGTTTGTTGTCTGTGTACCCTGTGTGTAGTTTGTCTGTGTACCCTGTGTGTAGTTGTGTCTGTGTACCCTTGTTCTGTGTACCTGTTTGTTGGTCTGTGTACCCTGTGTGTAGTTCTGTCTGTGTACCCTGTGTGTAGTTGTGTCTGTGTACCCTGTTGTGTTTGTGTCCTGTTGTGTTGTGTACCCTGTGTGTAGTTGTGTCTGTGTACCCTGTGTGTAGTTTGTCTGTTACCCTGTGTGTAGTTGTGTCTGGTGTGTGTACCCTGTGTGTAGTTTGTTGTTCTGTGTACCCTGTGTTAGTTTGTCTGTGTACCTTGGTTTTGTCTTACCCTGTGTGTAGTTTGTGTCCTGGTGTAGTGTCTGTTACTGTTGGACTGGTCTGTGTACCTGTGTGTAGTTCTGTCTGTGTACTGTGTGTAGTTTGTTGTGTACCTGTGTAGTTCTGTCGTTGTCCTGTGTGTTGTTTGTAGTTTTGTGTTGTCTGTGTACCCTGTGTGTAGTTCTGTCTGTGTACCCTGTGTGTAGTTCTGTGTCTGTGTACCCTGTGTGTAGTTTGTCTGTGTACGTGTGTTTGTCTGTGTACCCTTGTGTATTTGTCGGGTTCTGTGTACCTGTGTGTAGTTGTGTCTGTGTACCCTGTGTGTAGTTTGTCTGTTACCTGTGTGTAGTTCTGTTTCTGTGTACCCTGTGTGTAGTTTGTCTGTGTACCTGTGTTAGTTGTGTCTTTACCTTTGTAGTTTGTCTTGTGTGTAGTTCTGTCTGTGTGTGTTTCGTGTACCCTGGTTAGTTCTGTCTGTTGTAGTTTGTCTGTGTCCTGTGTGTATTTTTCTGTGTACCTGTGTGTAGTTTGTCGTGTACCTGTGTAGTTTGTCTGTTCCCTGTGTTAGTTGTCTTGTAGTTTGTCTGTGTCCCTGTGTATTGTCTGTGTGTATTTGTCTGTGTACCCTGTGTGTAGTTTGTCTGTGTACCTTGTGTAGTTTGTCTGTGTCTTGTGTATTGTTCTGGTACCCTTTGTAGTTTGTCTGTTTTTGTTGCTGTACTCTGGTGTTGTTTGTGTTCCCGTGTTATTTTCTGTGTATTTTGTGGTGTATTGTCGTGTACTGTGTGTAGTTGTGTCTGTGTACCCTGTGTGTAGTTGTGTCTGTGTACCCTGTGTGTAGTTGTGTTTTCTGTCTGTGTACCCTGTACCCTGTGTGTAGTTGTGTCTGTGTACCCTGTGTGTAGTTGTGTCTGTGTACCCTGTGTGTAGTTGTGTCTGTGTACCCTGTGTGTATTGTGTTGTGTACGTGTGTCTGTGTACCCTGTGTGTAGTTGTGTCTGTGTACCCTGTGTGTAGTTGTGTCTGTGTAACCCTGTGTGTAGTTGTGTCTGTGTACCCTGTGTGTAGTTGTGTCTGTGTACCCTGTGTGTAGTTGTCTGTGTACCCTGTGTGTAGTTCTGTGTACCTGTGTGTAGTTGTGTCTGTGTACCCTGTGTTAGTAGTTCTGTGTACCTGTGGTAGTTCGTACCCTGTGTGTAGTTTGTGTGTACCCTGTGTGTAGTTGTGTCTGTGTACCCTGTGTGTAGTTGTGTCTGTGTACCCTGTGTGTAGTTGTGTCTGTGTACCCTGTGTGTAGTTTGTCTGTGTACCCTGTGTGTAGTTGTGTCTGTGTACCCTGTGTGTAGTACTGTCTGTGTACCCTGTGTGTAGTTGTGTCTGTGTACCCTGTGTGTAGTTCTGTCTGTGTACCCTGTGTGTTAGTTGTGTCTGTGTACCCTGTGTGTAGTTCTGTCTGTGTACCCTGTGTGTAGTTCTGTCTGTGTACCCTGTGTGTAGTTGTCTGTGTCTGTGTACTGCTGTGTAGTTTGTGTGTTGTCTGTGTACCCTGTGTGTAGTTCTGTCTGTGTACCCTGTGTGTAGTTCTGTCTGTGTACCCTGTGTGTAGTTCTGTTCTGTGTACCCTGTGTGTAGTTCTGTCTGTGTACCCTGTGTGTAGTTCTGTCTGTGTACCCTGTGTGTAGTTCTGTCTGTGTACCCTGTGTGTAGTTGTCTGGTCCTGTGTGTAGTTGTGTCTGTGTACCCTGTGTGTAGTTGTGTCTGTGTACCCTGTGTGTAGTTGTTCTGTGTACCCTTGTGTAGTTCTGTCTGTGTACCCTGTGTGTAGTTCTGTCTGTGTACCCTGTGTGTAGTTCTGTCTTGTGTACCGTACCCTGTGTGTAGTTGTGTCTGTGTACCCTGTGTGTAGTTCTGTCTGTGTACCCTGTGTGTAGTTGTGTCTGTGTACCCTGTGTAGTTGTAGTGTGTAGTCGTCTGTGTACCCTGTGTGTAGTTTCTGTCTGTGTACCCTGTGTGTAGTTGTGTCTGTGTACCCTGTGTGTAGTTTGTCTGGTACCCTGTGTGTAGTTCTGTCTGTGTACCCTGTGTGTAGTTCTGTCCTGTGTAGTTCTGTCTGTGTACTGTTGTAGTCTGTCTGTGTACCCTGTGTGTAGTTCTGTCTGTGTACCCTGTGTGTAGTTGTCTGTGTACCCTGTGTGTAGTTGTGTCTGTGTACCCTGTGTTGTGTCTGTCCTGTGTAGTTTGTCTGTGTACCCTGTGTGTAGTTCTGTCTGTGTACCCTGTGTGTAGTTCTGTCTGTGTACCCTGTGTGTAGTTCTGTCTGTGTACCCTGTGTGTAGTTGTGTCTGTGTACCCTGTGTGTAGTTCTGTCTGTGTACCCTGTGTGTAGTTCTGTCTGTGTACCCTGTGTGTAGTTCTGTCTGTGTACCCTGTGTGTAGTTGTGTCTGTGTACCCTGTGTGTAGTTTGTCTGTGTACCTGTGTGTAGTCTGTCTGTGTACCCTGTGTGTAGTTCTGTCTGTGTACCCTGTGTGTAGTTCTGTCTGTGTACCCTGTGTGTAGTTCTGTCTGTGTACCCTGTGTGTAGTTCTGTCTGTGTACCCTGTGTGTAGTTGTGTCTGTGTACCCTGTGTGTAGTACTGTCTGTGTACCCTGTGTGTAGTTGTGTCTGTGTACCCTGTGTGTAGTTCTGTCTGTGTACCCTGTGTGTAGTTGTGTCTGTGTACCCTGTGTGTAGTACTGTCTGTGTACCCTGTGTGTAGTTGTGTCTGTGTACCCTGTGTGTAGTTCTGTCTGTGTACCCTGTGTGTAGTTGTGTCTGTGTGTAGTTGTGTCTGTGTACCCTGTGTGTAGTTGTGTCTATGTACCCTGTGTGTAGTTGTGTCTGTGTACCCTGTGTGTAGTTCTGTCTGTGTACCCAGTGTGTAGTTCTGTCTGTGTACCCTGTGTGTAGTTCAGCTGTCTGTGTACCCTGTGTGTAGTTCTGTCTGTGTACCCTGTGTGTAGTTCTGTCTGTGTACCCTGTGTGTAGTTCTGTTGTCTGTGTACCCTGTGTGTAGTTGTGTGTGTAGTTCTGTGTACCCTGTGTGTAGTTCTGTCTGTGTACCCTGTGTGTAGTTCTGTTGTCTGTGTACCCTGTGTGTAGTTCTGTTGTCTGTGTACCCTGTGTGTAGTTCTGTCTGTGTACCCTGTGTGTAGTTCTGTTGTCTGTGTACCCTGTGTGTAGTTGTGTCTGTGTACCCTGTGTGTAGTTCTGTCTGTGTACCCTGTGTGTAGTTGTGTCTGTGTACCCTGTGTGTAGTTGTGTCTGTGTACCCTGTGTGTAGTTCTGTCTGTGTACCCTGTGTGTAGTGCTGTCTGTGTACCCTGTGTGTAGTGCTGTATGTGTACCCTGTGTAGTGTGTCTGTGTACCCTTGTGTAGTTGTGTCTGTGTACCCTGTGTGTAGTTGTGTCTGTGTACCTGTGTGTATTTGTCTGTTACCTGTGTGTAGTTCTGTCTGTGTATCCTGTGTGTAGTTCTGTCTGTGTACCCTGTGTGTAGTTCAGCTGTCTGTGTGTACAGAGTGTGTAGTTCAATACAAGTGGAAGAATTATTTAGTTGACAACTTGAATCAAAACTGGGTTGAAACTATGTAGGCCTATAAGCTACACTTTCTGGTCTGGGAAAAACGTGCAATCACAACTGACAAGCGAGACGTGCCAAAATGAAAACATATTGGTCTCGATAAAAATATTTGTCAAGATGTTTATAAGTGACAGATGTATAACTACTAACTAGTAAATACACCACCCAACCATTTGTAAGACAGAATTCCAGAGGGCTCTATACTGATACCACCACTTTCATTTGATATTTTGATACATGTATATGAGCTGCCAACACACGTCTCAAACATTATAAATATAGTTTAGTGCGCTGCTTATTTCACCATTTGGATGAATGTTATGTTGAAACAAAGGACTTCATTAAGAGAAATGAAATACATTGAAAAGATCTGTTAACCCTTTGGCTCCTGCTCCCTGTCCACCAACATCCTGTATTGTCAACCATGTAGGCAAAGCAAAAACTTAACCCTTTGACTCCCTCATCCTACAGGAGGCTGGTGGATAGGGTGAGGGACTCAAGGGGTTAAGTTTTTGCAACTGGTCGATAAAGTGCGTGAGTCAAAGGGTTAACATGAAATTAATCATATTTCAACTAACCTGAAAGATAACGGTCTGGAAATTAGCGATGAAAAGACAAAGACATGACATTTATTAACAATGGTGTCGGTCCTGAAGAGTAACCTTTGTTTAATATACAATATTTTATTTGAATAGCGCAAAATCTTGATAAAATCAAATCTAAGCGCTAAAACGGACACACACGCACGCACGCACACGGTTAAAATGGGGAGAAAGAATAAAAGCAATGGAAAATTATAGAGAGCATATTATATACAATTATATATTACAATGTGATTCCCCTCCGAGCGGAGACAGGCTGCAGAGGGGATTGAGTGAGGTCAGGATTTTATGCAGAGAAGAAAAGGTGAGTTTTGAGAGCGGACTTGAAGGAGACAAAAGTAGGTTGCTGACGGACTGAGAGAGGAAGTTTGTTCCAGGAGAGTGGACCATAGGTATTGAGCTTAGTGCGTGGAAAGCGAAAAGTCAGAGGATCGGAGGCAGAGCGGAGGGTACGTGAGGGAACATAGATCTCAAGTAGGCTTGACAGGTAATTGGGAGCTGCGTTATTGAGGCCTTTGTAGCACATGGTGTCTAGTTTGTACTGTATGCGCTTTGATACAGGGAGCCAGTGAAGTTGTGCCAGGAGAGGAGATATGTGGTCAGCTTTTTTCTTTTTTAGTACAAGGCGTGCAGCATTGTTTTGAATGCGCTGCAGGATGTGAATGGTGGAGGCAGGAAGACCAGACAGGAGTGAATTGCAATAGTCAATGCGAGACATTATGAAGGAGAGAACGAGTTTTGCAGTTGTTTCGACAGAAGAGATACTTCCTGTTCAGGCTTATACGATGGAGGTGATAGTAGCAAGATCTGGCAGTTTGAGAAACAAAGTTGTTCATGGAGAGGGTAGAGTCAATGCAGACACCAAGGTTTTTAGCTGAATCAGAAATTGGGACTGATGTGTTACATAATGGGAGAGAAAGAGGAGGCAGCTGAGAAAGTTTCTGACGGGTGCCAATGAGGATAGCTTATATTGTCTGGTGTGTCACTGTCTAGAAGTTGGGTGTCATCAGCATAGAAGTGGTGTTTTATAGAGTGGGAGTTGATGATGGTGGACAGGGGGGAGGTGTAAAGAGTGAAAAGAACAGGGCCAAGGACAGATCCTTGTGGAACACCACAGGTCAGGTATGCAGGTTGAGAGTAAGTGCCATTAATGAGAACAGTTTGTTTTCTGTTTGATAGATATGAAGTGAACCAGGAGACAGCAATGTCAGAGATGCCAAAAGTATGATGAAGTCTAGAAAGGAGAATACCATGATCAATGGTATCAAAGGCTGCAGACAGATCAAGGAGTGTGAGGAGAGAGACTTTGCCAGTATCAGTTGCAAGGAGGAGATTGTTGAGAATGTGTAGCAGGGCAGTTTCAGTGCTATGGCACTGGCGGTAGGGTGACTGGAAAGGATTGAGGAGATTGTTGGCAGACAGGTGAGAGTTCAGCTGGTTGAGGACAACTTTTTCGATGAGTTTTGACAAGAAAGAGAGATTAGAGAGAGTTTAAAATGTTTAAAATTGATACAGACGAAACACGCCTATACATCTAAAATGACATTTCTGGGAGTAGTCTTAACTTTCATTTTACACAACATATTGATGCCTGGCAACATAAAGCAATCAGAAAAGCTTTGATGAAAATTATCAACCGGTAGTAAACATTCATGGAGGCCGGACACTTTAAGCGTTCTTGCTTCTTGTAACACTTTTGACGTAAACTTGTGTACACGTCATTTTAACGTGGTGTTAGCCCTGATATGGCTCTAGTAGTCGTTGGGCTGTAAACAATAAGAGCCTGAACCTGATGCTGGCAAATGGCCAAGAGCTTTTTTTTCAGCTTCTAAATACTATTTGAAAAAAACGTCAGCGCTTAGATATTAAAGGTGTTAAATTATCTCTTGGAGTAGGCTACACGTGTGTAAAAAATACAATAAGTTGGGCCCTATATAAAACAGCAGGCATCCTTCCTTTGGAAGAGTGGAGATAATTATTAGCTTCTAAATACATAGAATCCTTCCTTTGGGAGAGTGGAGATAATTATTAGCTTCTAAATACATAGAATCCTTCCTTTGGGAGAGTGGAGATATTTATTAGCTTCTAAATACATAGAATTCTTCCTTTGGGAGAGTGGAGATAATTATTAGCTTCTAAATACATAGAATCCTTCCTTTGGGAGAGTGGAGATATTTATTAGCTTCTAAATACATAGAGCTAATGGAGTAGGCTACATATGTGTAAAAAATACAAGAAGTATATGAAACGGCAGACATTCTGCAGAAGAGTGGAGTTAATTATCAGCTTCTAAACACATAGAGCAAATGCAGTTGATAATTATGTAGACAGAGAACTCAGAATTCGATCTGACATCCATTTACCCCTAAAAAAAATGAGGACAACAAAAACACAAGAAGCGATAACAACGTACACAAACGAGCTCTTCGAAATACCTAACACAGTACCTGAATACCTGAAAAGGTTCATATGAAATGTATTGTCTACTACACCCCCCCCCCCCCCCACGAATCTATCAAATGCCAATGTTGGTATCAGTACACTGATAATGACTTGAGGGAAAATACTGATTCACAACTGTTGGTAGACTGTTCTGTCACATCTGCATGAAAAGTATTTACATGTCAAAAATACTGGCTGACAGTTGTGTTCTAGATATTGGTGAGGCGTGATGTAGCTTTGTATTTCCAAAATTCAAAGTAGAAGAGTTATTCTGTGGGACACGGACATTCGGTGTTTACTTCAGAATGAGTTGCCATCCTAATGGCACTGAATTATACAGTTGATCTAACAATATCTTTGTTTAGTATCTTATCTGTAGATTCGAAATCTGCATTACAGGCCCCCAAAAGTTACGACAATAATAAAAAAAAAAATTAACATTTGAAACGAAATATTTAATTCCTTGTATAAAAATCATAGGCTCACACATTTTGTTCTATCCCATTTAACTGTGCTCTCCCCCCCACCCCCCCGCCCCCACCCGTGGGGATGCTGGGGGCTTTTTCAATATAAATAGTATCCCCACCTCCTGGAAATTCTGTGCTAGAAATTTCCATTTTTCTGTCACTCTCTTTGTTTCTGCCTTGTTCCTTTGCGTTCTGTCATTTCTTCCTATCGTTTTCTGTCTTGCTGTTACATTCATCTGTATGTGTTCGGTAAAGTCTTACGTAGGCCTACTTTTCCTGAGGATTGATAAGTGCAGTTTTGGCTCTATGGAGGTGAGATATGCGGAAGCAATTTTAGGTAATTTATGCCTGTTTCTATATGTTTTGGTGCTCTTAGGTATGCTTATATTTGTATACAGTTGTTTTTATAAATCCCCTGTGTGATAAATTGGACAGACTGGTCAACGCCAGGGGCGTGTCCTTAGATTATGAGCGCGAAGACATTGATATGTGTGTAGGCCCTACTTCATTTTCTTTTCTTTTTTTCCTGTTGACGTTTTGTATGTTTTTAAGCGGTGATAGCCCTGATATGGCTCTACACAGTTGGCTGGGCTTTAAACAACAACAACAATAACAAGTTCACTGTGGCATCGTAAAAACGATCGCGTTGACATTTCAGGTAATGGTACAACAACGAATACGGCTGACAGTACAAAACGTAATTGATAACTATCTCGGCCAGAAATGAATGCTACATTAGGACACAAAGTAAAAGCTCAATGTAACTTTGTGTCCTTTCATCATAAAGTATCGGGGTTTCACAAGAACAGAACTAACTTCCTTCCCCTGTGGGGATGCCGGGGGTTCTTTCAGAATAAACAGTATCCCCACCTTCTGGAAATTCTGTGCTAGAAATTTCCTCTTTTCTGTCACTCTCTGTTTCTTTCTTCCTCCTTTGCTTTCTGTCATTTCTTCCGATCATTTTCTGCCTTGCTGGTCTATTCACCAGTTTGTGTTCGATAAAGTCTTACGTACTTTTTCTTAGGATTGATAATTGGGTACATGTATTAAATGTATTTTTGGCTCTAGGGAGGTGAGATATGCGGAAGCAATTTTAGATAATTTATGTCCGTTTTTATGTATGTTTTTGTGTCCTTAGATATGCTTAAATTTGTATTCAGGTGCGTGTTGTTGTTTTTTTCAAATCCCCTGTGCGATAAATTGGACGGAGTGGTCAACGCCAGGGGCACGTCCGTAGATTATGTGCGCGAATGCATTGATATGTGTAGCCTACTTCATTTTTTTTTTTCCTGTTGAAGTTCTGTACGTTTTGAGGCGGTTGTAGCACTGATATGGTTCGGCTGGGCTTTAAATAACAATAACAGTAATAACTAACTCCCCCCCATCCCTGCACCCCCCCCCACCCTCCCCTGTAGAGATGCTAGAAATTCCCTCTTTTCTGTTTTTTCTTTTCGCCTTGCTCCTTTGCTTTCAGTCATTTCTTCCTAGCATTTTCTGCCTTGCTCCTTTGCTTTGGTCATTTCTTCCTAGCATTTTCTGCCTTGCTCCTTTGCTTTCGGTCATTTCTTCCTAGCATTTTCTGCCTTGCTCCTTTGCTTTTGGTCATTTCTTCCTAGCATTTTCTGCCTTGCTCCTTTGCTTTTGGTCATTTCTTCCTAGCATTTTCTGCCTTGCTGGTCACTTCACATGTAGCCTATGTGTTCTATCAAGTCTTGTAGGCTACGTTGTCTTAGGAATGGTAATTGCCTACATATACCGAGTGCATTTTGGGCTGTAAAGAAACGTGATGTGCAGAACCTACTTTAGATAATTTAGGTCAGTTTTTATGTTTTGATGTCCTGAGTTTTCTTTTACATTTGTATTCAGGTTTTTTTTTAAAAACCTCCTGGTGATAAATTGAATGGAGTGGTCAACACGAGGGCACATTAGTGCACGAGTGCAGTGATATGTGTACTACTTTCTTTTCCATTTCTTTCTAAATGAGTATGGTGTACTTTTGAGATGGTTACAGCCATCGGCTGACATGGCTCTGTGCAGTCGCTGGGCTTTACACAATAACAATAATAACTAAGCTAACAAATCATCTATCATTTCTCTTCCATCGGCTGACATGGCTCTGTGCAGTCGGCTGGGCTTTACACAATAACAATAATAACTAAGCTAACAAATCATCTATCATTTCTCTTCAAATTTAATACAGTAAAACCATGAAATGCATCTATAATGGTTACATAACAATTAACTACCTTTTTCGTTGTCAAGAAGTGCAACATTATCTTCCTGCATCATTCATTGATTTTTATACCGGGAAAGATACTGATATCAGTCTGTATTTGTACACTGCTAGGCGTTTACTGCACAAAAACAGAATCAAACGTGTATTTAATACAACCAGGAAAGACTGGCGCAAATTTTCGGCCACCTGGCCTTTGTCAAACGTAAACATAACATCCAAAAAGAAAAACAAGAAATACAATAAAATTGGGGGAAAAAGACCAAAAATTCACTGTTGCTTCGCCTAGTGGGAAAAAAGGACAAAAATGAAATCTTATGTGTGAGTGATGATATGAACTGGGGAGAGAGCAGGCAAACATGATGTCCGGGGAAAGCGAGATGAATTCTGCAATTTGAAAAGTAGTCATGCCATATTTTCATTGTTTTATCCTGAAGAGGGTTCAGGGCTAAAACTATGATGCACTAGCTAAGAGTAGTTTTTTTGAATGTAAGTATACAACTATTAAATAATGCATAAATATACATACATATGTATTCATTCATCATTGCACACTCGTGTGCACACACGCGGGCGCGCACACACACACACACACACACTCAGCCTGCACAAACTGATGAAACCTGATTCTTCTAAAACTCTACTTGCTTTACTATTCTTAATTTCCTTGTTTGATGTCACATTGCTACCTGAATGTCATACAATACCTATCTGACTTCAGAACATAATCTACCTAGCACAGGCTTTCAGTTTATTTTATTTATTTGTTTGTTTATTTAATCACTCATGATTTACCTCACTTTGTATATTTATTCATTCAGAATCTACTCCACACTCAGTTTATCTGATTCATTTATTTGTTTATTTATTCATTCATAATCTACCCCAAACACTCTTTCAGTTTATACATACATACATGTATGTATACATGTATATGTTTGTTCATTCATTATTTATTTTAATTTTGTTGTTGTTTAGTGTTTATCAAAAAGCATGTGTGTGAAGAGATGTCAAAGTGAATAAGAACAATAACAAACACACACACACCCATATATTCATTACAGTGGGTGGGTGATCATATATTCATTACAGTGGGTGGGTGATCATATATTCATTACAGTGGGTGGGTGAGTCTGTATAGAAGTGCAACAACAAAAGATAATATTTGTTGTTACTAAACAAGATGAAAAATGAACTTGAGAATTGTTTTTTTACGTAGGCTTACATCAGTCTGGGTTTGTACACACACACACACACACACACACACACACACACACACACACACACACACACATATATAGTCACAAACACACACATACACAAACAAAAACACATTTACATACATGTGATATATGATATACATAGGCCTACATACATTTGTGCACACACAGACATGTGCACACAGAAACTGCGATAGGACTAGCCAGACCTGAACAGCGATAATCAATTTTGAGGATATTTCTGAGATGATTTTTTTTTGTTTTTTGAAAGTAAGCAGACAACGGCTTTGTCCTAAAGACAATGGGAGGGAGTTCCATGTTATTGGACCAAAAATGGAGAAATGTTTGTTTCTGCAAGTAGGCAGGAGGATCAGTTAAGTTCAATTCCTCCTTTGAAATAAACAGGCCCAGCCACATGTACTAAAGTTAGTTTTTTTCTCCAGTTATTCCAGTTTTTCCTTCAGCACTTTGGCTGTTGGATTATGTGTGTGTGTGTGTGTGTGTGTTGTGTGTGTGTGTGTGTGTGTGTGTGTGTGTGTGTGTGTGTGTGTGTTTTTCTCCTTTTCCTGTCAGAGTGGATTTGTTGCCCTGGGCATAACTGCTTTACATTGGTCATACCTCTCACATTCATCTTTTCCTATTCATTTGACCTCCAGTTTTCTATGCATGTCACAACCTCATACATCTCACCACATTTGTATATAGCTGACTTATTCATTGATATGCTGACTGACTTATTGATTTGTTTATATATTGTTTTGTTATGTATTTTTGGTTTTCTTGGTTTGCTCCCTGCTCTATCCTCCCCCCTCCCCCCCCCGCTTTTTTCATTATTACTTATCTACTTCGTTTTCATTTCATTTCATTCTTTCCCCCATGAGGATGCTGGGGGCTCTTTCAGTATAAATATTATCCCCACCTTCTGGAAATTCTTTGCTAGAAATTCCTCTTTTCTATCATTCTGTTTGTTTCTGCCTTGCTGCCGTGCTGGTCCATTCACCTGTATGTTTTATAAAGTCCTACAAACTTTCTGTTAGGATTGATAATGGGGTGTATGTATGAAGTACATTTTTGGCTCTAAAGAAATGTGTGTAAGTAATTTTAGGCCAGTTTTGTATGTTTTACTTTTAGTGTCTTTAGTTTTCTTTCAATTTGTATTCAGATGTTTTTTACACCCCTAGGTGATAAATTGGATGGAGTGGCCAGTGCCAGGGGCATATCCTAAATTATGTGTGCAAATGCACTGATATGTGTAATAATAATAATAATAATAATATATTTTATTTATATAGCGCAAAATCTTGATAAAATCAAATCTAAGCGCTGAGCGTATACATGCATACATACCTACATACATATGAGCGTATACATGCATACATACATGCATACATACTTACATACATAAATCTAAGCTGAGCGTATACATGCATACATACATACATACATAAATCTAAGCGT
Source organism: Monoplex corrugatus (assembly GCA_030674185.1). NCBI lineage: Eukaryota > Metazoa > Mollusca > Gastropoda > Littorinimorpha > Ranellidae > Monoplex > Monoplex corrugatus. The sequence goes on from JAPXFY010000033.1 coordinate 46,034,922, forward strand.
ATACATACATACATACATACATACATACGTACGCACATGCATACATAATAATTACAATATTTATATAGCGCAAAATCTCGACAAAATCAAATCCAAGCGCCGAAAAGACACACACGCACACACGCATGCACGCACACACACACACACACACAACAACGCATGGCCACAAATGGGGAGAAAGAATAAAAGCAATAAAAGCAAGAATAAAACCAATGGAAAACCACAGAGAGCACATCATATACAATTATATATTAAAACGAAGTGATTCCCCTCCGAGCGGAGACAGGCTGCAGAGGGGGGTTGAGTGAGGTTAGGATTTTATGCAGAGGAGAAAAGGTGAGTTTTGAGAGCGGACTTGAAGGAGGCAAAAGTAGGTTGCTGACGGACTGAGAGAGGAAGTTTGTTCCAGGAGAGTGGACCAGAAACAGAGAAGGCTCGTGGACCATAGGTATTGAGCTTAGTGCGTGGAAAGCGAAAAGTCAGAGGATCGGAGGCAGAGCGGAGGGTACGTGAGGTATTATGTAGCCCTGATATGGCTCTGCACAGTTGGCTGGGCTTTAAACAAAAATAATAAAAGCTATATCATGCTTACTTTATTTCATTTTATTTATGTATTCATTTTAAACATTGTGATGCACTTGTGTGTAAATGTATCTACATGTACAAACAGTGTAGATGAATGTATGTTTACATGCATATGCACTTTCACTCAAGAAAAGACACTCAACAGATGCATTGTGCTTTGCTGATTTACAATATTTCTGCCTTGGAATTAGTGTCAGGATGAAACACGTATTATTTGTATGCCACGATCTCTTTTGCATTGCAGAATTCGTCTCATCACCACATTTCTCAACCCTAACTCCCAGCTATCAGTATCACAATTCACAAACACTTATTGATTTCATATCACTCATTTTCTCTAGCTCAACAAATCACTAACTGCTACGGAAGTTCTGTTGTTGTTTTCGTCCTATGTTTTCTATAGCCTAGGTCTACTTGTTACGTTGTTTTCTTTCGTGCACGCTTGGCAAAAGCCAGTCGACCGAAATTTTACGCCTGCCTGTTTTGTGAATTTGACAGACACGTGCTTTCGTGTTGTTTGTGCTGCCGGTGTGTTTTATTTACTTATCGTCCATTGTGCTGGCGGTGTGTTTTATTTACTTATCGTCCATTGTGCTGGCGGTGTGTTTTGTTTACTTATCGTCCATTGTGCTGGCAGTGTGTTTTGTTTACTTATCGTCCATTGTGCTGGTGGTGTGTTTTATTTACTTATCGTCCATTGTGCTGGTGGTGTGTTTTGTTTACTTATCGTCCATTGTGCTGGTAGTGTGTTTTGTTTACTTATCGTCCATTGTGCTGGCGGTGTGTTTTATTTACTTATCGTCCATTGTGCTGGCAGTGTATTTTATTTACTTATCGTCCATTGTGCTGGTGGTGTGTTTTGTTTACTTATCGTCCATTGTGCTGGCGGTGTGTTTTGTTTACTTATCGTCCATTGTGCTGGCGGTGTGTTTTGTTTACTTATCGTCCATTGTGCTGGCGGTGTGTTTTATTTACTTATCGCCCATTGTGCTGGCGGTGTGTTTTGTTTACTTATCGTCCATTGTGCTGGCGGTGTTTTATTTACTTATCGTCCATTGTGCTGGCAGTGTGTTTTATTTACTTATCGTCCATTGTGCTGGAGCAATTAGGTGGGGAACAAGGAAGGGGTGGTGTTAACCTGCCAAAATCTGAGGTTACTACGTCATGTCACGTGGATAGGTCCACTCGACTTCCGATGAAGTTTCACTTTCAGTTTGTTCAAATTGTTGACACCATGTAAGCATCACGACAAACGGCGTAACAGTCCTCGATGTCGGCAGAAAATCTCCTCTCTTACTGTTGCACAACTCCTGCAGAAATTATTCGAAAAAGAACACGACAAACTTTGTGCTGATCTGATCTATGCGCCGAACACGCACACAGCTCGAGCGCCATAAACGAAAGTGCCAATGGGCAACCGTCGCCTCCATGCAGCCGCCATTTTCGATTTTGACACTCAACGAGCAGACGCGAGATTTGTCAGAAATGAATCTCGGAAATAGTCGCAGCAGAAGACACTGAGAAGCATCGTATTTTCGAAACAAAGGATGCATTTATAATTTTGAAATACTATGTTAATTAATTGCTCTGATTTAGGTCAACTGTATTAGGTCAAAGGGCGTCACATGCTAATCCTGACAAGTGCCCTTTCTCACGGATCAGCGCAATGCACGCACGCTGCCTGATTGTTGCGCGTGAAGTAGATGGCGAAAACACGAGGCGTGTACAGAAAACGGTCGTGCGATGGCTTTGAATCTTGGCAAGAGTCTCTGTCGATGCTAACCAATGCTTGCAAACCATAAAGAACGCTAACTCCGCCCCCTGTATCGCGGCAGCAGCGACAGTATAGCGCACTACTTTCTCTCCCCGCATTGATCTTAGTTATTTACATGCACGATGCGCCCCTCTAATCCTCTTAGGATATGGCTTTATCTTAGCGAGGTTAGGGATCGGCATCGGACAGTCATGGGCCGTGTCAAAATGCAAACATCTCGCCCACCGTGCTCCTAACATGGGCCAGTGCCACAGCCGTCATGTTTCATCCTCGCAGAAGAGCAGCAGCCGATAAGACTAACCCAGCTCAACGATAATCCATCTACAACATATTGTGCCTTTGTTGCTGAGCGCTTTCCGCCGCCGCTGCGAGAAAGTGAGAGGAGAAAGCGGCTCGAAAATGGACATTCATTCCACATTTGAGACGCTAGCAGAAGCCTGGGTTGCCGCCAGTACGCCGACTGCCGTCAATCCAGAGCCCAAGGTAAGTTTTCGACTTGTTGAAGTTGCAGGGATTTGCGTTTGGCGCGTCTCTTGAAAACGAAAAGATCGTCTGCATCAGTTTCAATGCCAAGCAGATATCGAATTTCCCCTGCCTTTTGTGTGCGCTAATAAACGGCAGTATTAGAACCCTGCAATCGTCAGCGTCGTCAAGGCAACTCCAGATTATTCTTTAGCGGTAGATGGAGAGTATTTATTGTGTCGCTTCGAGCCGACACGAGGTAAAAGGAATCGGGCAGAGCATGTGCTATGAGCGGCGACTGGCATTTTCCAGTACAGGATTTCCGGAGCACTCGAGTCGCCTGCTCGTAGTCTAATTTCACTCCGCGCCTTGTGTCGCTTTGTGGGCGGTTACACGTTGGGGCTTTGTTTACACAGCCCTTACCTCCAGCTCTTTTGCGCTCTCTCTTTCTCTCTCTCTCTCTCTCTCTCTCCCCCCCCCCCCCTTTCAGCTTCTCTCTCTCTTCTCAGCTTCTCTCTCTCTCTCCTCAGTTTTTCTCTTCTCTTCTCATCTCGGCTTGCTTAGAGTCGACAGGCCTCTACACTGGGTAAGTCTTGTCTTGGGACAAAGAGCCATTTATCTTTTGATGAGTATAGTCGACTATAGATGTGGATTGTCAAACGGCCCTGTAAAGATTTGGCTTGGTTCTGTTGTCACTGGGGACATGGGATGTTGCTAATGTTGATGTTGTAAAGACGTGTGTGTGCTGGGAATGGTGGTACATGGTCAGTGGTTGTGTTTAGCTGTTCAAAGTGACTCCAAAATTGTCAATAATGGGAACTAATTTTTGTTAAGATTTGGCTGTATGTATACAATAATTTGAAATGAAAAAAAAAAAGACAAAAGATAACGTAAACAATAACAAAAGTAAACAGATCGGTAATTAAGGTTGGAAAGGAAGAAGAAAAATGAAAAAAAAAATGTTAGAAATGAGTGAAAAAGAGGAGAAAGAAAACTACACAAAATTAACAGTGGTTCTTGATGTTTTAAACAGGAGAAAGAAAACAACACAAAATTAACAGTGGTTCTTGATGTTTTAAACAGGAGAAAGAAAACAACACAAAATTAACAGTGGTTCTTGATGTTTAAACAGGAGAAAGAAAACAACACAAAATTAACAGTGGTTCTTGATGTTTTAAACAGGAGAAAGAAAACAACACAAAATTAACAGTAGTTCTTGATGTTTAAACAAAATGTTTCAGTTTAAATGAAATGTTGGGTTTTAGACAAGCAATAATAATATAATATTATGACCATTTATTTTAGCTCTTTTCAAAATTGTGTTTATTTCTTAATATTCTTTTTTTTTTTTTTTAACATTTTGATGATTCAGTATAATATTGTGACCATTTTATTTCAGTTCTGATCAACATTACATTATTTCTCAATATTTTTAAAAAAGAAATCAAAATTACAAAACATAAACTATGATAAAGTAACTAAACAAGCATAACAAAAGTTTCAGTCTTTTTCCCCAAATTTTTGTATTTGGTGTTTGTTTTGTGATTTTGTGCTTGACAAAGGCCAGTTGGCTGAAAATTTGCGCCTGTCTTGTCTTGTATTAAATACACGTTCTGATTATTTTTGTGTGTTTTTTCTAGTTCCTGTTTTCATTTTTTAAAACCTTTTTATGAATCATTATGATTATGCTCATTTTTTTTCTTTTAATATGTTGTATTTCGATTTTGTGCTGTGGTATTTCTTTTTGTGTCTCTTTTATTTACAGTTGTGTTTTTTGGTAGTTTACAGATAGTATTTGTAAATCTGTTATGTTGAAATAACGTTTGTGTTGCTTTTTGGTATTATTTTAAATCAGTGAAAGCATTATTGAGAATTTGATTAAAAATTTTTTTTCTATACCTCAAAGTTTTCTGCATGAAAGAGTTCTTTACATCAAGACTCGGAGATCACAGTTCATTTTTCACTGTGTGAGCTTTGTATTATTTCGTTATTAATCTGTTTATTTTCTGTTATTTAATTGTTTCATGGAATTTTATTTGTTTATTATTTGAATGTTCTGTGGAATATTATTTATTTATTAACACATCATTTAAATTGTATATGAATTTTAGGGGGCATAGTTTGTCTCAGTTCTTACTCTTTGTCTCAGGGGCGTACTTTGTCTCAATTCTTACTCTTTGTCTGTCTCAGGGGCGTACTTTGTCTCAATTCTTACTCTTTGTCTGTCTCAGGGGCGTACTTTGTCTCAATTCTTTCTCTTTGTCTCAATTTCAAGTTATACTCTGTGTCTTTTTGTCTCAGTTTTTAGACTGTGTTTCTCTCAGTTTGAATCTCTTTCTGTCTCATTTTATTCTCTCTCTCTTTTTCTCACATACACACACTCTCTCTCTCTCTGTTTTCTGTGTGTGTCTCGTTCTTTGTTTTTTGTTGTTGTTTTTTTCTCTCAGTGTTACTCTGTGTCTGTGTCTGTGTCTGTGTCTGTTTTGTTTGCTTTGTATGTCAGTTCTTTTCTGTTTTTCTGTGATCCAGTTTTATTTTCTCTCTGTGTTTTTGTTTGTGTTTTTCTTTCTCAGTTTTGTTTTTGTTCTTAATTTTTCTCTTTTTGTTTTTCTTTTTCTATTCTGTTTTCTGTTTCCGTGTTTCTCTGCACCTTTCTCAGTTTTGTTTTTTGTCTGTTTTTCTCAGTGTTTCTCTTTTATTTTTTGTCTGTCTGTTTTTCTGTTTTATTTTTTGTCTGTTTTTTCTCTGTTTTTTCTGTTTTATTTTTTTCTGTCTGTTTTTCTCTGTTTTTCTGTTTTATTTTTTGTCTGTCTGTTTTTCTCTGTGTTTCTCTGTTTTATTTTTTGTCTGTCTGTTTTTCTCTGTTTTTCTCTGTTTTATTTTTTGTCTGTCTGTTTTTTCTCTGTTTCTCTGTTTTATTTTTTGTCTGTTTTTCTCTGTTTCTCTTTTATTTTTTGTCTGTTTTTCTCTGTTTCTCTGTTTTATTTTTTGTTTGTCTGTTTTTCTCTGTGTTTCTCCTTTATTTTTTGTCTGTTTTTCTCTGTGTTTCTCTGTTATATTTTTTGTTTGTCTGTTTTTTCTCTGCGTTTCTCTGTTTTATTTTTTGTCTGTCTGTTTTTCTCTGTGTTTCTCTGTTTTATTTTTTGTCTATCTGTTTTTCTCTGTGTTTCTCTGTTTTATTTTTTGTCTGTTTTTCTCTGTTTCTCTGTTATATTTTGTGTCTGTCTGTGTTTCTCTGTTTTATTTTTTGTCTGTTTTTCTCTGTTTCTCTGTTATATTTTGTGTGTGTCTGTTTTTCTCTGTGTTTCTCTGTTTTATTTTTTGTCTGTTTTTCTCTGTTTCTCTGTTATATTTTGTGTGTGTCTGTGTTTCTCTGTTTTATTTTTTGTCTGTTTTTCTCTGTTTCTCTGTTATATTTTGTGTCTGTCTGTGTTTCTCTGTGTTTCTCTGTTTTATTTTTTGTCTGTTTTTTCTCTGTGTTTCTCTGTTTTATTTTTTGTGTTTTTCTCTGTTTCTCTGTTTTATTTTTTGTCTGTCTGTTTTTCTCTGTGTTTCTCTGTTTTATTTTTTTGTCTGTTTTTCTCTGTGTTTCTCTCTGTTTTTATTTTTTGTTGTCTGTTTTTGTCTGTGTTTCTCTGTTTTATTTTTTGTCTGTTTTTTTCTCTGTGTTTCTCTGTTTTATTTTTTGTCTGTCTGTTTTTCTCTGTGTTTCTCTGTTTTATTTTTTGTCTGTCTGTTTTTTCTCTGTGTTTCTCTGTTTTATTTTTTGTCTGTTTTTCTCTGTGTTTCTCTGTTTTTTTTTTTGTCTGTTTTTCTCTGTGTTTCTCTGTTTTATTTTTTTGTCTGTTTTTCCTTGTTTTCTCTGTTTTATTTTTTGTCTGTCTGTTTTTTCTCTGTGTTTCTCTGTTTTATTTTTTGTCTGTCTGTTTTCTCTGTTTTCTCTGTTTTATTTTTTTGTCTCTGTTCTTTTTTCTCTGTGTTTTTCTCTTGCTTTTATTTTTTTGTCTGTTTTTCTCTGTGTTTCTCTGTTTTTATTTTTTGTCTGTCTGTTTTTCTCTGTGTTTTCTCTGTTTTATTTTTTGTCTGTTTTTCTCTGTGTTTTCTCTGTTTATATTTTTTTGTCTGTTTTTTCTCTGTGTTTCTGTTTTATTTTTTGTCTGTCTGTTTTTCTCTGTTTCTCTGTTTTATTTTTTGTCTGTTTTTTCTCTGTTTCTCTGTTTTATTTTTTGTCTGTCTGTTTTTCTCTGTGTTTCTGTTTTATTTTTTGTCTGTCTGTTTTTCTCTGTGTTTCTCTGTTTTATTTTTTGTCTGTCTGTTTTTCTCTGTTTCTCTGTTTTTATTTTTTGTCTGTCTGTTTTTCTCTGTGTTTCTCTTCTGTTTGTCTTAGTTTGTTACAGCACCTCTCTCATAATTTATGTTCAGTATGTCTCAGGTTTTTTCCCCTCTCTCTCTCTCTCTCTCTGTCTCCTCCTCTCTCTCTGTCTCTCTCTCTCTCTCTCTTCTCTTCTTCTCTCTCCTCTCTCTCCTCTCTCTCTCTCTCTCTCTCTCTCTTAGTTTATCTCTGCACCCCTATCAGTTTTATTTTCTCTCTGAATATTTCTCTGCTCCTCTCTCAGTTTTATTCTCAATCTTAGTTTTTCTCTTTATCAGTTTATGTCTCTCTCAGATTTATTTGCTCTTTCTCTCTCATTTTTTATGTGTTGCTCTCTTTCTGTCTCAGTTTTATTTTCTGATATTTTTTTTTCTCTGATTGTCTCTCTGTTTTATTCTCTCTCCATCTCAGCGTGTTTTTTTTTTCTGTGTATGCATCTCTCTCTGATTTTGCCATTTCAGTTTTACTCTCTCCTCTCTCTCTGATCTCTCTCTCTCTCTCTGTCTTCTGTGTCTCTCTTTCTCTCTCTCAGAGTCTGTGTGATTATTTTTTATTAACTCTATTTTGTTGCAATTTACATTCTAAACGTGCATGAATTCTGTTCTGGATTTAAACACATCTCTTTGGTTTGTCATTTTGTTGTTTTATGTTTGTTTATTTTAGTTTTTGTTTTGATAATGCTTATTTATTTATTGGTATGTCAGATGTTTGCTTATATTGTTATTATTATTGTTATATTAATTTTATTGTTATCGTCATTGTCATATCCTCCTCCTCCTCATTATTATTATTATTATTGTTGTTGCTATTATTATTATTATTATTATTATATCAGTATGATCATATTATTTTTAACATTATTGTCATTGTATTAATATGTTATTTGTCATTGTTATTATGTATTCTTTAATTCATTTCTATTATTTTATACATTTATAATCATATAGAAAATTAACCTGCAGAAAACCTCCACATTTGTTGTTGGATTATTTATTAATACTGTTAATATTTAAACAATATATTATGATACTAGAACTGACACTCTGCAAAAATAATATTGACATATGATAGATATTGCACTATTTAGTATTAATACTGTGTAATATTTTAAACAATAATTAATGATACTAGGAACTGACACTGACAAAATATATTGACATATGATAGATATGTGCACTATTATTAGTATTAATACTGTGTAATATTTTAAACAATAATATTATGGTACTAGGAACTGAACTCTGAGCAAAAATAATATTGACATATGATAGATATGTGCACTATTATTAGTATTAATACTGTGTAATATTTTAAACAATAATATGATGGATACTAGGAACTGACACCTGAGCAAAAATAATATTGACATATGATAGATATGTGCACTATTATTAGTATTAATACTGTGTAATATTTTAAACAATAATATATGATACTAGGAACTGACACTCTGAGCAAAAATAATATTGACATATGATAAATATGTGCACTATTATTAGTATTAATACTGTGTAATATTTTAAACAATAATATTATGATACTAGGAACTGACACACTGAGCAAAA
>JAPXFY010000033.1:46048679-46063679 GCA_030674185.1 Monoplex corrugatus
AGATGACTGTGTTGTAATAAAGAACAGTTCAAATGACTACATTGTAATAAAGAACAGTTCAAATGACTGCATTGTAATAAAGAACAGTTCAAATGACTGTGTTGTAATAAAGAACAGTTCAGATGACTGCATTGTAATAAAGAACAGTTCAGATGACTGTTGTAATAAAGAACAGTTCAGATGACTGTGTTGTAATAAAGAACAGTTCAAATGACTGTGTTGTAATAAAGAACAGTTCAGATGACTGTGTTGTAATAAAGAACAGTTCAAATGACTGTGTTGTAATAAAGAACAGTTCAGATGACTGTGTTGTAATAAAGAACAGTTCAGATGACTGTGTTGTAATAAGAACAGTTCAGATGACTGTGTTGTAATAAAGAACAGTTCAAATGACTGTGTTGTAATAAAGAATAGTTCAAATGACTGCATTGTAATAAAGAACAGTTCAGATGACTGGTTGTAATAAAGAACATTTTCAATGACTGCATTGTAAAAAGAACAGTTCAAATGACTGCATTGTAATAAAGAACAGTTCAGATGACTGCATTGTAATAAAGAACAATTCATATGACTGTGTTGTAATAAAGAACAGTTCAGATGACTGTGTTGTAATAAAGAACAGTTCAAATGACTGCATTGTAATAAAGAACAGTTCAAATGACTGCATTGTAATAAAGAACGGGTCAGATGACTGCATTGTAATAAAGAACAGTTCAGATGACTGCATTGTAATAAAGAACAGTTCAATGACTGCATTGTAATAAAGAACAGGTCAAATGACTGCATTGTAATAAAGAACAGTTCAGATGACTGCATTGTAACAAAGAACAGTTCAAATGACTGCATTGTAATAAAGAACAGGTCAAAAGAAAGAACAAAGGGGATGGGGGGTGGGTGGTGGTGGGAGGTCAGTGGGCAAAGGTTTGTGGATTGAAGTCCCACTAGAGCAGGGTTACCTGCCTTTGAAAACAAAATGGATGGGTGGTGTTGGGGGTGGGGAAACAAGCAGTTCCCACTCAGAGACTTCATCACTGACGTAAGTAGTCAGACATTATGGGACACCTGGACAGCAGAAGATCCTCAAGGGAGAAAACCCCTGTTGAACAAATGTTCTGGCCCTTGTATATAGGCCTATACAAAATTCTCCTTAAATTAAGTAACCTATGTTTAATTTATTTATTTGTTTATGTTAATATTGTATTCCTGTATGTGTTGTTATATTAAGTATTTGTTTGTTGATTATTTTATTTGTTTTTTGTACTAGATTAAAATGAAAGCTGTTAGTATTTTTGATTGTATCTTGACATCTTTATTTCTGTCTGGCTCTTTCTGTCTGTGTGTCTGTGTGTGTGTGCCCCTTTCAGTAAGAAGTATCTGATAGTCTGCAGTACATGGCCACCATTTTGGGACTTGTGGTTGTAAATAGAGAAGTGTGATGTTAGAGTGGAGAGTTGACTGAGTGTTTAATTTTACTATGCCTCAAGTTTGGACTGTTGGTTGTAAATAGGGAAGGAATGATGTGAGAGTTGACATAGAGTTTTTGTTTTTGTCTTGTTAGTTGGGACTGTTGGCTGTTAATAGGGAAGGAATGATGTTACAGAGTGGAGAGTTGACATAGAGTTTTGTTATGTCTTGTAGTTGGACTGTTGGCTGTTAATAGGGAAGGAATGATGTTACAGAGTGGAGAGTTGACATAGAGTTTTGTTATGTCTTGTAGTTGGACTGTTGGCTGTTAATAGGGAAGGAATGATGTTACAGAGTGGAGAGTTGACATAGAGTTTTGTTTTGTCTTGTAGTTGGACTGTTGGCTGTTAATAGGGAAGGAATGATGTTACAGAGTAGAGAATAGACATAGGTTTTGTTATGTCTTCAGTTTGCACTGTTGTAAATAGGGAAGGAATGACGTTATATAGTGGAGATAGACAGAGGGTGTTGCCGAGTCTTCAGTTTGCTCTGTTGTAAATAATAGGGAAGGAATGACGTTATATAGTGGAGAGTAGACAGAGGGTGTTGCCGAGTCTTCAGTTTGCTCTGTTATAAATAATAGGGAAGGAATGACGTTATATAGTGGAGAGTAGACAGAGGGTGTTGCCGAGTCTTCAGTTTGCTCTGTTGTAAATAATAGGGAAGGATGACGTTATATGGAGATGACGTAGTCTTCAGTTTGCTCTGTTGTAAATAATAGGGAAGGAATGACGTTATATAGTGGAGAGTAGACAGAGGGTGTTGCCGAGTCTTCAGTTTGCTCTGTTGTAAATAATAGGGAAGGAATGACGTGGGACAGTGGAGAGTTGACGAGGGTTTTGCTGTGCTTCAGTTTGCACTGTCTGTCTGTCTGTCTGTCTCCTGTGAAAAGAAAGCATCTCAGTACGTCTGTAGAATCTCTCTCTTCTTATCATTTCCTTGTTTTTCTGTGTATCTCCTTTCTCTTTTCTTTCTCTGAGTCTTTCCCCCCACTGTCTGTCCTCATTGTGTTGTTCTCGTCTGTCCCATATTGCGCAGTCTCTTGCACCAAGTACAGTCATCCGTCTCATCATCTGATCCTGTTGACTACACGATTGCACGGGGCACGCGCGCGCGCACACACACACACACACACACACACACACACACACACACACACACACACACACACACACATACACACACACGCACACACACCACACACACACACACACACACACACACACACACACACACAGAGCTGCACATAGTCTAAAGTACTGTAACCTGATTTGGGCGTCAAAAACAATAAATCCAGTTCCTCCTGTCAATCCCCATGGCAGCTGTAGAGACTTGACACAGTAACAGTCCATTAGCAGTGTGACGGAGACAGGGACAGGGACACACAGACTGGTATGGTGTGTGACGTAAGACAGGGACAGGGACACACAGACTGGTATGGTGTGTGACGTAGACAGGGACACACAGACTGGTATGGTGTGTGACGCAGACAGGGACACAGCACACACAGACTGGTATGGTGTGTGACGTAGACAGGGACAGGGACAGGGACACACAGACTGGTATGGTGTGTGACGTAGACAGGGACAGGGACACACAGACTGGTATGGTGTGTGACGTAGACAGGGACAGGGACACACAGACTGGTATGGTGTGTGACGTAGACAGGGACAGGGACACACAGACTGGTATGGTGTGTGACGTAGACAGGGACAGGGACACACAGACTGGTATGGTGTGTGACGTAGACATGGACAGGGACACACAGACTGGTATGGTGTGTGACGTAGACATGGACAGGGACACACAGACTGGTATGGTGTGTGACGTAGACAGGGACAGGGACACACAGACTGGTATGGTGTGTGACGTAGACAGGGACACACAGACTGGTATGGTGTGTGACGTAGACATGGACAGGGACACACAGACTGGTATGGTGTGTGACGTAGACATGGACACACAGACTGGTATGGTGTGTGACGTAGACAGGGACACACAGACTGGTATGGTGTGTGACGTAGACAGGGACAGGGACACACAGACTGGTATGGTGTGTGACGTAGACAGGGACAGGGACAGGGACAGGGACACACAGACTGGTATGGTGTGTGACGTAGACAGGGACAGGGACAGGGACACACAGACTGGTATGGTGTGTGACGTAGACAGGGACAGGGACAGGGACACACAGACTGGTATGGTGTGTGACGTAGACAGGGACAGGGACACACAGACTGGTATGGTGTGTGACGTAGACAGGGACAGGGACACACAGACCAGTATGGAAAGATGTGGACAAGTGACGCCACTAACGGCAATAAGCAGTAGTACAGTTCTCGGTGCTTTAGACTTAAGCTGGGACAAGATGCAATAAATAACTTTTTGTTTTACAAGATAGGACAGTGAGCGATGATTTTCCACAAGTGTACGAGATTAACATCTTAGGATTAACCGCCTGTTTGTTCCTCTAATCCTGTCCTTTAACCAGTGAGTATGGTCGGTCGGGTTGGAGGGGGGTGGGGGTGGGGTTAGGGTAAGGGTGCATGGAACACAGCAGCAGACAGGATCCTCCATTTGTGTCGGGGGGGGGGGGGTTACCACAAGAGGTTAGTTCAGATGTCACAGCAGACTTGTGTGGCCTTTGTTGCTGTTTCTCCAGAACCACGTCAGGGCCAGATTGTGTCCACACCTTCTGTCGCTGGCTGAACACGCGCTTCTGTTCCATTCCGACCACACCCTCCCCCCCCCCCTCCTCCTGTACAAGATTACCGACTCTAGATTGAACCGGGTGCCCACTGTGTCAGAACGTTAGGTGACAGGTTGACGTGTACACACGCCACTTCCAAATTCACCCCCCCCCCCACACACCTTCCTCCCTGTACAAGATTATCGTGGTCTCTGGATTAAAGTCTGGTGAGGACAATGTGCGAACGTCCAGTGGTTTGTGTTAGGGTCCTGTGCTAACAGACTGTGACCTGCGTGTGCTTGACTTTATTACTGGGCACTGTGGACTTGTGGTCTGTTGACTTAAGGCTTGGTGGAGAATGCATAGAAAGGCTTCACAGATGATGAAGGACCTGAACTGTAACATTATATGAAATAATAATCGACATTGAAAGTAATTGATTTATACACTCGTACATAATTAATGTGCTTAACTGTAACATATTATATATAAAAATCGACATTGAAAAGATTTATACACTTGTAGGCCCTACATAATTAATGTGCTTAACTGTAACATATTATATATAAAAATCGACATTGAAAAGATTTATACACTTGTAGGCCCTACATAATTAATGTGCTTAACTGTAGCATATTATATATAAAAGTCGACATTGAAAAGATTTATACACTTGTACATAATTAATGTGCTTAACTGTAACATATTATATATAAAAATCGACATTGAAAAGATTTATACACTTGTACATAATTAATGTGCTTAACTGTAGCATATTATATATAAAAATCGACATTGAAAAGATTTATACACTTGTACATAATTATGTGCAGACTGTTGCTGTGGGGGTGAAGAATTTGAACGTAAAACTTATTTGTGGAGTGTATCTGTGTGTGTGTTGGGGGGGGGGGGGGGACACATAAGAGTAGAAAGTCAGACATGAGATTTTATGGCAAGTTGTATGTCGAGCTAATAGGATTGGAAAGTGCCAGTTTGTTTCGTGTGCTTCGAGCGAAACCTGGACAGTCAACAAGCAACGTGAGAACAAGATTGAGGCAGCTGAAATGTGGTTTCTAAGAAGAATGTTGAGAATTCCATGGACAGCAAAGATAACAAACGAAACAGTCTTGAAAGAAGCAAACTCAAAAAGAACATCAGTGGAAATGATTAGGAAAGGACAGTCATCTATACTTTCTGCGTTGTTGCTTACGCAGAAACATCATCCCGAAAGGGTTTCAACTCAAACACACTCCTTCTGACAGCAAAAATAAAAAAAACTTGAGCCACTAAGATTCCTCTAAAGCAAGCAGGCATCCATTGTCCCTTTTTACCCAGAACGCAGGAAGTTTTAGTCCTATCCTTTATCCAGACGAGCGCAGAAGTTTTAGTCTGTCCTTTATCACTGCGGCGCAGAAGTTTTAGTCTGTCCCTTTTTATCCACTGGACGAGGCGGCAGGGAAGTTTTTAGTCCTGTCCCTTTTTATCCACTGGACGAGCGGCAGGGAAGTTTTTAGTCCTGTCCCTTTTTATCCACTGGACGAGGCGGCAGGGAAGTTTTTAGTCCTGTCCCTTTTTATCCACTGGACGAGGCGGCAGGGAAGTTTTTAGTCCTGTCCCTTTTATCCCTGACGGCGGCAGGGAGTTTTTATCTGTCTTTTATCCACTGGACGAGGCGGCAGGGAAGTTTTTAGTCCTGTCCCTTTTTATCCACTGGACGAGGCGGCAGGGAAGTTTTTAGTCCTGTCCCTTTTTATCCACTGGACGAGGCGGCAGGGAAGTTTTTAGTCCTGTCCCTTTTTACCACTGGACCAGGCGGCAGGGAAGTTTTTAGTCCTGTCCCTTTTTATCCACTGGACCAGGCGGCAGGGAAGTTTTTAGTCCTCTTTTTATTATCCGTTGTTTTGTTGAATACGCGCTTACATTGGTTTTCTTGTTCTTCTGGTTCCTGTTGTTGACTTCGTCCAATTTCTCACCAGGGGCCTGTCCTTAGATTATTGCAGAAATGGGTTGATACGTAGGCCTCCAGTTAGTTTTATTTTCCACTTTTCTTTTCCGCGGGATGTTGTGTAGGTTTTGAAATGATTATTGGCCTGGTACAGCTCTGTGTAACCGTCTGGGCTTCAAACAGTAATAGTGAAAAAACAAACAAACGGACAAGCAAACAAACAAACAAACAAACAAACAACAAACAAACACCGCTGCCAAACACGTAAGGTGTGTGTGTGTGTGCAGGGGGTGTTAGTGGAGAGTTGATGGAGGGTTTACATTACAAGGTATAAATAACTCTGTGTACCGGTACTTCTCACCTGGTGACTTTTGACTGGAGTGATAGAGATGGTCACACCTGGCTGATCACTTTCACCCTTAACACCCCTCTACCACTGTCTCTCAGAAAAACTAAGTGTTTCTCAACCTTCAAACGGCACCTGAAAACCCACCTCTTTCAAACTCATCTAACCTGAAGAGCCTTAGTTTGCAAGTCTGTCATCAGACTAATCTCTCCTGCCTGTATAACAGTATTTTGTATAAGGGCCTATAGAGCAAGGTGTGTGTGTGCGTGCATGTGTGTATGTGTGTGTGTGTGTGTGTGTGTGTGTGTGTGTGTGTGTGTGTGTGTGTGTGTGTGTGTGTGTGTGTGCTTGAGTGAACATGTGTGTGTATCACTGTATGTGTACAGCTGAGGAAGGGATAGGGGAGAAATTGAGTGGGAAAGAGACTGAAATACTTTAAGAAACTTTTTCAAATCTTTGTTTGTATGTAAATTGTGATGTATGATATGCGAATAGTTCATAATTTGTGAGGAATTTTGATTGTCAAGGTATTAATGCTGTAATACTGAAGTTGTAATGTTTTTCCTGTATATGGATTAGAATTTTTCTGTTTTTATCTTCATTCAAAATATTGATTATAATTTTATGTACAACTATTGCATGCATAAACACACACACACGCATGCAAACATAGCACACGCACACACACACACACACACACACACACACACACACACACACACACTCTCTCTCTCTTTCCACACACACACACACACACACACACACACACACACACACACACACACACACACACACACACACACACACACACACATTCTTACAAACACACGCGCACAGCAACGCACACGCACGCACACACACATGTACACACACACGTACGCAAGCACACACACGCAGCAATATATAAACACAGTATGCCTCTTTATTCATATGAAAAATCTGTTAATCTTTCTTCATTACATAAGTCAGTGTTTAAATTTTAATATTCTGTGATTTCTTATGTGTCTTCTTACTTGTATAGCTTTAATGTTTGTTGTTATCTTATTGTGATGTAATTGTGAACATTTTTTATCACCTTTTGCCTTTCTTGCGAAATGTAAAGCGCTGGTGAGCATGTTTTTATATGGAATATGCGCTATACAAATAAACATTGTTATTATTATTATTATATTATTATTATTATTACTTAATCCTTTACACCACAGAGATCAGGACACAGGCGGACACGCTAGCACATGTCACTTAACTCTTTACACCACGGAGGATAGGGGGTTTCACATTATACAGATACTAGGCTAACACGAATCACTTAACCCTTTACATGCAGAGGTAGTGGGGTGGTGGTGAATGTCCTTCATTACACAGAATATCGGCTGACACAAATCATTAACCCTTTAAAGCACAGAGGGGGTTCCTTCATTACGCAGAACAGAGGCTAACAGAAATCACTTAACCCTTTACAGCAAAATGTAAGGAGGTCCTTCATTACACAAATGTAGCTAACACGAATCACGTAACCCTTTACAGCACAAATGTAAGGAGGTCCTTCATTACACAGAATGTAGCTAACACGAATCACGTAACCCTTTACAGCACAAATGTAAGGAGGTCCTTCATTACACAGAATGTAGCTAACACGAATCACGTAACCCTTCACAGCACAAATGTAAGGAGGTCCTTCATTACACAGAATGTAGCTAACAGAAATCACTTAACCCTTTCACAGCACAAAGTAAGGAGGCCCTTCATTACACAGAATTAGGCTTACAGAAATCACGTAACCCTTTACAGCACAAAGTAAGGAGGCCCTTCATTACACAGAATGTAGGCTAACAGAAATCACTTAACCCTTTACAGCACAAAGGTAAGGAGGCCTTCATTACACAGAATGTAGCTAACAGAAATCACTTAACCCTTACAGCACAAAGTAGGAGGCCCTTCATTACTCAGAATATAGGGTTAACAGAATCCATTAACCCTTTACACACAAAGGTAAGGATGGGCCTTCTTACACAGAACGTAGGCTTACAGAAATCACTTAACCTTTACAGCCAAAGTATGGACCTTCATTACCAGAAAGGTAACACGAATCCATTAACCCTTTACACCACAAAGGTAAAGTGGGGGTGGGTGTCCCTTCACACAGAAGCAAGGATATACAGGCCGTCACAGATCATTTAACCTTTACTACTGCAGTGTGTCCTTCGTTACACACAGACAAGGAAAACAGCGTCACAGGCCACTTAACCCTTTAATCACAGAGTCAGGGTCCTACATTACACGAGAAGTATATAATACAGGTCACATCACGTAACTGTTAAGGAAGGGAAAGGAAAGGCGAAAAAAACAAAAAAACCCTGAACAAAACTAAAAACAAAACAAAAAACCCAAACAACAATTACCCACCCAAAACAAACAACATTGCGGAATGCAGGGAACAACAAACAAACAAACAAGCAAACAAACAAACAAACAAACAGACACTGAGACAGACAGACAGGCAGACAGACAGATAATCAAACCAGTGGACTGGCAACATTGCGGAATGGAGAGAGAAACCATTTGCAAAGACGACACAGTTAACAGAGCTGGAAAGAGTCAGATGACTAGTTAGTTCTACAGACTGTGCCGCTCTGATGACTCATCATGCATTGAAGAAAGGAGGAGGAAAATAGAAGGAGGAAAAAGAAGAAGAGGAGGAGGAAAAAGGAGAAGAAAAAGAAGAGGAAGAAGAAGGAGGAATAGGAGGAAAAAGAGAAGAAAAAGATGAAGGAGAAGGAATTTGAAGAAGACGACGACGACGAAGAAAAAGAGTGGGAAGAAAAAGAAGGGAGGAAAAAACCAAAAAACCCAAACAACCCCCCCCCCAACCCCCCCCCAACCCAAACAAA
This sequence comes from Monoplex corrugatus, assembly GCA_030674185.1. Classification (NCBI taxonomy): domain Eukaryota; kingdom Metazoa; phylum Mollusca; class Gastropoda; order Littorinimorpha; family Ranellidae; genus Monoplex; species Monoplex corrugatus. The sequence goes on from JAPXFY010000033.1 coordinate 46,058,015, forward strand.
CCAAGAAGATGACAAAGAAGAAGAAAAAAGAAAAGCAAAAAGAAAATAATGAAGACCCCCCCTCCCCCCTTGAAAAAACAACATATATAAAATAGATGTAAAGACACAATCTGCCATACCTCCTTACGTCTGCACATTTAGGGGAGGCGGATAAAGAGGGAAATGGAGGGGGTGTGGTGAACGGAGGACGTCATTGATGATGGTTGCCATTCACCCCCACCCCCACCCCCATCCCGCCACTTTCCCTGCTTTAGGGGTTCAGCCCATTAGATAAGAGGACTATAATATTTTAAGCGTTCTGTAACAACAAAAAAACAACAACTTGTAATGCATGTCCACATATACACTGTGTGTGGTAGGACTTTAAAATCAACGAAAGAACGAAGATGATGGTTGAGGGCAAGTTAGCGGAGATGCTGTAATGATACAATAATAATAATATTGATAATTATAATAATATATAATTATATACATATATGTATGAATAATACCAATATGATTCCAAGTTTTATCAGTACTCATGAATGATATATATATATATGTGTGTGTGTGTGTGTGTGTGATACTAATATCATTCCAAGTTTTATTGTTACTCATAAATAATAATAGTAATAATAATAATAATAATAATAATAATAATAATAATAATCCAAAACAAATATGACCGCCCCCGATCAAGCATATAGGAACTTGACAAGTCAGACATAAACTTTCGGCCAACTGGCCTTTCTCGAGCTTGACGGTAGAACGAAAAAACAGAGAAACACCAGTGAACGTGTATAAAAGATGTGAGTGGCTGGTGTATGCACGTTTTAAATCCTGTAAGTCATGTCAGTGGCTGGTGTATGCACGTTTTAAATCCTGTACGTCATGTCAGTGGCTGGTGTATGCACGTTTTAAATCCTGTAAGTCATGTCAGTGGCTGATTTATGCACGTTTTAAATCCTGTATGTCATGTCAGTGGCTGGTGTATGCACGTTTTAAATCCTGTAAGTCATGTCAGTGGCTGTGTATGCACGTTTTAAATCCTGTAAGTCATGTCAGTGGCTGGTGTATGCACGTTTTAAATCCTGTAAGTCATGTCAGTGGCTGATTTATGCACGTTTAAATCCTGTAAGTCATGTCAGTGGCTGATGTATGCACGTTTTAAATCCTGTAAGTCATGTCAGTGGCTGATTTATGTGCGTTTAAGATCCTGTAAGTCATGTCAGTGGCTGGTTTATGCGCGTTAAATATCCTGTAAGTCATGTCAGTGACTGATTTATGTGCGTTAAAGATCCTGTAAGTCATGTCACTGGCTGGTTTTTGCGCGTTAAATATCCTGTAAGTCATGTCAGTGACTGATTTATGTGCGTTAAAGATCCTGTAAGTCATGTCACTGCTGTTTTTGCGCGTTAAATATCCTGTAAGTCATGTCAGTGACTGATTTATGTGCGTTAAATATCCTGTAAGTCATGTCAGTGGCTGGTTTATGCACATCTAAGATCCTGTAAGTCATGTCAGTGACTAATTTATGTGCGTTAAAGATCCTGTAAGTCATGTCAGTGGCTGGTTTATGCGCGTTAAATATCCTGTAAGTCATGTCAGTGGCAGGTTTATGTACGTTTAAGATCCTGTAAGTCATGTCAGTGGCTGGTTTATGCACGTTTAAGATCCTGTAAGTCATGTCAGTGGCAGGTTTATGCACGTTTAAGATCCTGTAAGTCATGTCAGTGGCTGGTTTATTCACGTCTAAGATCCTGTAAGTCATGTCAGTGGATGGTTTATTCACGTTTAAGATCCTGTAAGTCATGTCAGTGGATGGTTTATGCACGTTTAAGATCCTGTAAGTCATGTCAGTGACTTGCGAAAAGAAACGTGGAAACGCCCAAACGTGCAAGTAACGGCTGGTTTGAAAACAAAAACAATTGCAAAAAACTTTTAGCTGATAACTTGCTGCTGTTGGAAAACAAAGTATCATTATCTCTGTCTCTCTCTCTCTCTCTCTCTCTCTGTCCTCTCTCTCTCCTCTTCTCTCTCTCTCTCTCTCTCTCTCTCTCTCTCTCTCTCTCTCTCTGTGTAAAATCGGAGGTAGCGGTGGTGGTGGTCGTGGCTTTGGGCGGGGGGTGGGGTGTGTGCTAATCCATAAGCGCCTGGTGCCATCTGCCGTTATTCACGACACACTCCATCTCTCTCCCTACTCTCTCCCTTCCCTCTCCCCCCCCCCCCACACACAACACGATTTTTGTCAGCATGCAATGCTTTCTTATACACAAGATACCTCAATTGTTTTACGCATGAACATGCACACTACCAGAGATAGACATGCATACATAATATGTGCGCGAACACACACACACACACACACACACACACACACACACACACAACACACACACACAACACACACACACACACACACACACACACACACGACACACACACAAAACACACACAACACACACAACAGACACACACACGTACACACACACACACACACAACACACACTACCACACACACGTACAACACACACACACACACACACACACACACACACACACTACACACACACACACACACACCACACACCACACACGCACATACACACACACACACACACGCACACACACACGTACGCACACACACAAACATACACACGTACGCACACACACGTACACACACACACACACACACACACACACGTAACACACACACACACACACACACACACACACACACAACATCACACACTCACACACACACACACACACACACACACACACAGCCCATCTGTCGCCTTCTTCTAACCTCATGGCTTATTTTCGCCTTGTCCACCCCCCCCCCATCCCCTTCTCTCTCTCAGGTGAGTCTCTTTGTCTCTCTCAGGTGAGTGACTCTCTCTGGTCGTCCCTTTCTTTGCCAGGGAGTGGGGTGGTGGAGGGGGAGGGTATGGGGGGTTAATCCCCTTCATCTCGTGTGGGGATTAGCTGTGGGCACGTGAGAGGGGCCCTAAGCTTTCACCTGCTAAAACCCTCCCGACCACTCCCCCTTCGGCCCCTTTCCTCTCCACACCCCTGCCTTTGCCCCCACCACAGATTTGTCTCCCCGGTAGTTTTTTTTTTCCTTTTCAGAGTTCGTGGCTTTGGACAAATTGTGCCCCCCCCCCCCCAATCCCCCTTCCTTCCTAATTCACTACCGGTCAGTCCGTGTGGAGACACTTTTTGATAAGAGGAGTTTGTAGTTGGTGCACGAAGGATTCGTGGCACTCGAACAAATCCATACATGCTCAACCCATATCTCCTGATGAATTGCCTGGCAGGTTCTTTAAGCTCTCACAGAACTCTGTACACTGGCGAAGTATTGAGATGGGGAAGGTGGAGGACAGTGATCTATGAAACACGAAGCTGACACCAACAGAGTGATGAAAACGTTAAGATGGACAGCCAACACCACCAGAGTGCTGGAAACGTTAAGATGGACAGCCAACACCAACAGAGTGATGAAAACATTAAGATGGACAGCCAACACCACCAGAGTGCTGGAAACGTTAAGATGGACAGCCAACACCACCAGAGTGATGAAAACATTAAGATGGACAGCCAACACCACCAGACTGATGGAAGCGTTAAGATGGACAGCCAACACCACCAGAGTGCTGAAAACATTAAGATGGGCAGCCAACACCACCAGAGTGCTGGAAACGTTAAGATGGACAGCCAACACCAACAGAGTGATGAAAACATTAAGATGGACAGCCAACACCACCAGAGTGCTGGAAACGTTAAGATGGACAGCCAACACCACCAGAGTGCTGAAAACATTAAGATGGGCAGCCAACACCACCAGAGTGCTGGAAACGTTAAGATGGACAGCCAACACCACCAGAGTGCTGAAAACATTAAGATGGGCAGCCAACACCACCAGAGTGCTGGAAACGTTAAGATGGACAGCCAACACCACCAGAGTAATGGAAACGTTAAGATGGACAGCCAACACCACCAGAGTGATGGAAACGTTAAGATGGACAGCCAACACCACCAGAGTGCTGGAAACGTTAAGATGGACAGCCAACACCACCAGAGTGCTGAAAACATTAAGATGGGCAGCCAACACCACCAGAGTGCTGAAAACATTAAGATGGACAGCCAACACCACCAGAGTGATGGAAACGTTAAGATGGACAGCCAACACCACCAGAGTGCTGAAAACATTAAGATGGGCAGCCAACACCACCAGAGTGCTGAAAACATTAAGATGGACAGCCAACACCACCAGAGTGATGAAAACATTAAGATGGACAGCCAACACCACCAGAGTGATGAAAACATTAAGATGGACAGCCAACACCACCAGAGTGATGGAAACATTAAGATGGACAGCCAACACCACCAGAGTGATGAAAACATTAAGATGGACAGCCAACACCACCAGAGTGATGGAAACATTAAGATGGACAGCCAACACCACCAGAGTGATGAAAACATTAAGATGGACAGCCAACACCACCAGAGTGATGGAAACGTTAAGATGGACAGCCAACACCACCAGAGTGCTGAAAACATTAAGATGGGCAGCCAACACCACCAGAGTGATGGAAACATTAAGATGGACAGCCAACAGACCAGTCTTTAATGCTGCAGTCTTGGTTGACCTCAGACGATCAATGCCGTGACCCATCAGTCTGTTACACAGAAGCGGCCAGTCTGTAGGAATGAACAGTGGCAAGGTGGGGGACAGAGCCAGTTACTTGAAACGAACACAGTTGTTGCCCCTGCCTAAAAGTGTTTTCCCGCCCAAGCTAACACTATACATTCCATTTTGATTTGTGGCAGTAAAGGGTTCATTCAGCTGTTAATCCACCAGGAGGGGGGGGGGGGTTAATTCAGCTTGTAACCTTCGCCAGGGGACTTAATTCAGCTGTTAACCCACCAGGGGACTTAATTCAGCTGTTAACCCGCAAGGGGACTTAATTCAGCTGTTAACCCGCAAGGGGACTTAATTCAGCTGTTAACCGCAAGGGACTTAATTCAGCTGTTAACCCACCAGGGGACTTAAATCATCTGTTAACCCGCAAGGGGACTTAATTCAGCTGTTAACCCGCAAGGGGACTTAAATCATCTGTTAACCCGCAAGGGGACTTAAATCATCTGTTAACCCGCAAGGGGACTTAATTCAACTGTTAACCCCAGGGACTTAATTCAGCTGTTAACCCATCGGGGGCTTAAATCAGCTGTTAACCCACAAGGGGACTTAATTCAACTGTTAACCCGCAAGGGGACTTAATTAAACTGTTAACCCACCAGGGGACTTAATTCAGCTGTTAACCCATCGGGGGACTTAAATCAGCTGTTAACCCACAAGGGGACTTAATTCAACTGTTAACCCGCAAGGGGACTTAATTCAACTGTTAACCCACCAGGGGCCTTAAATCAGCTGTTAACCTGCAAGGGGACTTAATTCAGCTGTTAACCCATCGGGGACTTAAATCGGCTGTTAACCCGCAAGGGGACTTAATTCAACTGTTAACCCGCAAGGAGACTTAATTCAGCTGTTAACCTGCAAGGGGACTCAAATCAGCTATTAACCCGCAAGGGGACTTAATTCAGCTGTTAACCCGCAAGGGGACTTTATTCAGCTGGTAACCACCAGGGGATTTAATTTAACTGTTAACCCGCAAGGGGACTT
>JAPXFY010000033.1:46068679-46071179 GCA_030674185.1 Monoplex corrugatus
CCTCTCCCCAGCATCCTGCATTGTCAACCATGCTAGCAAAACAAAAACTTAACCCTTTGACTCCCATCCCCTCTCCTCCAGCATCCTGCATTGTCAACCATGCTAGCAAAACAAAAACTTAACCCTTTGACTCCCACACCCTGTCCACCAGCATCCTGCATTGTCAACCATGCTAGCAAAACAAAAACTTAACCCTTTGACTCCCACCCCCTCTCCTCCAGCATCCTGCATTGTCAACCATGCTAGCAAAACAAAAACTTAACCCTTTGACTCCCACCCCCTCTCCTCCAGCATCCTGCATTGTCAACCATGCTAGCAAAACAAAAACTTAACCCTTTGACTCCCATCCCTCTCCTCCAGCATCCTGCATTGTCAACCATGCTAGCAAAACAAAAACTTAACCCTTTGACTCCCACCCCCTCTCCTCCAGCATCCTGCATTGTCAACCATGCTAGCAAAACAAAAACTTAACCCTTTGACTCCCACCCCCTCTCCTCCAGCATCCTGCATTGTCAACCATGCTAGCAAAACAAAAACTTAACCCTTTGACTCCCTCACCTGTCCACCAGCTTTCTGCAGGAAGCTGGTGGAGAAGGTGAGAGAATCGAAGATTAAGTTTGTGTAGTTGGTGGGTATGATGCGGGAGTGGAAGGGTTAAAACACAGAGACACACAGATACACACACACACACACACACACACACACACACACACACACACACACACACACACACACACACTTTAAAATGTATTTTAGATTTGAAAAGGTAATATTGTGTTTCGTTTTTTAACTGTTGGCTTTTTTTTTTTTTTTTTTTTAGAATTAGACTGGGATTGTTTTTTTTACGTTTCTTTCTTTCCCTGTCCTGTCTCTTTCTTTCCATCTGTCTTCCCCTTTCCCTTTCCTTTCCCTCTCTCCCTCTCTCTCCGTTCTTCTCTGTCTCTCTTCAGCTCTTCACGTTTGTCTTCCTTTCTCTTTTCTTCTCTCTTTCTCCACCTCTCCTTCTCTCTCTTTCTCCACCTCTCCTTCTCTCTCTTTCTCTCTCTCAGCTCTTCCTTTTCCCTCTGTCTCTCTTTTTCTCTCAACGCCCCCCTCCCCATTCTCTCTCTAATTCGAAGGCAAAACATGAAAAAGTCAGCTGTTTGTGTTTGACAGGACCAGTGTGAAGTGGTTTGATTGACTGATGACTTGTACAAATTTATGTTTGTGTTGACACAAGTCACTGCAAGTCACCAACCATTTCACTTGTACAATACAGTGCTGTGTTCAGGAACCAGGAAAACACGAAATTAGAATCAGAGTTATTTTATACAAACAGGCAAGACAGGCGGAAATTTTCGGCCAACTGGCCTTTGTCAAGCGTGAACGTAAGATCACAAAGGAACAAACACCAAATATAAGAATTAGGAGAAAACAACAACAACAACAAAGTTCCCTGCTGCTTCGTCCAGTGGGAGAAAAGGCAATTGAAGTCGTCAGGCATTTACAGTGGGATTAATGTCATGCTGAATGTACTGACATTTTGTTCACACGCCTTGAGAAGGCGTTAGGGTCTGCTGAATTAACTATAGCCTTCTGTCTCTGTCAGTCTGTGTCTGTCTGTAGATGTCTGTCTGTCTCTGTAGATGTCTGTCTGTCTGTCTCTGTAGATGTCTGTCTGTCTGTTGATGTCTGTCTGTCTGCCTGTCTCTGTAGATGTCTGTCTGTCTCTGTAGATGTCTGTCTGTCTGTCTCTGTAGATGTCTGTCTGTCTCTGTAGATGTCTGTCTGTCTGTTGATGTCTGTCTGTCTGCCTGTAGATGTCTGTCTGTCTGCCTGTCTCTGTAGATGTTTGTCTGTCTCTGTAGATGTCTGTCTGTCTGTTGATGTCTGTCTGTCTGCCTGTCTCTGTAGATGTCTGTAGATGTCTGTCTGTCTGCCTGTCTCTGTAGATGTCTGTCTGTCTGTCTCTGTAGATGTCTGTAGATGTCTGTCTGTCTGCCTGTCTCTGTAGATGTCTGTCTGTCTGTCTCTGTAGATGTCTGTCTGTCTGTCTGTTGATGTCTGTCTGTCTGCCTGTCTCTGTAGATGTCTGTCTGTCTGTCTCTGTAGATGTCTGTCTGTCTGTCTGTTGATGTCTGTCTGTCTGCCTGTCTCTGTAGATGTCTGTCTGTCTCTGTAGATGTCTGTCTGTCTGTTGATGTCTGTCTGTCTGCCTGTCTCTGTAGATGTCTGTCTGTCTGTCTGTTGATGTCTGTCTGTCTGCCTGTCTCTGTAGATGTCTGTCTGTCTGTCTCTGTAGATGTCTGTCTGTCTGTCTGTTGATGTCTGTCTGTCTGCCTGTCTCTGTAGATGTCTGTCTGTCTCTGTAGATGTCTGTCTGTCTGTTGATGTCTGTCTGTCTGCTGTCTCTGTAGATGTCTGTCTGTCTGTCTGTAGATGTCTGTCTGTCTATAGATGTCTGTCTGTCTGTAGATGTCTGTCTGTCTCTGCCATTTTGTCTCTGTCTCTGCCACTTTCT
>JAPXFY010000033.1:46076179-46103679 GCA_030674185.1 Monoplex corrugatus
ACACACACACGCACACACAAGTAGAATCGGAACGCACGCGCGTGCGCGCGCACACACAGACACTCACACACACTCACACACACACACACACACACACACACACACACACACACACACACACACACACACACACACACACACACACACACAACACACCACACACACTCACACACACACACACACTTAAATAGAATCGGAACGCGAATTTAACCCTTCGACTCCCACACCCTGTCCACCAGCATCCTGCACCAACCATGCTGGCAAAGCAATAACGTTATGACTTTCTCACCCTGTCCACCAGCATCCTGCACCAACCATGCTGGCAAAGCAATAACTATGACTTTCTCACCCTGTTCACCAGCTTGTTGCAGGTAACTGGTGGATACAGTGAGGGAGTCAGAGGGTGTAGTTGTTGACTTGCTGAACACAGTGTGGGAGGGAGTCAGAGGGTGTAGTTGTTGACTTGCTGAACACAATGTGGAGGCAAACAATTACAAACAAGACACACACACATTTCGCTGGAGGAACCGGTTGGCCGAAAATTTATGCCTGTCTTGTCCTGTATATAACATACGGTACCATGTTCTGGTTCTCGTCTGTCGTCTGTCTGTTCTTCTCCTCTGTCTGATCTGTCTGTCTGTCTCTACTCCTTCTTGCGCTGTCTGTGTGGCGTGTTGGCGTCAGCGCTGTTCACTGCTGTGTGTGTCGTGTTGGTGTGTGTGTGTGTGTGTGTGTGTGTGTGTGGTGGTGTTGTGTGTGTGTTGTATACGTGTGTTGTGAGGGTGGTGTGTGTTTGTTTTGACTGTGTGAAAAGTGGTGGATGGGCATGAACAAATGAGACAACGACATTTGTCGTTTGGTATGTGATGGTGAGCGATTTGTGATACAAGTCGTGTATAAGACATGGGTACAGTGTTTGCTTGTCTTTTTTGTTGGTACGTGTTGTTTTGCTTCTTTTGTCTAGTTGCCACGATGTGTGTTTGTGTTCATTGAAACAGGTTTGCTTTAGTGTTTGTTTGGACAGGTATTGTCTTTCATGTGACAACAGGTATTGTTCATTGGGACAGGTGTTGCTTTATTGGAAGGTATTGCTTTCATTGACAACAGGTGTTGCTTTCTTGGACAGGTATTGCTTTCATTGACAACAGGTGTTGCTTCATTGACAACGGTATTGCTTTCATTGGACAGGTGTTGCTTTCATTGGACAGGTATTGCTTTCATTGACAACAGGTTGTTGCAGGTTTTCATTGACAACAGGTATTGCTTTCATTGGACAGTGTTGCTTTCATTGACAACAGGTGTTGCTTTCATTGACAAGGTATTGCTTTCATTGACAACAGGTATTGCTTTCATTGGACGATAGGTATTGCTTTCATTGACAACAGGTGTTGCTTTCATTGGACAGGTATTGCTTTCATTGAGGTCTATACAGGTGTTGCTTTCATTGGACAGGTATTGCTTTCATTGACAACAGGTGTTGCTTTCATTGGACAGGTATTGCTTTCATTGACAACATGGGTGTTGCTTTCATTGGACAGGTATTGCTTTCATTGACAACAGGTGTTGCTTTCATTGGACAGGTATTGCTTTCATTGACAACAGGTGTTGCTTTCATTGGAACAGGTATTGCTTTCATTGGACAGGTGTTGCTTTCATTGGACAGGTATTGCTTTCATTGACAACAGGTGTTGCTTTCATTGACAACAGGTATTGCTTTCATTGGACAGGTGTTGCTTTCATTGACAACAGGTATTGTTTCATTGACAACAGGTATTGCTTTCATTGACAACAGGTATTGCTTTCATTGACATAGGTATTGCTTTCATTGACAACAGGTGTTGCTTTCATTGGACAGGTATTGCTTTCATTGACAACAGGTGTTGCTTTCTTTGGACAGGTATTGCTTTCATTGACAACAGGTGTTGCTTTCATTGGACAGGTATTGCTTTCATTGACAACAGGTGTTGCTTTCATTGACAACAGGTATTGCTTTCATTGACACAGGTGTTGCTTTCATTGGACAGGTATTGCTTTCATTGACAACAGGTGTTGCTTTCATTGACAACAGGTATTGCTTTCATTGGACAGGTGTTGCTTTCATTGACAACAGGTATTGCTTTCATTGACAACAGGTATTGCTTTCATTGACAACAGGTATTGCTTCATTGACAAGGTATTGCTTTCATTGACAACAGGTGTTGCTTTCATTGGACAGGTATTGCTTTCATTGACAACAGGTGTTGCTTTCATTGGACAGGTATTGCTTTCATTGACAACAGGTGTTGCTTTCATTGGACAGGTATTGCTTTCATTGACAACAGGTGTTGCTTTCATTGGACAGGTATTGCTTTCATTGACAACAGGTGTTGCTTTCATTGGACAGGTATTGCTTTCATTGACAACAGTGTTGCTTTCATTGAACAGGTATTGCTTTCATTGCACAGGTGTTGCTTTCATTGGACAGGTATTGCTTTCATTGACAACAGGTGTTGCTTTCATTGACAACAGGTATTGCTTTCATTGGACAACGGTGTTGCTTTCATTGACAGGTATTGCTTTCATTGACAACAGGTTTGAGTATGCTTTCATTGACGACAGGTATTGCTTTCATTGACAACGGGTGTTGCTTTCATTGGACAGGTATTGCTTTCATTGACAACAGGTGTTGCTTTCATTGGACAGGTATTGCTTTCATTGACAACAGGTGTTGCTTTCATTGACAACAGGTATTGCTTTCATTGACGATAGGTATTGCTTTCATTGACAACAGGTATTGCTTTCATTGACAACAGGTATTGCTTTCATTGACAACAGGTATTGCTTTCATTGACAACAGGTATTGCTTTCATTGACAACAGGTATTGCTATCATTGACAACAGGTATTGCTTTCATTGACAACTAGGTATTGCTTTCATTGACGATAGGTATTGCTTTCATTGACAACAGGTATTGCTTTCATTGACAACAGGTATTGCTTTCATTGACAACAGGTATTGCTTTCATTGACAACAGGTATTGCTTTCATTGACAACAGGTATTGCTTTCATTGACAACAGGTATTGCTTTCATTGACAAAGGTATTGCTTTCATTGACAACAGGTATTGCTTTCATTGACGATAGGTATTGCTTTCATTGACAACAGGTATTGCTTTCATTGACGATAGGTATTGCTTTCATTGACAAAGGTATTGCTTTCATTGACAACAGGTATTGCTTTCATTGGACAGGTATTGCTTTCATTGACAACAAGTATTGCTTTCATTGACGAATAGGTATTGCTTTCATTGACAACAGGTATTGCTTTCATTGACAACAGGTATTGCTTTCATTGACATAGGTATTGCTTTCATTGACACAGGTATTGCTTTCATTGACGAAGGATATTGCTTTCATTGACAAGGTATTGCTTTCATTGACGATAGGTATTGCTTTCATTGACGATAGGTATTGCTTTCATTGACGATAGGTATTGCTTTACATTGACAACAGGTATTGCTTTCATTGACGATAGGTTGGATACGATATGTTGATGGAGAGAGTTGTAGGGAGGCATGTCACTGTCAGTAACAGTAAGTTTGAAATGTTGATGGAGAGAGTTGTTGTTCTTGTTGCGCTGCAAGGGCTTGGACCAGTGAAACAGTTTGGTGTTCAGTTTGTTCAACAGGGATTCATGGCATTCGGACAATTGCATACGTGCTCCTCCCCTACCTGCCAGCAGTTATATGGCAGACTCCTGAGGCTGCGCAGAACTCTGTACGCTGGCAAGGTCTTGAAAATGGGTGGGGGGGAGAGTAAGACAATGAAACACCAGGCTGCCATCATCAGAATGATGGAAACATCAAGATTGGCAGACAACAGGCCAGCTGTTAAATTACTGGCTGGGATTGAAATCGAGATATTAGATCTTTGAGTCCACAGCGCTATCACCAACCGACCGACCAACCAAACCAACCAACCAACCAACCAACCAACCAACCACAATACACAACCAAACAAAAATCCACCAGTCCCGTCACAGAAAGCCACCCACAATAACGGACAACGTCCACATCCCAACAGAACTGATAGTCCCCATAACTTTCATTGCTTTACATCCCACCTCCACCCCACTCACCACCACCCACCCACCACACAACACCAACACCACACCACCATCACAACAACAACAACAACAGAACTGATAGTCCCCATAACTTTCATTGCTTTACATCCCACCTCCACCCCACTCACCACACCACCACCACCAACACCAACACCACCACCACCATCACAACAACAACAACAACAGAACTGATAGTCCCCATAACTTTCATTGCTTTACATCCCACCTCCACCCCACTCACCACACACCACCAAACCACACACCACCACCACCACCACCACCACCACCACCACCACACACATCACAACAACAACAACAGAACTGATAGTCCCCATAACTTCCATTGCTTTACATTCCACCTCCACCCTACTCCCACACCACCACCACCCCCACCACCACCACCACCACCACACCACACCACCACCACCACCATCACAACAACAACAACAACAGAACTGATAGTCCCCATAACTTTCATTGCTTTACATCCCACCTCCACCCCACTCACCACCACCACCACCACACCACCACCAACACCAACCACCACACAACAACAACAACAACAGAACTGATAGTCCCCATAACTTCCATTGCTTTACATTCCCACCTCCACCCCACTCACCACCCACCACCACCACCACCACCACCACCACCACCACCACCAACACCACCCAACAACAACAACAGAACTGATAGTCCCCATACCTTCCATTGCTTTGCATTCCACCTCCACCCTACTCCCCACAACAACAACAACAACAACGAAACAAAACCAAAGAATATAATAAAAAAACTCGTTTGTTAATATTACTTACACTCCACCCATCATATTCTTCCCTACCCCCCCCCCCCACTGTTCTTGTCTTGTCCAAGGAACGTTCTGAACCATCATGGAATGAAAAAGGTTGGGTTTTTTTTGTTGGATTTTCTTAACTTTTTTTCTTTCCCAGAATTACATTTTTGCGAAAATATTGATATGTATACATAATTTTCTTTTCCATCTTTTTTTGTCCGGTGAGGATAGAGTACTTTTTGAGTAGATTATAACCCTGATATGGCTGTACGCAGTCGGCTGGGCTTTAAGCAACAATAACTAACAAGAACATTTTTCCTCTCGCAGTTGTTAGGGCGATATGCTGATAGGACAGGTAGCCTATATTAATTAGTCTTGTCTTTCTCTCTCTGTCTGTCTCTCTGTCTTCTCTGTCTGTCTGTCTCTCTGTCTGTCTGTCTCTCTCTCTGTCTCTCTTTGCGTGTTTCTGTGTCTGTCTCTCTTGTCTCCGTCTCGCTCATTGTCTGTGTCTGTCTCTTTGTATTTCTGGCTTATCTGTCTGTCTGTCTGTCTGTCTGTCTCTCTCTCTCTGCGTGTTTCTGTGTCTGTCTTGTCTCCGTCTCGCTGTGTGTCTGTGTCTGTTTTTTCTCAGTGTCTCACTGTTTTTCTGTCTGTGTCTGTCGTTATCTGTTGTGTGTTCACAGTCACATGTCTTGTGTGTCTGTCTGTGTCTGTCGTTATCTGTTGTGTGTTCACAGTCACATGTCTTTTGTGTCTGTCTCTGTCTGTCGTTATCTGTTGTGTGTTCACAGTCACATGTCTTGTGTGTCTGTCTCTGTCTCTGTCTGTCATTATCTGTTGTGTGTTCACAGTCACATGTCTTGTGTGTCTGTCTGTGTCTGTCGTTATCTGTTGTGTGTTCACAGTCACATGTCTTTTGTGTCTGTCTCTGTCTCTGTCTGTCATTATCTGTTGTGTGTTCACAGTCACATGTCTTGTGTGTCTGTCGTTATCTGTTGTGTGTTCACAGTCACATGTCTTGTGTGTCTGTCTCTGTCTCTGTCTGTCATTATCTGTTGTGTGTTCACAGTCACATGTCTTGTGTGTCTGTCTGTGTCTGTCGTTATCTGTTGTGTGTTCACAGTCACATGTCTTGTGTGTCTGTCTGTGTCTGTCGTTATCTGTTGTGTGTTCACAGTCACATGTCTTGTGTGTCTGTCTGTGTCTGTCGTTATCTGTTGTGTGTTCACAGTCACATGTCTTTTGTGTCTGTCTCTGTCTGTCGTTATCTGTTGTGTGTTCACAGTCACATGTCTTGTGTGTCTGTCTCTGTCTGTGTCTGTGTCTGTCGTTATCTGTTGTGTGTTCACAGTCACATGTCTTGTGTGTCTGTCTCTGTCTGTCGTTATCTGTTGTGTGTTCACAGTCACATGTCTTTTGTGTCTGTCTCTGTCTCTGTCTGTCATTATCTGTTGTGTGTTCACAGTCACATGTCTTGTGTGTCTGTCGTTATCTGTTGTGTGTTCACAGTCACATGTCTTGTGTGTCTGTCTCTGTCTCTGTCTGTCATTATCTGTTGTGTGTTCACAGTCACATGTCTTGTGTGTCTGTCTGTGTCTGTCGTTATCTGTTGTGTGTTCACAGTCACATGTCTTGTGTGTCTGTCTGTGTCTGTCGTTATCTGTTGTGTGTTCACAGTCACATGTCTTGTGTGTCTGTCTGTGTCTGTCGTTATCTGTTGTGTGTTCACAGTCACATGTCTTGTGTGTCTGTCTGTGTCTGTCGTTATCTGTTGTGTGTTCACAGTCACATGTCTTGTGTGTCTGTCTGTGTCTGTCGTTATCTGTTGTGTGTTCACAGTCACATGTCTTGTGTGTCTGTCTCTGTCTGTGTCTGTCGTTATCTGTTGTGTGTTCACAGTCACATGTCTTGTGTGTCTGTCTGTGTCTGTCGTTATCTGTTGTGTGTTCACAGTCACATGTCTTGTGTGTCTGTCGTTATCTGTTGTGTGTTCACAGTCACATGTCTTGTGTGTCTGTCTCTGTCTGTGTCTGTCGTTATCTGTTGTGTGTTCACAGTCACATGTCTTGTGTGTCTGTCTCTGTCTCTGTCTGTCGTTATCTGTTGTGTGTTCACAGTCACATGTCTTGTGTGTCTGTCTCTGTCTGTCGTTATCTGTTGTGTGTTCACAGTCACATGTCTTGTGTGTCTGTCTGTGTCTGTGTCTGTCGTTATCTGTTGTGTGTTCACAGTCACATGTCTTGTGTCTCTGTCTCTGTCTGTCGTTATCTGTTGTGTGTTCACAGTCACATGTCTTGTGTCTCTGTCTGTCGTTATCTGTTGTGTGTTCACAGTCACATGTCTTGTGTGTCTGTCTCTGTCTCTGTCTGTCGTTATCTGTTGTGTGTTCAGTCACATGTCTTGTGTGTCTGTCTCTGTCTGTCGTTATATGTTATGTGTTCACAGTCACATGTCTTGTGTGTCTGTCTGTGTCTGTCGTTATCTGTTGTGTGTTCACAGTCACATGTCTTGTGTGTCTGTCTGTGTCTGTGTCTGTCGTTATCTGTTGTGTGTTCACAGTCACATGTCTTGTGTGTCTGTCTGTGTCTGTCGTTATCTGTTGTGTGTTCACAGTCACATGTCTTGTGTGTCTGTCTGTGTCTGTGTCTGTCGTTATCTGTTGTGTGTTCACAGTCACATGTCTTGTGTGTCTGTCTGTGTCTGTCGTTATCTGTTGTGTGTTCACAGTCACATGTCTTGTGTGTCTGTCTGTCTCTGTCTGTCGTTATCTGTTGTGTGTTCACAGTCACAATGTCTTGTGTGTCTGTCTGTGTCTGTCTGTGTCTGTTGTGTGTTCACAGTCACATGTCTTGTGTCTCTGTCTGTGTCTGTCGTTATCTGTTGTGTGTTCACAGTCACATGTCTTGTGTGTCTCTGTCTGTCGTTATCTGTTGTGTGTTCACAGTCACATGTCTTGTGTGTCTGTCTGTGTCTGTCTGTGTCTGTTGTGTGTTCACAGTCACATGTCTTGTGTCTCTGTCTGTGTCTGTGTCTGTCGTTATCTGTTGTGTGTTCACAGTCACATGTCTTGTGTGTCTGTCTGTGTCTGTCGTTATCTGTTGTGTGTCTTATTTCATTTGTGTCTGTCTGGTGTGTTTGATTTTTCATTCTTCAGCAGTGTCGTGTTTTGTGTTGTCTTAGTACAAGTAGATTAACAGTGGCTGATGTGTAAGTTGGTCTGTGTGCTGGTATTTAAAGCGTTGGAACAGTAAAAAGTGTTAGTTTATTTTATCTTGTTTATTATATTTTGTTTTTATTTAATTTAATTTAATTTATTTTATTCACTTACTTAATTTTGTGTGTGTTTGTTTCATTCTATTTTATTCATTTTATTTTACTTGTTTGTTATTTGTTTGTTTGTTTGTTATTTTAGTTGTTGTTTTATTTTATTTTCATTTTTTTTTGTTCTTTTGTCTTATTTGTGTCTTTTAGTCTTGTATTTTTTCTTTTGTTGTCTTTCTGTGATCTCTTCTTGTCCTACTTTCTCCTCTATTCTTGTCCCTCTCCCTTTCTGTCTTCGTTTCTTCTTTGTCCTCTTTCTGTCTCTTTCTGTTTTCTTTCTGTCTCTCTCCCCCTTTCTGTCCCTCTCCTTTCTGTCTCTCTCCCTTTTCTGTCTCTTCTGTCCTCCTTTCTGTCTTCTTCTCCCCCTTTCTCGTCTCTCTCTCCCTTTCTGTCTCTCTCCCCCTTTCTGTCTCTCTCTCCCTTTCTGTCTCTCTCTCCCTTTCTGTCTCTCTCTCCCTTTCTGTCTCTCTCCCCTCTTCTCTGTCTCTCTCTCCCTTTCTGTCTCTCTCCCTTCTCTCTCTCCTGTCTTCCTCTCCTCTCTCTTTCTGTCTCTCTCTCCCTTTCTGTCTCTCTCCCCCCTCTTCTCTGTCTCTCTCTCCCTTTCTGTCTCTCTCCCCTTTCTGTCTCTCTCCCCCTCTTCTCTGTCTCTCTCTCCCTTTCTGTCTCTCTCCCCTTCTCTCTCCTCCCTTTCTGTCTCTCTCCCTTTCTGTCTCTCTTTCCTTCTCTCCTTCGTCTCCCCCTCTATCTCTGTCTCTCTCTCCCTTTCTGTCTCTCTCCCCCTCTCTCTCTGTCTCTCTCTCCCTTTCTGTCTCTCTCCCCCTCTCTCTCTGTCTCTCTCTCCCTTTCTGTCTCTCTCTCCCCTCGTTCTCTGTCTCTTCTCTCCCTTTCTGTCTCTCTCCCCCTTATCTCTGTCTCTCTCTCCCTTTCTGTCTCTCTCCCCCTCTCTCTCTGTCTCTCCCTTTCTGTCTCTCTCCCCCTTTCTGTCTCTCTCTCCCTTTCTGTCTCTCTCCCTTTCTGTCTCCCCCTCTATCTCTGTCTCTCTCTCCCTTTCTGTCTCTCTCCCCCTCTCTCTCTGTCTCTCTCTCCCTTTCTGTCTCTCTCCCCCTCTCTGTATTTCTCCCTGTCTTGTGTCTCTCCCTTTCTGTCTTTGTCTCCCCCCCCCTTCCCGCCTGTCTCTGTCTTTCCCTCTCTCCTTCTCTCCCCCCCCCTTCTCTCTCGCTTGTTTATCTCCCTTCTCAGTTCTTCTCTTTCTTTTGGATAAGTCGTATTGGTCTTTGTTTTTGATAAGCCATATTTCACGTTTACTGAGGTCGTGTGTGTGTGTGTGTGTGTGTGTGTGTGTGTGTGTGTGTGTGTGTGTGTGTGTGTGTGTGTGTGTGTGTGTGTGTGTGTGTGTGTGTGTGTGTGTGTTTGTGTGTGTGTGTGTGTGTGTGTGTGTGTGTGTGTGTGTGTGTGTGTGACTGACGAAGGGTGGGTATGGTGTAGAATGACGGTGGATGGTGTCTCAAGTGGGTGTGTGTATTCAGTTACTAGTGACATTTCCATCCACAACCATTCCAATTAATTCACCGACCTCGCTCTGTCTATGGAACCACCATCGGCACCATAGAAGAAGAACTGCACATTTCCAGGCCATAATTCAAATTGTCTGTGGTAGTGACAAGTGGATCTCCAGCTAAGGGTTCTTCGTGCCTAAGTGTCTGGTGTCGTTCTGTTCGGTTCCACAAGCGTTCTGGTTACACACAGATTATCTCGCTGTCTATGGCACAATCAGCGCTTCAGAAGAGTGTGAATGTGCATTCTCTTTCCATTAAGAATATTTTCTGTGATAGCTACATGTGTGTCTTTCACAATACCCCTGTGGGGATGCCGGGGGCTCTTTCAGTATAAGTAGTATCCCCACCTTCTGGAAATTCTGTGCTAGGATTTTTCTCCTTTCTGTCTGCTTTGTTGTTTCTTCCTCCTTTGCTTTCTATCATTTTCTGCCTTGCTGGTCCATTCACCTGTATGTGTTAGGTAAAGTCTTGCTTTTTGTTAGGTATTAAGTGCATTTTTGGCTCTAGGGAAATGAGGTATATAGAAGCAGTTTTAGGTAATGTAGGCCTGTTTTTATACATGTTTAATTGTCCTTAGATATGTTTAAATTTGTATTCAGATGTTTTTTAAATCCCCTGTGTGATAAATTGGAAGGAGTGGTCAACACCAGAGGCATCTCCTTGGATTGTGTGCGCGAAGACACTGATCTGTAGGCCTGTACTTCATTTTGTTTTTGTTCTTTTTGTTCCCTGTTGAAGTATTGTGTACGTTTTGAAACGGTGGTAGCCCTGTTATGGCTCTACGCAGTCGGCTGGGCTTTCAACAAAAATAACAGTAACAGTCTTTCACAGTGTGCATGAATTCAGTTTTTGACATTTGATTCAACAGCTGTTGTGATTAATACAGAGACATCTTGCAGTGTGTGAAATAACTGTCATCCCAGGAGAGTAAGAACCGTACTGTCATTTTCTGGCCATCAGTCAAGTTGTGTGTGATAATTTATAACCGTTTTGTTTGTCACCATGTCTGTGTAGGTTTTGTTTCGATGTATTTGGTTTGACAACTTTTCTGATTAACATACAAACATCTCCTTCTGTATGGAACAGCATTTTAATTAATGTACAACAACATTCTAATTAACATACAAACACGATCTTCTGTATGGAACAGCATTTTAATTAGTATACAAACATCAACATTTTAATTAACGTACAAACATCTTCTGTATGGACAACATTCTAATTAACATACAAACATCTTGTCTGTGGAAGAACATTCTAATTAACATACAAACATCTTGTCTGTGGAAGAACATTCTAATTAACATACAAACATCTTGTCTGTGGAAGAACATTCTAATTAACATACAAACATCTTGTCTGTGGAAGAACATTCTAATTAACATACAAACATCTTGTCTGTGGAAGAACATTCTAATTAACATACAAACATCTTGTCTGTGGAAGAACATTCTAATTAACATACAAACATCTTGTCTGTGGAACAACATTCTAATTAACATACAAACATCTTGTCTGTGGAACAACATTCTAATTAACACACAAACATCTTGTCTGTGGAACAACATTCTAATTAACACACAAACATCTTGTCTGTGGAACAACATTCTAATTAACACACAAACATCTTGTCTGTGGAAGAACATTCTAATTAACATACAAACATCTTGTCTGTGGAACAACATTCTAATTAACATACAAACATCTTGTCTGTGGAACAACATTCTAATTAACATACAAACATCTTGTCTGTGGAAGAACATTCTAATTAACATACAAACATCTTGTCTGTGGAACAACATTCTAATTAACATACAAACATCTTGTCTGTGGAACAAGTCTTAATTAACATACAAACATCTTGTCTGTGGAACAACATTCTAATTAACATACAAACATCTTGTCTGTGGAAGAACATTCTAATTAACACACAAACATCTTGTCTGTGGAACAACATTCTAATTAACATACAAACATCTTGTCTGTGGAAGAACATTCTAATTAACATACAAACATCTTGTCTGTGGAAGAACATTCTAATTAACATACAAACATCTTGTCTGTGGAAGAACATTCTTATTAACATACAAACATCTTGTCTGTGGAAGAACATTCTAATTAACATACAAACATCTTGTCTGTGGAAGAACATTCTAATTAACATACAAACATCTTGTCTGTGGAAGAACATTCTAATTAACACACAAACATCTTGTCTGTGGAACAACATTCTAATTAACACACAAACATCTTGTCTGTGGAACAACATTCTAATTAACATACAAACATCTTGTCTGTGGAACAACATTCTAATTAACATACAAACATCTTGTCTGTGGAAGAACATTCTGAATAACGCACAGACGTCTTCATGTCTATGGAAAAACGATTGTTGTAAAAGAGTGAGAATGTACGTTTTCATGCTATTAATACATTTCTCTTTGATGATTGCAATTTGGTCTTTCGTAATATGTGTGTAAATTCAGTTTCTGGCGACATGTGGCTGAGCAATCATTTTAATTAACACACAAACATCTTACTTTCTGTGGAACGACCATCGTGTCCATAGGGTGAGAACTGTGCATTTTCTGCTGTCATTAATCTTCTTTGTGATAATTACAGTGTTGTTTTCCTTGTGTGTGTGAGTCGAGACAATTTCTGGTGACATCAACATTTTAATTAACGCACGATATTTAATTTCAACGACCCTTTTAATTAACACATAGACGTCTTTTACCTGTGGAACAATCCTCCATTTTTGTAGTGGGAAAATTATACATCTTAAAATGATTCTGTTTGAAGTTGATCAACGCTGATGTATCAAGTGATATCAAATTGCTTGCGACACTGACAATTTTTGTTTGTCATGTTCTGAGAAATACAGTCTTTCCTACCCGTGTTTCTGCAAAATTCTCTGCGATAATTTTACTTTTCACTGTTACAGCGTGACCAACGCACAGACGTGTTTCTGCAAAATTCTCTGCGATAATTTTACTTTTCACTGTTACAGCGTGACCAACGCACAGACGTGTTTCTGCAAAATTCTCTGCGATGATTTTACTTTTCACTGTTACAGCGTGACCAACGCACAGACGTGTTTCTGCAAAATTCTCTGCGATAATTTTACTTTTCACTGTTACAGCGTGACCAACGCACAGACCTCCATTCGTCTTGTAGGCCTGCTGCAGTATTCTGTGCCATGATTACAAGTTTCCTGTCACACTCTGAGAAATACACACACAGCTCTTTGTGAGAAATACACACAGCTCTTTGTGAGAAATACACACAGCTCTTTGTGAGAAATACACACAGCTCTTTGTGAGAAATACACACAGCTCTTTGTGAGAAATACACACAGCTCTTTGTGAGAAATACACACAGCTCTTTGTGAGAAATACACACAGCTCTTTGTGAGAAATACACACAGCTCTTTGTGAGAAACACACACAGCTCTTTGTGAGAAATACACACAGCTCTTTGTGAGAAACACACACACAGCTCTTTGTGAGAAATACACACAGCTCTTTGTGAGAAACACACACAGCTCTTTGTGAGAAATACACACAGCTCTTTGTGAGAAATACACACAGCTCTTTGTGAGAAATACACACAGCTCTTTGTGAGAAACACACACACGCTCTTTGTGAGAAATACACACAGCTCTTTGTGAGAAATACACACAGCTCTTTGTGAGAAATACACACAGGTCTTTGTGAGAAACACACACACAGCTCTTTGTGAGAAATACACACAGCTCTTTGTGAGAAATACACACAGCTCTTTGTGAGAAATACACACAGGTCTTTGTGAGAAATACACACACAGCTCTTTGTGAGAAATACACACAGCTCTTTGTGAGAAATACACACAGCTCTTTGTGAGAAATACACACAGCTCTTTGTGAGAAATACACACAGGTCTTTGTGAGAAATACACACAGCTCTTTGTGAGAAATACACATAGGTCTTTGTGAGAAATACACACAGCTCTTTCAGTTCAAATGGTTGTGGTATTAGTTGATCACTACTGGTATCTTAAATTGATTGTGGTATTAGTTGATCACTTCTACTGTATCTTAAATTGATTGTGGTATTAGTTGATCACTACTGTATCTTACATTGATTGTGGTGTGAGTTGATCACTACTGGTATCTTACATTGATTGTGGTATTAGTTGATCACTTCTACTGTATCTTACATTGATTGTGGTATTAGTTGATCACTACTGGTATCTTACATTGATTGTGGTATGAGTTGACCACTACTGGTATCTTAAATTGATTGTGGTATGAGTTGATCACTACTGGTATCTTAAATTGATTGTGGTATGAGTTGATCACTACTGGTATCTTACATTGATTGTGGTATGAGTTGATCACTACTGGTATCTTACATTGATTGTGGTATTAGTTGATCACTACTGTATCTTACATTGATTGTGGTATTAGTTGATCACTTCTACTGTATCTTACATTGATTGTGGTATTAGTTGATCACTACTGGTATCTTACATTGATTGTGGTATTAGTTGATCACTACTGGTATCTTACATTGATTGTGGTATTAGTTGACCACTACTGGTATCTTACATTGATTGTGGTGTGAGTTGATCACTACAGGTATCTTACATTGATTGTGGTATTAGTTGATCACTACTGGTATCTTACATTGATTGTGGTATTAGTTGATCACTACTGGTATCTTACATTGATTGTGGTATTAGTTGATCACTACTGGTATCTTAAATTGATTGTGGTATTACTTGATCACTACTGGTATCTTAAATTGATTGTGGTATTAGTTGATCACTACTGGTATCTTAAATTGATTGTGGTGTGAGTTGATCACTACTAGTTTCTTAAATTGATTGTGGTGTGAGTTGATCACTACTGGTATCTTAAATTGATTGTGGTATGAGTTGATCACTACTAGTTTCTTAAATTGATTGTGGTGTGAGTTGATCACTACTGGTATCTTAAATTGATTGTGGTGTGAGTTGATCACTACTGGTATCTTAAATTGATTGTGGTGTGAGTTGATCACTACTGGTATCTTAATTGATTGTGGTGTGAGTTGATCACTACTGTATCTTAAATTGATTGTGGTGTGAGTTGATCACTACTGGTATCTATAAATTGATTGTGGTGTGAGTTGATCACTACTAGTTTCTTAAATTGATTGTGGTGTGAGTTGATCACTACTGGTATCTTAAATTGATTGTGGTATTAGTTGATCACTTGTACTTTTATCTTATTGTCCATAGCGTCACTGCCATGTAGGACGGTAGCCATGTGATTTGGTGGACAGACTGGTGGGTCATGTGCTTTGTCTCGGATTATCATTTTGCCTCAGTAGCACCAAATACTGATAATTCTGATTGTCCGCTGCTAATAAGTTTAGCTCACTAGCATCAAATACTGATAATTCTAATTGTCCAAATACTGATAATTCTAATTGTCGGCCACTACTAATTTTGCCTCGGTAGACCAAATACTGATAATTCTAATTGTCGGCCACTAATAATTTTGCCTCAGTAGTACCAAATACTGATAATTCTGATTGCCCGCTGCTAATAATTTTGCCTCAGTAGTACCAAATACTGATAATTCTGATTGTCCGCTGCTAATAATTTTGCCTCAGTAGTACCAAATACTGATAATTCTGATTGTCCGCTGCTAATAATTTTGCCTCAGTAGTACCAAATACTGATAATTCTGATTGTCCGCTGCTAATAATTTTGCCTCAGTAGTACCAAATACTGATAATTCTGATTGTCCGCTGCTAATAATTTTGCCTCAGTAGTACCAAATACTGATAATTCTAATTGTCGGCTGCTAATAATTTTGCCTCAGTAGTACCAAATACTGATAATTCTGATTGTCCGCTGCTAATAATTTTGCGTCAGTAGCACCAGATACTGATAATTTTAATTATCCGCTGCTGTAGCAACAGTCGTCTCTGGGTGTGTGGTTAATTATGATTTTGGCTCAGTAGCACCAAATGTTGATAATTCTGATCATCCGCTGCTGTAGCGACACACGTCTGTGGATTTGTGGTGAACAGAAAATCAGATTCACATGTAGCCATAATTATATGGAACCCTACCAGGACCATGTCTAGTGACACAGAAACCCCAAAGTGTGATGAACTTGCACCAGAAGGCTACAGTTATGCTTTTCCCTAAACTTGATTCAAGAGTTTTGATTGAAAATGTTGATTTATTGTATTGCTAACTTTAATTAAAAAATTTGGATTTATCTTATTGTAAAACTAATAGACCTCCATAGTTTTCACTTTTTCTGCCATGTAGGGGGGGGGGGAGAGAGAGAGAGAGAGAGAGAGAGAGAGAGAGAGAGAGAGAGAGAGAGAGAGAGAGAGACACTTGGCTCTCGGGTTTTCTTATATGATCTATAATTTGTAACGGTATATAACCTCTTTTATTTGTTTAACTGTTTTCGCCTTTTTCTCCTTGCGCGCGCGTGCGCGAGCACACACACACACACACACACACACACACACACACACACACACACACACACACACACACACACACACACACACACACACACACACAACACACACAAGAAGAGACACATTGATTTTAATCCAGCTTGCCTGTAAAACCGGCAGAGAACAAACCGACAGACAGGGAAAGCAAGAGCAGTTAGATGGGAAGGGGAGGGAGAGGGGAGGGCAGTGTCACCTGCACACAGCCAGTAACGCCCCTTTGTCCACTGTGTCCCATAAAAACGTGTAGCACGTGCACGGTGCACACAGGTCAGTGGGGAGGGACGAGGGATGGGGGGGGGGGGGGGAGATTGGGGATGAGAGAGGGATGGTCACTGTCCTAGTTGGGACGTGTGTATATTATTTGTTGTTTTTTTCAGGGATGAGAAAATTGGCAGATTGACTTTTTTTTTTAAGGCTGGGACATTTTGTCCTGCTGACTTTCTTTAGTTCAGGACATTTTGTCCTTCTGTCTTTTTTAGTTCAGGCCAGGACATTTTGTATTTCTGTCGTTTTAGTTCAGGTCAGGACATTTTGTATTTCTGTCTTTTTAGTTCAGGCCAGGACATTTTGTATTTCTGTCGTTTTAGTTCAGGTCAGGACATTTTGTATTTCTGTCTTTTTAGTTCAGGCCAGGACATTTTGTATTTCTGTCGTTTTAGTTCAGGTCAGGACATTTTGTATTTCTGTCGTTTTAGTTCAGGTCAGGACATTTTGTATTTCTGTCTTTTTAGTTCAGGTCAGGACATTTTGTATTTCTGTCGTTTTAGTTCAGGTCAGGACATTTTGTATTTCTGTCTTTTTAGTTCAGGTCAGGACATTTTGTATTTCTGTCTTTTTAGTTCAGGTCAGGACATTTTGTATTTCTGTCGTTTTAGTTCAGGTCAGGACATTTTGTATTTCTGTCTTTTTAGTTCAGGTCAGGACATTTTGTATTTCTGTCGTTTTAGTTCAGGTCAGGACATTTTGTATTTCTGTCGTTTTTAGTTCAGGTCAGGACATTTTGTATTTCTGTCTTTTTAGTTCAGGCCAGGACATTTTGTATTTCTGTCGTTTTAGTTCAGGTCAGGACATTTTGTATTTCTGTCGTTTTAGTTCAGGTCAGGACATTTTGTATTTCTGTCTTTTTAGTTCAGGTCAGGACATTTTGTATTTCTGTCTGTTTTAGTTCAGGTCAGGACATTTTGTATTTCTGTCGTTTTAGTTCAGGTCAGGACATTTTGTATTTCTGTCGTTTTAGTTCAGGTCAGGACATTTTGTATTTCTGTCGTTTTAGTTCAGGTCAGGACATTTTGTCCTTCTGTCTTTTTAGTTCAGGTCAGGACATTTTGTATTTCTGTCTTTTTAGTTCAGGCCAGGACATTTTGTATTTCTGTCGTTTTAGTTCAGGTCAGGACATTTTGTATTTCTGTCGTTTTAGTTCAGGTCAGGACATTTTGTATTTCTGTCGTTTTAGTTCAGGTCAGGACATTTTGTATTTCTGTCGTTTTAGTTCAGGTCAGGACATTTTGTATTTCTGTCGTTTTAGTTCAGGTCAGGACATTTTGTATTTCTGTCGTTTTAGTTCAGGTCAGGACATTTTGTCCTTCTGTCTTTTTAGTTCAGGTCAGGACATTTTGTATTTCTGTCTTTTTAGTTCAGGCCAGGACATTTTGTATTTCTGTCGTTTTAGTTCAGGTCAGGACATTTTGTATTTCTGTCGTTTTAGTTCAGGTCAGGACATTTTGTATTTCTGTCTTTTTAGTTCAGGCCAGGACATTTTGTATTTCTGTCGTTTTAGTTCAGGTCAGGACATTTTGTCCTTCTGTCTTTTTAGTTCAGGTCAGGACATTTTGTCCTATTGAATTTTTTATTTGGGCCAGAAAATGTTTCCTACTGTCCTTTTGGTTTAGGCCAGGACATTTTGTCCTACTGACTTTTTAGTTCAGGTCGAGGAAGTATTGTCCTACTTACTTTTTCAGTCCAGGACATTTTGTCCTGTTTCCCTGACGTCCTGTGTGCTGGATGCAGCACATGACAATGTGCACACGGTGTGACACACCAGGTTTGATCCCCTGTGGTCAGACTGAAACACTGTGATGTCAGCCACTGGGCCACCCAACTTTTTTGATTTTCGTACATTGATGTTTTGGGATAAAAATTAAGCATTTCTAGATGTTTATAGTCTGTAAGCCAGCCACATTGCACGACTTACAGGATCTTTAACATGCGAATGTGATATTCGTATAGATTCGTAGGGAGGGCCATGATCGTCAACGCCATGCGGCAGGGCACTTGATGATGATAATGATGATGATGATGATGATGATGATGTGATATTCTGTATGCATATACAGACAGAGGCGATTTAGGCACCGACAGGTGTGCTCAGGTGTTGACCCTGGAGGTGGGAAAAGTCTCCACCCTTCACTGGCCAGGTGGGGGTGTGTGTGGGGGGGTGCGGGTGGATTGAACGGAGGATGTTGTGATTGGAGTGTGACGTGTATCCACGTGACTGGCTGTCCTGTGACAAACAGTGTGATTGGTGTGTGACGTGTATCCACGTGACTGGCTGTCCTGTGACAAACAGTGTGATTGGTGTGTGACGTGTATCCACGTGACTGGCTGACCTGTGACAAACAGTGTGATTGGTGTGTGACGTGTATCCACGTGACTGGCTGACCTGTGACAAACAGTGTGATTGGTGTGTGACGTGTATCCACGTGACTGGCTGACCTGTGACAAACAGTGTGATTGGTGTGTGACGTGTATCCACGTGACTGGCTGACCTGTGACAAACAGTGTGATTGGTGTGTGACGTGTATCCACGTGACTGGCTGTCCTGTGACAAACAGTGTTATGTTACAGTTGGAAAGAGATCCATGTCTGTCCTGCGTTTGGATTTCTGTCTGTCTCTCCTTTCTTCCATCCCACCCTGTGTGTGTGTGTGTGTGTGTGTGTGTGTGTGTGTGTGTGTGTGTGTGTGTGTGTGTGTGTGTGTGTGTGTGTTGTGTGTGTGGTGTATGTGTGTATGTGAACACCTTGTACGCTAACAGTTTGACTTTTCTACACTTGAACAAATCCTACTCCCTGACCAGTGAGTGTTGTGTCATGTTGATGTCCGTTGATGATGACAGACAAGTCTTACCCGGGCCTGACCTTTGACCTTTCCCTGCCAAGCTTCTTCATCAGTGAAAAGTCAACAAGTTGGAATTAGTGTAATCCCTGATCGTTGACTTTTTCCCTGAGACAGACCGCCCTGGCCCTAAGCTTAATCTCCTGATCTCTTTAGACCTGGCGTGTGGCTCAGACAGATTATCTCCCCTGAAGCCTAATCAGGGTTAGGTTCTGTTCATAGTGCCTGGATGACATTGGACACAGACAGACTTTACAGAGACAGATATATAGACTTTACAGAGACAGACAGATAGACTTTACAGAGTCAGACAGACTTTACAGAGTCAGATATATAGACTTTAAAGAGTCAGACAGACTTTACAGAGACAGACAGACTTTACAGAGGCAGACAGACTTTACAGAGACAGACAGACTTTACAGAGACAGACAGACTTTACAGAGTCAGACAGACAGACTCTACAGAGTCAGATATATAGACTTTACAGAGACAGACAGATTTTACAGAGTCAGACAGACTTTACAGAGACAGACAGACTTTACAGAGAGACAGACTTTACAGAGTCAGACAGACTCTACAGAGTCAGATATATAGACTTTACAGAGTCAGACAGACTCTACAGAGTCAGACAGACAGACTTTACAGAGTCAGATATATAGACTTTACAGAGTCAGACAGACAGACTTTACAGAGTCAGACACAGACTTTACAGAGTCAGACAGACTCTACAGAGTCAGATATATAGACTTTACAGAGTCAGATATATAGACTTTACAGAGTCAGATATATAGACTTTACAGAGTCAGACAGACAGACTTTACAGAGCCAGATATATAGACTTTACAATCAGACAGACAGACTTTACAGAGTCAGACAGATAGACTTTACAGAGTCAGATATATAGACTTTACAGAGTCAGACAGACAGACTTTACAGAGTCAGACAGACTTTACAGAGTCAGATATATAGACTTTACAATCAGACAGACAGACTTTACAGAGTCAGACAGACTTTACAGAGTCAGATATATAGACTTTACAATCAGATATACAGACTTTACAGAGTCAGACAGACAGACTTTACAGAGTCAGATATACAGACTTTACAGAGTCAGACAGACAGACTTTACAGAGTCAGATATACAGACTTTACAGAGTCAGACAGACAGACTTTACAGAGTCAGACAGACAGACTTTACAGAGTCAGACAGACAGACTTTACAGAGTCAGATATACAGACTTTACAGAGTCAGACAGACAGACTTTACAGAGTCAGACAGACAGACTTTACAGAGTCAGACAGACAGACTTTACAGAGTTAGACAGACTTTACATAGTCATACAGACAGACTTTACAGAGTTAGACAGACTTTACAGCGTCTGACAGACAGACTTTACAGAGTTAGACAGACTTTACAGAGTTAGACAGACAGACTTTACAGCGTCAGACAGACAGACTTTACAGAGTCAGACAGACTTTACAGCGTCAGACAGACAGACTTTACAGCGTCAGACAGACAGACTTTACAGAGTTAGACAGACTTTACAGCGTCAGACAGACTTTACAGTTAGACAGACTTTACAGAGTTAGACAGACAGACTTTACAGCATCAGACAGACAGACTTTACAGAGTTAGACAGACTTTACAGCGTCAGACAGACAGACTTTACAGAGTTAGACAGACTTTACAGAGTTAGACAGACAGACTTTACAGCGTCAGACAGACAGACTTTACAGAGTCAGACAGACTTTACATAGTCATACAGACAGACTTTACAGAGTCAGACAGACAGACTTTACAGTCATATATAGACTTTACAGAGTCAGACACAGACTTTACAGAGTCAGATATATAGACTTTACAGAGTCAGACAGACTTTACAGAGTCAGATATATAGACTTTACAGAGTCAGACAGAGACTTTACAGAGTCAGATATATAGACTTTACAGAGTCAGACACAGACTTTACAGAATCAGACAGAGACTTTACAGAGTCAGATATATAGACTTTACAGAGTCAGACACAGACTTTACAGAATCAGAGACTTTACAGAGTCAGACACAGACTTTACAGAGTCAGACAGACTTTACAGAGTCAGATATATAGACTTTACAGAGTCAGACAGAGACTTTACAGAGTCAGATATATAGACTTTACAGAGTCAGACACAGACTTTACAGAGTCAGACAGAGACTTTACAGAGTCAGATATATAGACTTTACAGAGTCAGACACAGACTTTACAGAATCAGACAGAGACTTTACAGAGTCAGATATATAGACTTTACAGAGTCAGACACAGACTTTACAGAGTCAGACAGACTTTACAGAGTCAGACACAGACTTTACAGAGTCAGACAGACTTTACAGAGTCAGACAGATAGACTTTACAGAGTCAGACACAGACTTTACAGAGTCAGGACTTTACAGAGTCAGACAGACAGACTTTACAGAGTCAGACAGATAGACTTTACAGAGTCAGACACAGATTTTACAGTCAGACAGACAGACTTTACATAGACAGAGTTTAGAGTCAAGACTTTAGAGTGAGACACATAGACTTTAAAGAGTCAGACAGACTTTGCAGAGTCAGAATAACAACGCTACAGACAAGACAGACAGACGGACAGATAAACTGGACAGAACTGCACCTGTGTGTGTGTGTGTGTGTGTGTGTGTGTGTGTGTGTGTGTGTGTGTGTGTGTGCGTGTGTGTGTGTGTGTGTGTGAGCAGAACGGTCAGGTATTGTGGATTTTCAGACAAAGTGAACAGTGGTAATGTTACACGTGTTGTGTTAAATAACTGCTTTCGACACATTCCTCAATCTGTTCATGTGGGCGCCACTTCTGTGCAAAAATGACATCAGTTGACGTTATGTGATGTTGAACATTGTCCATTGTGTACAGATCTTGGTCTGTTTATGTGATGTTGAACATTGTCCATTGTGTACAGATCTAGGTCTGTTTATGTGATGTTGAACATTGTCCATTGTGTACAGATCTAGGTCTGTTTATGTGATGTTGAACATTGTCCATTGTGTACAGATCTTTGTCTGTTTATGTGATGTTGAACATTGTCCATTGTGTACAGATCTTTGTCTGTTTATGTGATGTTGAACATTGTCCATTGTGTACAGATTTTGGTCTGTTTATGTGATGTTGAACATTGTCCATTGTGTACAGATCTAGGTCTGTTTATGTGATGTTGAACATTGTCCATTGTGTACAGATCTTGGTCTGTTTATGTGATGTTGAACATTGTCCATTGTGTACAGATTTTGGTCTGTTTATGTGATGTTGAACATTGTCCATTGTGTACAGATCTAGGTCTGTTTATGTGATGTTGAACATTGTCCATTGTGTACAGATCTAGGTCTGTTTATGTGATGTTGAACATTGTCCATTGTGTACAGATCTTGGTCTGTTTATGTGATGTTGAACATTCTCCATTCTGCACATATCTTTGTCTGTTTATGGGATGTTGAACATTCTCCATTCTGCACATATCTTTGTCTGTTTATGCGATGTTTAATCTGCACATATCTTTGTCTGTTTATGCGGTGTTGAACATTCTCCATAGCGTACAGATCGTGGTCTGATCAACAATGTGAAGACATGAAAGTTGTGTTGTTCTTTGATCCCTCATCTATAAACAGGGAATTTGGCCAACGATCTGATGAACTCACAGATTTCATGTGGATAGAAATGTGTGTCGTTATCAACATTTACAACGAATTCATTTAAATTTACAGTTTTAGCGTTTGTGTGAATGTAATTTTACCGTTCGTTTGAAGTGTTGCCCCCAGAACTTATCGACAAGCTCCGAGCTGGAAAATATACGTGGCCATGATTGTATCTTATACAACAAGTAGTATGCAGATCGCTGACGTGATCTGATGAACGCTGCGGTTTTTTTCCAGTTGTTGATTTTGTATTGGTAAGCTAACAGGCAGGAATAGAATTCAGTGCCCGTTGAATTGAGATGAT
Source organism: Monoplex corrugatus (assembly GCA_030674185.1). Classification (NCBI taxonomy): domain Eukaryota; kingdom Metazoa; phylum Mollusca; class Gastropoda; order Littorinimorpha; family Ranellidae; genus Monoplex; species Monoplex corrugatus. The sequence goes on from JAPXFY010000033.1 coordinate 46,099,562, forward strand.
GTGACGACAGGTAGGTCAGTCTGTGTGCGTTATGGCACTGTGCTGGTACTGCAAGTGGTGGTAGGTCAGTCTGTGTGCGTTATGGCACTGTGCCTGGTACTGCAAGTGGTGGTAGGTCAGTCTGTGTGCGTTATGGCACTGTGCCTGGTACTAGAAGTGGTGGTAGGTCAGTCTGTGTGCGTTATGGCACTGTGTCTGGTACTGCAAGTGGTGGTAGGTCAGTCTGTGTGCGTTATGGCACTGTGCCTGGTACTGCAAGTGGTGGTAGGTCAGTCTGTGTGCGTTATGGCACTGTGTCTGGTACTGCAAGTGGTGGTAGTCTTGTGTGCGTTATGGCACTGTGTCTGGTACTGCAAGTGTGGTAGGTCAGTCTGTGTGCGTTATGGCACTAGTAGTGGTGGTAGGTCAGTCTGTGTGCGTTATGGCACTGTGTCTGGTACTGCAAGTGGTGGTAGGTCAGTCTGTGTGCGTTATGGCACTGTGCCTGGTACTGCAAGTGGTGGTAGGTCAGTCTGTGTGCGTTATGGCACTGTGCCTGGTACTGCAAGTGGTGGTAGGTCAGTCAGTGTGCGTTATGGCACTAGTAGTGGTGGTAGGTCAGTCTGTGTGCGTTATGGCACTGTGCCTGGTACTGCAAGTGGTGGTAGGTCAGTCTGTGTGCGTTATGGCACTGTGCCTGGTACTGCAAGTGGTGGTAGGTCAGTCTGTGTGCGTTATGGCACTGTGTCTGGTACTGCAAGTGGTGGTAGGTCAGTCTGTGTGCGTTATGGCACTAGTAGTGGTGGTAGGTCAGTCTGTGTGCGTTATGGCACTGTGCCTGGTACTGCAAGTGGTGGTAGGTCAGTCTGTGTGCGTTATGGCACTGTGCCTGGTACTGCAAGTGGTGGTAGGTCAGTCAGTGTGCGTTATGGCACTAGTAGTGGTGGTAGGTCAGTCTGTGTGCGTTATGGCACTGTGCCTGGTACTGCAAGTGGTGGTAGGTCAGTCTGTGTGCGTTATGGCACTGTGCCTGGTACTGCAAGTGGTGGTAGGTCAGTCAGTGTGCGTTATGGCACTAGTAGTGGTGGTAGGTCAGTCTGTGTGCGTTATGGCACTGTGCCTGGGACTGGAAGTGGTGGTAGGTCAGTCTGTGTGCGTTATGGCACTAGAAGTGGTGGTAGGTCAGTCTGTGTGCGTTATGGCACTGTGCCTGGTACTGCAAGTGGTGGTAGGTCAGTCAGTGTGCGTTATGGCACTGTGCCTGGTACTGCAAGTGGTCAAGAATTATAAGTCAAGACAAAACATGTAACAGTTGCAGTCAATAGGTGTCTGTTCATAAACTTATCTTTGTTGTTCGTTTACAGTGGACATTGTCATTTACAGTATAACATGGAAGACCCTGTCACCCCTTCCGTGTCCCCTGTGAGGGTGTCGGGGACTCTTACAGTACAAACAGTGTCCCCTGTGAGGGTGTCGGGGACTCTTACAGTACAAACAGTGTCCCCTGTGAGGGTGCTGGGGACTCTTACAGTACAGTGTCCCCTGTGAGGGTGCCGGGGACTACACGTTCTACATCAGTACAAACAGTGTCCCCTGTGAGGGTGTCGGGGACTCTTACAGTACAAACAGTGTCCCCACCTTCTGGAAATTCTGTTGTAGAAATTTCCTCTTTTTCTGTCACTTTCTTTAAATTAAATTGCTTTACTCCTTTACTTTCTGTCCTCCCTTTTCTTTTCTTCTTTTTTGTTGTTGTTGTTTTGCCTTGGTGGTCCATTCACCTGTTGTGTTAAAAGCCTTAAGTACTTTCTCTTTGGATAGATGATTGGATGCATGTATAAGTGCATTTGTCCCGTGGTGATATCAGGGGCTCTTTCAGTGTAAATAGTATCCCCACCTTCTGGAAATTCTGCGCTAGAAATTTCTTCTTTTCTGTCACTCTGTTTCTGCCTTGTTCCTTTGCTTTCTGTCATTTCTATCTGTCATTTTCTGTCACTCTGTTTCTGCCTTGTTCCTTTGCTTTCTGTCATTTCTATCTTCTTTTCTGTCACTCTGTTTCTGCCTTGTTCCTTTGCTTTCTGTCTTTTCTATCTTCTTTTCTGTCACTCTGTTTCTGCCTTGTTCCTTTGTTTTCTGTCATTTCTATCTGTCATTTTCTGTCACTCTGTTTCTGCCTTGTTCCTTTGCTTTCTGTCATTTCTATCTTCTTTTCTGTCACTGTGTTTCTGCCTTGTTCCTTTGTTTTCTGTCATTTCTATCTGTCATTTTCTGTCACTCTGTTTCTGCCTTGTTCCTTTGTTTTCTGTCATTTCTATCTTCTTTTCTGTCACTCTGTTTCTGCCTTGTTCCTTTGTTTTCTGTCATTTCTATCTGTCATTTTCTGTCACTCTGTTTCTGCCTTGTTCCTTTGTTTTCTGTCATTTCTATCTTCTTTTCTGTCACTCTGTTTCTGCCTTGTTCCTTTGCTTTCTGTCATTTCTATCTGTCATTTTCTGTTACTCTGTTTCTGCCTTGTTCCTTTGTTTTCTGTCATTTCTATCTGTCATTTTCTGTCACTCTGTTTCTGCCTTGTTCCTTTGCTTTCTGTCATTTCTATCTTCTTTTCTGTCACTCTGTTTCTGCCTTGTTCCTTTGTTTTCTGTCATTTCTATCTTCTTTTCTGTCACTCTGTTTCTGCCTTGTTCCTTTGCTTTCTGTCATTTCTATCTTCTTTTCTGTCACTCTGTTTCTGCCTTGTTCCTTTGCTTTCTGTCATTTCTATCTTCTTTTCTGTCACTCTGTTTCTGCCTTGTTCCTTTGCTTTCTGTCATTTCTATCTGTCTTTTCTGTCACTCTGTTTCTGCCTTGTTCCTTTGCTTTCTGTCATTTCTATCTTCTTTTCTGTCACTCTGTTTTGCTGCCTTTGTTTCTCATTTCTTGCTTTTCTGTTCATTTCTGCTTGTCCTTTTTTCTGTCACATCTGTTTCTGTCATCTGTTCTGCCTTGTTCCTTTGCTTTCTGTCATTTCTATCTTCTTTTCTGTCACTCTGTTTCTGCCTTGTTCCTTTGTTTTCTGTCATTTCTATCTTCTTTTCTGTCACTTGTTTCTGCCTTGTTCCTTTGCTTTCTGTCATTTCTACTTTTTCTGTCACTTGTTTTCTGTTCCTTTTTCGTCTTCTACTGTCATTTTTTATTCTATTCTTTCTGTCACTCTGTTTTCTGCCTTGTTCCTTTGTTTTCTGTCATTTCTATCTTCTTTTCTGTCACTCTGTTTCTGCCTTGTTCCTTTGCTTTCTGTCATTTCTATCTTCTTTTCTGTCACTCTGTTTCTGCCTTGTTCCTTTGCTTTCTGTCATTTCTATCTTCTTTTCTGTCACTCTGTTTCTGCCTTGTTCCTTTGCTTTCTGTCATTTCTATCTGTCATTTTCTGTCACTGTTTCTGCCTTGTTCCTTTGTTTTCTGTCATTTCTATCTGTCATTTTCTGTCACTCTGTTTCTGCCTTGTTCCTTTGCTTTCTGTCATTTCTATCTGTCATTTTCTGTCACTCTGTTTCTGCCTTGTTCCTTTGTTTTCTGTCATTTCTATCTGTCATTTTCTGTCACTCTGTTTCTGCCTTGTTCCTTTGTTTTCTGTCATTTCTATCTGTCATTTTCTGTCACTCTGTTTCTGCCTTGTTCCTTTGCTTTCTGTCATTTCTATCTTCTTTTCTGTCACTCTGTTTCTGCCTTGTTCCTTTGCTTTCTGTCATTTCTATCTGTCATTTTCTGCCTTGCTGGTCCATTCACCTGTATGTGTTTGATAAAGTCTTACATACTGTCTCTGAATGCTCATTGGGTACGTGCGTTAAGTGCATTTTTGTTTTAGGGAAATGAGATATGCGAAAGCAATTTTAGGTAATTTAGGCCTGTTTTTATATATAATCAAAGGACACAACTCTTGAGAATTATCTCCCATGTTGTATAGAACTTCTCAAATCTAACACAGTTTGCGCTACCCATTCAGCTAGCATAGAAGCAGATACAAAGTACAAAAACTCCTTAGATCATGTGCGTGAATGCATCGATATGTGTATTTAACTTTCTTTTCCTCTTTTTTGCTGTTGAAATATTGTGTGTGTATTGAAATGGTCATAGGCATGATATGGCTCTACGCAGTCGGCTGG
>JAPXFY010000033.1:46108679-46116179 GCA_030674185.1 Monoplex corrugatus
AAATCAAATCTAAGCGCTAAAACAGACGCACGCACGCACGCACGCACGCACGCACGCACGCACGCACGCACGCACGCACACACACACACACACACGCACACGCACACGCACACGCACACACACACGCACACGGCTATAAATGGGGAGAAAGAATAAAAGCAATGGAAAATTATAGAGAGCATATTATATACAATTATATATTGCAATGTGATTCCTCTCCGAGTAGTGACAGGCTGCTGATACTGGTTGAGATGTGTATTAAACAAACAATGATACTGGTAGAGATATGTATTAAACAAACAATGATACTGGTAGAGATGTGTATTAAACAAACAAACAATGATACTGGTAGAGATGTGTATTAAACAAACAAACAATGATACTGGTAGAGATGTGTATTAAACAAACAATGATACTGGTAGAGGTGTGTATTAAACAAACAATGATACTGGTAGAGATGTGTATTAAACAAACAATGATACTGGTAGAGAGTGTATTAAACAACATGATATGTAGAGATTGTATAAACAAACAATGATACTGGTAGAGATGTGTATTAAACAAACAATGATACTGGTAGAGATGTGTATTAAACAAACAATGATACTGGTAGAGATGTGTATTAAACAAACAATGATACTGGTAGAGATGTATATAAACAAACAATGATACTGGTAGAGATTGTATTAAAAACAAACAATGATACTGGTAGAGATGTGTATTAAACAAACAAACAATGATACTGGTAGAGATGTGTATTAAACACAACAATGATACTGGTAGAGATGTGTATTAACAAACAAACAATGATACTGGTAGAGATGTGTATTAAACAAACAAACAATGATACTGGTAGAGATGTGTATTAAACAAACAATGATACTGGTAAGAGTGTGTATTAAACAAACAATGATACTGGTAGAGATGTGTATTAAACAAACAAAATGATACTGGTAGAGATGTGTATTAAACAAAACAATGATACTGGTAGAGATGTGTATTAAACAAACAATGATACTGGTAGAGATGTGTATTAAACAAACAAACAATGATACTGGTAGAGATGTGTATTAAACAAACAAACAATGATACTGGTAGAGATGTGTATTAAACAAACAATGATACTGGTAGAGATGTGTATTAAACAAACAACAATGATACTGGTAGAGATGTGTATTAAACAAACAACAATGATACTGGTAGAGATGTGTATTAAACAAACAATTATACTGGTAGAGATGTGTATTAAACAAACAAAATGATACTGGTAAAATGAATGTTGTAAGAGTGTGTACCCTTTACATGCTGGAGGACTAACGATATCTTTATCTTTGTGTCTCTCCTCCCTCCCCCCTCTCCATCCGCCAACAGTCTGTGAAGACCAGCACCACCATCACCACCACCACCCCCAGCAGCGGAGGCGACCGTCACCATCACGCCCCCCACCTTCACCATCCCCACCACCCCCACCCAGCACACAGCAGCATGCTGCCCAAGGAGCAGCAGCAGCAACATCACCATCACCACCAACACCAGCAGGACGAGAAGAGCGGCAAGGACGGCAGTGGCGGTGGTGCCGGCAGCAGCAACAACAACAACGACAACAACGAGGAGGAGGACGACCACCAGCACAGCAGTCGGCCCCATCCTGAGCACGGCAGCGACCTGACAGGGGGAGGTCACCATAGGCCCGGCCCCACCCCCACCCCCACACACATCTTCACCCCGCCCTCCTCCGCCATGCTGCGGGACACGCCCCTGACCTTGACCCCCTCGATCATGACCTTGACCTCGCTGACCTCGGCCGCCGCCGCGCGGAGCATGTCGGGAATGAAGGCGCCCAGCCCTCGCCGTGTGGATGCTTCTCAGTCTGGCGTAGGTGAGTTGGTCTGTGGGGCTGTTCGTCTGTCCGTCTGTCGTCTGATCTGTCTGTGTTCGTCTGTGTGTGTTGTGTGTGTGTGTGTGTGTGTGTGTGTGTGTGTGTGTGTGTGTGTGTGTGTGTGTGTGTGTGTGCATGTGTGTGTGCTTTTATATTTCGATTTTTCTTTACTCTTTTGCGCGCACGCACGTGTTCATCATGACTCGCACGCGCGTGTTTGTATATATATATATATATGTATGTATGTGTGTGTGTGTGTGTGTGTGTGTGTGTGTGTGTGTGTGTGTTCACTTACTTGCTTGCTTACACTTGTACACACTTCAAGAAGTATAAACAGTGTATAAGTCAGTACAAGTATCATTACGTTTTGTGGTAACGTTTACTAGTGCGGTTATTGTTAAGAACTGAAATAGTGTAATGACTGTGTGCATTTGTTCACGAAGAACTGAAACTGTTTAATGACATTGTTTTCTTTTTCACGAAGAACTGAAACAGTCTGATGATGTGTACGCGTTTACCAAACAACTTAAACAGTCCAATAACGTTGTATTCTCATTCACGAAGAACTGAAACAGTCTGATGACGTGAACGCGTTCACGAACTGAAACCGTCTAATGACTCAGCCTTCTCGTAAACGAAGAACTGAAACGGTCTAATGACTTATGACTTTGTGCAGTCGTTTTCGTCATGAAAAAACAGGCTTTTCGACGTTAACCAAAACACATAGACAGCGACCTTTAAAAATGGAAATTATTTGATATGACAGTCTGTACTCGTTCCGTGAAGGATGAAACGGGAAAGTAATCAGTGTTATGACTACTAGGAACTGAAATGCTCCAATCACAGTGTGTGCACGTTTACGGTGATCACTCAGAACTGTAACAACTAACAACTTTGTGTGCTCACACATCTTAATAAAAAGCCAAACACACACACACACACACACACACACACACACATTGATGAAGATGAGAGAGAGAGAGAGAGAGAGGGAGAGCGAGAGAGAGCAAATATTATTTACGAGAGTATGAAATAAGCATAGTATATATGTGGTTCTTTTTAAGTGGAACCCTCCCCCAGAGAGGGTCTACATACATTTGACAACATAGATATTCCAATAAGACAAACGTGACATAGATATTTTATGACCATTGTTTTTGAGAAATTATAATAGGCACAATCTTATTATAATTTACACATATCACGCCTAAACGAACATTATCCATCAAGGAATTTCACTTACAAAAAAAAAAAAAAAAGTAAGTGAAATTCCTTGATGGATAATATTCGTTTAGGCGTGATATGTGTAAATTATAATAAGATTGTGCCTATTATAATTTCTCAAAAACAATGGTCATAAAATTAAGTAACGCCTATATGGCTGAAACAAGAAAACTCAGCATGGACATAGATATTCCAACATGACAGACGTGACATGTATTCCACAAGACAGACGTGATATTCCAACAAGACAGACGTGACATAGATATTCCAACAAGACAGACGTGACATAGATATTCCAACAAGACAGACGTGACATAGACATTCCAACAAAGACAGACGTGACATAGATATTCCAACAAGACAGACGTGACATAGATATTCCCAACAAGACAGACGTGAATAGACATTCCAACAAGACAGACGTGACATAGAATTCCAACAAGACAGACGTGACATGATATTCCAACAAGACAGACGTGACATAGATATTCCAACAAGACAGACGTGACATAGATATTCCAACAAGACAGACGTGACATTCCAACAGACAGACGTGACATAGATATTCCAACAAGACAGACGTGAATTCCAACAAGACAGACGTGACATAGATATTCCAACAAGACAGACGTGACATAGATATTCCAACAAGACAGACGTGACATAGATATTCCAACAAGACAGACGTGACATTCCAACAAGACAGACGTGACATAGACATTCCAACAAGACAGACGTGACATAGACTATTCCAACAAGACAGACGTGACATAGATATTCCACCAACAAGACAGACGTGACATAGATATTCCAACAAGACAGACGTGACATAGATATTCCAAACCAACATGACAGGACGTGACATAGATATTCCAACAAGACAGACGTGACATAGATATTCCAACAAGACAGACGTGACATAGACATTCCAACAAGACAGACAGTGACATAGATATTCCAACAAGACAGACGTGACATTCCAACAGACAGACGTGACATAGATATTCCAACAAGACAGACGTGACATAGATATTCCAACAAGACAGACGTGACATAGATATTCCAACAAGACAGACGTGACATAGATATTCCAACAAGACAGACGTGACATTCCAACAAGACAGACGTGACATAGATATTCCAACAAGACAGACGTGACATAGATATTCCAACAAGACAGACGTGACTGATATTCCAACAAGACAGACGTGACATAGATATTCCAACAGACAGACGTGACATAGATATTCCAACAAGACAGACGTGACATAGATATTCCAACAAGACAGACGTGACATAGATATTCCAACAAGACAGACGATGACATAGATATTCCAACAAGACAGACGTGGACATAGTATTCCAACAAGACAGACGTGACATAGATATTCCAACAAGACAGACGTGACATGATCCAACAAGACAGACGTGACATAGATATTCCAACAAGACAGACGTGACATAGATATTCCAACAAGACAGACGTGACATAGATATTCCAACAAGACAGACGTGACATAGATATTCCAACAAGACAGACGTGACATAGATATTCCAACAAGACAGACGTGACATAGATATTCCAACAAGACAGACGTGACATAGATATTCCAACAAGACAGACGTGACATAGATATTCCAACAAGACAGACGTGACATAGATATTCCAACAAGACAGACGTGACATAGATATTCCAACAGACAGACGTGACATAGATATTCCAACAAGACAGACGTGACATTCCAACAAGACAGACGTGACATAGATATTCCAACAAGACAGACGTGACATAGATATTCCAACAAGGACAAACGTGACATAGATATTCCAACAAGACAGAACGTGACATGTATTCCAACAAGACAGACGTGACATAGATATTCCAACAAGACAGACGTGACATAGATATTCCAACAAGACAGACGTGACTGACATTCCAACAAGACAGACGTGACATAGATATTCCAACAAGACAGACGTGACATAGATATTTCAACAAGACAGACGTGACATAGATATTCCAACAATGACAGACGTGACATTTCCAACAAGACAGACGTGACATAGATATTCCAACAAGACAGACGTGACATAGATATTCCAACAAGACAGACGTGGACATTCCAACAAGACAGACGTGACATAGATATTTCAACAAGACAGACGTGACATTCCAACAAGACAAACGTGACATAGATATTTCAACAAGACAGACGTGACATAGATATTCCAACAAGACAGACGTGACATGATATTCCAACAAGACAGACGTGACATAGATATTCCAACAAGACAGACGTGACATTTCCAACAAGACAGACGTGACTAGACATTCCAACAAGACAGACGTGACATAGACATTCCACAACAAGACAAACGTGACATAGATATTTCAACAAGACAGACGTGACATTCCAACAAGACAGACGTGACATAGACATTCCAACAAGACAAACGTGACATAGATATTCCAACAAGACAGACGTGACATTCCAACAAGACAGACGTGACATTCCAACAAGACAGACGTGACATAGATATTCCAACAAGACAGACGTGACATAGATATTCCAACAAGACAGACGTGACATAGAATTCCAACAAGACAGACGTGACATAGATATTCCAACAAGACAGACGTGACATAGATATTCCAACAAGACAAACGTGACATAGATATTCCAACAAGACAGACGTGACATAGATATTCCAACAAGACAGACGTGACATTCCAACAAGACAGACGTGACAGATTCCAACAAGACAGACGTGACATAGATATTCCAACAAGACAGACGTGACATAGATATTCCAACAAGACAGACGTGACATATTCCAACAAGACAGACGTGACATAGATATTCCAACAAGACAGACGTGACATAGATATTCCAACAAGACAGACGTGACATTCCAACAAGACAGACGTGACATTCAACAAGACAGACGTGATATTCCAACAAGACAGACGTGACATAGATATTCCACAAGACAGACGTGACATTCCAACGACAGACAGTGACATGATATTCCAACAAGACAGACGTGACATAGATATTCCAACAAGACAAACGTGACATTTCCAACAAGACAGACGTGACATAGATATTTCCAACAAGACAGACGTGACATAGATATTCCAACAAGACAGACGTGACATAGACATTCCAACAAGACAGACGTGACATAGACATTCCAACAAGACAGACGTGACATAGATATTCCAACAAGACAAACGTGACATAGATATTCCAACAAGACAGACGTGACATTCCAAGACACATGACATTCCAACAAGACAGACGTGACATAGACATTCCAACAAGACAGACGTGACATAGATATTCCAACAAGACAAACGTGACATAGATATTCCAACAAGACAGACGTGACATAGACATTCCAACAAGACAAGACGTGACATTTTCCAACAAGACAACGTGACATAGACATTCCAACAAGACAGACCGTGACATTCCAACAAGACAAACGTGACATAGATATTCCAACAAGACAGACGTGACATTCCAACAAGACAAACGTGACATAGATATTCCAACAAGACAGACGTGACATTCAACAAGACAAACGTGACATAGACATTCCAACAAGACAAGACGTGACATAGATATTCCACAACAAGACAACGTGACTAGAATTCCAACAAGGTAGACGTGGCATAGATATTCCAACAAGACAAACGTGACATAGATGTAATATAGGAGATGTTTTGATTTAATAATTGATGTTGTTGCTAGGTAGGAGCAGAGCTAATCAATGCAGGAGATGTTTAGAAATAACTCTTCTTGAATATTGTGAAACGGAATTTTGGCGTGTTTTGTTGTAGTGTGTTTCGGATGGTAGCTCCTAAGTACATGAGGCTGGTTTGAAAGAGGTTAATTCTTGGGGGGTGGGGTGGGATGGGGAGAGGTATTGATTTTTTTCCTGATGCGTGTGAGTTAGAGGTGATGGTTATGTTATCTGGAGCATGTGTGTATATTATTATGTGTGTAATTGATCGTTCGATACACTGAAGTCTGAGTTTTATCTGCAGATTGTAAAGCAGTGTATCCATGCTTATCGCTACAAAAACAACGAACAAACAAACAAAAAAAAAACAAACAAAAACAAAAACAAAAGTTGAGAAACTCGCCTGCCATTTACGATAAGTAACTGTTCGCGTTCTGTCTGCCATTAACCCTTGCACTCCTGAAAATATTTCATCCCCAGTCAGACTAAACTGGGCTTGCGCAACAACTAAAATAACAGAAAATCAGAGTCAGATTGACCTGAACGCGCAGGTGTACATTTTTGAAGGAAAGCGGTGATAGACCACTATTTATGGGACAAGCGTCGGTAGAACTGCAGCTGTGCTCAGGAGTGAAAAGGGTTAAAG
>JAPXFY010000033.1:46121179-46123679 GCA_030674185.1 Monoplex corrugatus
CTGTGCACATAAACCTCAAATGTTGTCCATAATGTTCGTGCTGTGCACATAAACCTCAAATGTTGTCCATAATGTTCGTGCTACACATAAACCTCAAATGTTGTCCATAATGTTGGTGCTACACATAAACCTCAAATGTCCATAATGTTGGTGCTGTACATAAACCTCAAATGTTGTCCATAATGTTGGTGCTGTACATAAACCTCAAATGTTGTCCATAATGTTCGTGCTACACATAAACCTCAAATGTTGTCCATAATGTTCGTGCTACACATAAACCTCAAATGTTGTCCATAATGTTGGTGCTGTACATAAACCTCAAATGTTGTCCATAATGTTCGTGCTACACATAAACCTCAAATGTTGTCCATAATGTTCGTGCTACACATAAACCTCAATGTTGTCCATAATGTTCGTGCTACACATAAACCTCTAATGTTGTCCATAATGTTCGTGCTACACATAAACCTCTAATGTTGTCCATAATGTTCGTGCTACACCTAAACCTCAAATGTTGTCCATAATGTTCGTGCTACACATAAACCTCTAATGTTGTCCATAATGTTGGTGCTACACATAAACCTCTAATGTTGTCCATAATGTTGGTGCTACACATAAACCTCAAATGTTGTCCACAATGTAGGTGCCAGAAGCAGTGCCGTGCTCAGAGACAGTGTCATCTTCACATGCACGTGATGCCGGTGATCGGTACTGGACTGTTGATAGTACTGAAAGTGTAGACACAGAGTGAAGGAGTGGTTGATGTGCCAGAGGGTTAACTTGTTCAGATAGTGAAAGTACAGACACATAGTGGTTAGAGTGCTAGAGGGTTAATGTGTTCAGATAGTGAAAGTACAGACACATAGTGGTTAGAGAGCTAGAGGGTTAACTTCTTCAGATAGTGATAGTACAGACACATAGTGGTTAGAGAGCTAGAGGGTTAACTTGTTCAGATAGTGAAAGTACAGACATATAGTGGTTAGAGTGCTAGAGGGTTAATGTGTTCAGATAGTGATATTACAGACACATAGTGATTAGAGTGCTAGAGGGTTAACTTGTTCAGATAGTGAAGGTACAAACACATAGTGGTTAGAGTGCTAGAGGGTTAACTTGTTCAGATAGTGAAAGTATAGACACATAGTGGTTAGAGTGCTAGAGGGTTAACTTGTTCAGATAGTGAAAGTATAGACACATAGTGGTTAGAGAGCTAGAGGGTTAACTTGTTCAGATAGTGAAAGTATAGACACATAGTGGTTAGAGTGCTAGAGGGTTAACTTGTTCAGATAGTGAAAGTATAGACACATAGTGGTTAGAATGCTAGAGGGTTAACTTGTTCAGATAGTGAAAGTACAAACACATAGTGGTTAGAGTGCTAGAGGGTTAACTTGTTCATATAGTGAAAGTATAGACACATAGTGGTTAGAGTGCTAGAGGGTTAAAGTGTTCAGATAGTGAAAGTACAGACACATAGTGGTTAGAGTGCTAGAGGGTTAACTTGTTCAGATAGTGAAAGTATAGACACATAGTGGTTAGAGTGCTAGAGGGTTAATGTGTTCAGATAGTGAAAGTACAGACACATAGTGGTTAGAGAGCTAGAGGGTTAACTTGTTCATATAGTGAAAGTATAGACACTGAATGGTTAGAGTGCTAGAGGGTTAAAGTGTTCACATATTGAAAGTACAGACACTGAATGGATGGAGAGCTAGAGGGTTAAAGTGTTTAAATAGTGAAAAGTGTAGACACAGATCCACGGAGCCAGAGGGTTAAATATTCAGTCAGACGTTGATGTCCAGAGTGGTGTGAACTTAACGCCATTGACAGCTGACAATCATGGACAGACTGATCCACCACAAGTTGTGTTAACCCTTTGACTTCATTCCATCCACTAACTGCAAAAAAAATTAACCTTTCGACTCCCTCACCCTATCCACCAGCTTTCTGCAGGAAGTTGGTGGACAGGGTGAGAGAGTCGAAGGGTTAAGTGTTTGTTCTGCTAGCGTGGTTGGCCATGCAGGAAGCTGGTGGACAGGGTGCGGGAGTCAAAGGGTTAATTAAGTTTTTGCTTTGCTAGCATGGTTGACAATGCAGGATGCTGGTGGACAGGGTGCTGGAGTCAAAGGGTTAAGTGTTTGTTCTGCTAGCGTGGTTGGCCATGCAGGATGCTGGTGGACAGGGTGCGGGAGTCAAAGGATTACATGTGATAAGGCAACTAGTGATCTGGGCTCACAGAAAGCCGTATTTAATACGATTTAGTGTTCCCTGGTTAAAATGTAGGTGCTGATCCACAAGTCGCATTAAATACGATTTATTGCCGCAGTGTAAAGCAGGACCTGAGCTGGCCATAGAGTGAGTGGTGTTAGTGGCCATTGGCGTTGTCTGTGGCGGGATGCGTGCACGGCCAGACAAGACTCTTACTCTGATGATTAATCGGCAGTCATCTCATGCGTGCACGGACACACACACACACACACGCACACACACACACACACACACACACACA
>JAPXFY010000033.1:46128679-46131179 GCA_030674185.1 Monoplex corrugatus
AAGATGTCTAAATCTTCCATTCCTTCCACATAACTACACGTCATGGTATTATGTCGACAAGGGAAAAGATGTCTAAATCTTTATTCCTTCCACATAACTATATGTCATGGTATTATGTCGTCAAGGGAAAAGATGTCTAAATCTTCCATTCCTTCCACATAACTATATGTCATGGTATTATGTCGACAAGGGAAAAGATGTCTAAATCTTCCATTCCTTCCACATAACTATATGTCATGGTATTATGTCGACAAGGGAAAAGATGTCTAAATCTTTCATTCCTTCCACATAACTATATCAGTATATGTCATGGTATTATGTCGACAAGGGAAAAGATGTCTAAATCTATATACACACACACACACACACACACCACACACACACACACACACACACACACACACACACACACACACACACACACACACACACACACACACAGAGTAAAGGTAGAAAGAAAGAAAAGGGCAGACAATCTGTTAGCCAATGTCCAGCTATCTGAAAGCCAAAGCACACAGTTATGTGATAATCTCTGGCAGGAGGATTGGAACAAGCAGACAGACAACAAACTTTTCCAAATCCGCCACAACCTGAAAGAAATTCTCCCATCTGCTTCAGGGAACCGTAAGAAAGAGACAGTGTTATGTAGGTTACACACTGGTCACACATCCTACACTCATTCCTACCTGTCACAAAATGAAGAAGCGCCATGGTGTATGCCATGTGATGACCCGTTGAGCGTCAGACACTTTATCATTGAATGCTGGGATTTTACGATGTGAGACATAGGCTCTGCACGGCAGACTCCTTAAAGAACCTCGTCAGAGTCGTCCCTCCAGATGCAAATTTCAAGTTTTCACAGACTTGAGATCAGCTGGTTCAATTTGGTCATTTGATATGTTTTTATACTGTTTTACGTCTGAGAATTTGTTAAAATGCATTTTAGACTTGCAAGGATAATAGTGAGCTTGGTTTTTAACTCTTGTCTTTTTACTGGTGAGCTTGGTTTTTAACTCTTGTCTTTTTACTGGTGAGCTTGGTTTTTAACTGTTGTCTTTTTACTGGTGAGCTTGGTTTTTAACTCTTGTCTTTTTACTGGTGAGCTTGGTTTTTAACTCTTGTCTTTTTACTGGTGAGCCTGGTTTTTAACTCTTGTCTTTTTACTGGTGAGCTTGGTTTTTAACTCTTGTCTTTTTACTGGTGAGCTTGGTTTTTAACTCTTGTCTTTTTACTGGTGAGCTTGGTTTTTAACTCTTGTCTTTTTACTGGTGAGCTTGTTTTTTAACTGTTGTCTTTTTACTGGTGAGCTTGGTTTTTAACTGTTGTCTTTTTACTGGTGAGCTTGGTTTTTAACTGTTGTCTTTTTACTGGTGAGCTTGGTTTTTAACTGTTGTCTTTTTACTGGTGAGCTTGGTTTTTAACTGTTGTCTTTTTACTGGTGAGCTTGGTTTTTAACTCTTGTCTTTTTATTGGTGAGCTTGGTTTTTAACTGTTGTCTTTTTACTGGTGAGCTTGGTTTTTAACTGTTGTCTTTTTACTGGTGAGCTTGGTTTTTAACTGTTGTCTTTTTACTGGTGAGCTTGGTTTTTAACTGTTGTCTTTTTACTGTGAGCTTGGTTTTTAACTGTTGTCTTTTTACTGGTGAGCTTGGTTTTTAACTGTTGTCTTTTTACTGGTGAGCTTGGTTTTTAACTCTTGTCTTTTTACTGTGAGCTGTCTTTTTATGTGACTTGTTTTTTAACTGTGTCTTTTTTACTGGTGAGCTTGGTTTTTAACTCTTGTCTTTTTACTGGGTGGCTGTTTTTAACTCTTGTCTTTTTTGTAGCTGTTTTATGGTGAGCTTGGTTTTTAACTTTGTCTTTTTACTGGTGAGCTTGGTTTTTAACTGTTGTCTTTTTACTGGGTGTCGTTTTTAACGTGGTATTAGTCCTGATATGTCTGTAGTAGTCGGCTGGACTGTAAGCAGTTGAACTATGAACTATCTTGCTTTAATTCGGCATGGTCATTTCTTCTCCTTTTTTTTTTTTTTTTCTGTTTCTTTTCCCGTCTTTTCCTAAAGTAACGTGGTCCGTTTTGTCGTCTTCTTTCTCGTGCTGTTTGTATTAAAGAGTAATGGCTTTGTCCTTTTGTGAATCAGCTTGGTTTGCTTTGTGCCCAAAGACACAGAAGAAAGAGAGGGAGGGGAAGAAAGGGGGAGAGAGGGAGAGTATAATCTTTCACTGGCAGGTCATTATCGAGTGTAACCGTATCCTAATCTGCATACAGACGATTGCATGTATGCCCTTCCACGCGCTAACATTCGCATATGTGTACTCACGCGCGCGCGCACATTTCACACACAAACACAGACAGATGCAGGTACAATGCGCGCATAGACACATACAGGCACAGTACAGACGAAGAATCAAGTTGTTTTTTTTCACACAGACAACATGAGAAAGAGGGGAAAGTGAGTGAAGATATTTTATAACTCTGTCCTGATCTGTGACACACACACACA
>JAPXFY010000033.1:46136179-46141179 GCA_030674185.1 Monoplex corrugatus
TTTTACAAAGACAGGATATTGTACAGATAGTTTTACAAGACAGGATATTGTACAGTATAGTTTTACAAGACAGGATATGTACAGTATAGTTTACAAGACAGGATATTGTACAGTATAGATTTTACAAGAAGGATATTGTACAGTATAGTTTTAACAAGACAGGATATGTTACATAAGTTTACAAGCAGGATATTGTACAGTATAGTTTTACAAGAAGGATATTGTACAGTATAGTTTTCAAGACAGGAATTGTACAGATATTTTACAAGACAGGATATTGTACAGATAGTTTTACAAGAGGGATATGTACAGTATAGTTTTACAAGAAGATTTGTACAGCTCTCTCTTTCAGACAGATCATTGTACAGATGTTTTACAACAGATCAGGGATATGTCAAGCATGTTTGATACCAGCAGGATATGTGTACAGTATAGTTACAAGATGGATATTGTACAGTATAGTTTTTACAAGACAGGATATTGTACAGTATATTTTACAAGAAGGATATTGTACAGTATAGTTTTACAAGATAGGATATTGTACAGTATAGTTTTACAAGACAGTGATATTGTACAGTATAGTTTTACAAGACAGGATATTGTACAGATAGTTTTACAAGACAGGATATTGTACAGTATAGTTTTACAAGACAGGATATTGTACAGCATAGTTTTACAAGACAGGATATTGTACAGTATAGTTTTACAAGACAGGATATTGTACAGTATAGTTTTACAAGACAGGATATTGTACAGCATAGTTTTACAAGACAGGATATTGTACAGTATAGTTTTACAAGACAGGATATTGTACAGATAGTTTTACAAGACAGGATATTGTACAGTATAGTTTTACAAGACAGGATATTGTACAGTATAGTTTTACAAGACAGGATATTGTACAGATAGTTTTACAAGACAGGATATTGTACAGTATAGTTTTACAAGACAGGATATTGTACAGTATAGTTTTACAAGACAGGATATTGTACAGTATAGTTTTACAAGACAGGATATTGTACAGTAATAGTTTTTACAAGACAGGATATTGTAAATAGTTTTACAAGACAGGATATTGTACAGTATAGTTTTACAAGACAGGATATTGTACAGTATAGTTTTACAAGACAGGATATTGTACAGTATAGTTTTACAAGAAGGATATTGTACAGTATAGTTTTACAAGAGGATATTGTACAGTATAGTTTTACAAGACAGGATATGTACAGTATAGTTTACAAGACAGGATATTGTACAGATAGTTTACAAGACAGGATATGTACAGATAGTTTTACAAGACAGGATATTGTACAGTATAGTTTTACAAGAAGGATATTTGGGTACAGATAGTTTTACAAGACAGATATTGTACAGTATAGTTTTACAAGAGGATATTGTAAACAGTATAGTTTACAAGAGATATTGTACAGTAAGTTTTACAAGAGGATATTGTACAGCATAGTTTTACAAGACAGGATATTGTACAGTATAGTTTTACAAGACAGGATATTGTACAGATAGTTTTACAAGACAGGATATTGTACAGTATAGTTTACAAGACAGGATATTGTACAAGTTTTAAGATGTTTTACAGATAGTACAGAATATTGTACAGTATAGTTTACAAGACAGGATATTGTACAGTATAGTTTTACAAGACAGATATTGTACAGATAGTTTACAAGACAGGATATTGTACAGTATAGTTTTACAAGACAGGATATTGTACAGTATAGTTTTACAAGACAGGATATTGTACAGCATAGTTTACAAGACAGGATATTGTACAGTATAGTTTACAAGACAGGATATTGTGTATTCAGCAGTTTTACAGTAGTTTACAAGACAGGATATTGTACAGTATAGTTTTACAAGACAGGATATTGTACAGTATAGTTTTACAAGACAGGATATTGTACAGATAGTTTTACAAGACAGGATATTGTACAGTATAGTTTTACAAGACAGGAATTGTACAGTATAGTTTTACAAGACAGGATATTGTACAGCATAGTTTTACAAGAGGATATTGTCAGTATAGTTTTACAAGAAGGATATTGTACAGTATAGTTTTACAAGACAGATATTGTACAGCATAGTTTTACAAGAGGATATTGTCAGTATAGTTTTACAAGACAGGATATTGTACAGATAGTTTTACAAGACAGGATATTGTACAGATAGTTTACAGACAGGATATTGTACAGATAGTTTTACAAGACAGGATATTGTACAGTATAGTTTACAAGACAGGATATTGTACAGTATAGTTTTTACAAGACAGGATATTGTACAGTATAGTTTTACAAGACAGGATATTGTACAGTATAGTTTTACAAGACAGGATATTGTACAGTATAGTTTACAAGACAGGATATTGTACAGCATAGTTTTACAAGACAGGATATTGTACAGTATATTTTACAAGACAGGATATTGTACAGTATATTTTAACAAGACAGATATTACAGTATGTTTACAAGACAGGATATTGTACAGCATAGTTTAACAAGACAGGAATTGTACAGTATAGTTTACAAGACAGGATATTGTACAGTAAGTTTTACAAGACAGGATATTGTACAGTAAGTTTACAAGACAGGATATTGTACAGCATAGTTTAACAAGACAGGATATTGTACAGTATAGTTTTACAAGACAGGATATTGTACAGTATAGTTTTACAAGACAGGATTTGTACAGCATAGTTTTACAAGACAGGATATTGTACAGTATAGTTTTACAAGACAGGATATTGTACAGTATAGTTTTACAAGACAGGATATTGTACAGCATAGTTTTACAAGACAGATATTGTACAGCAAGTTTTACAAGACAGGATATTGTACAGTATAGTTTTACAAGACAGGATATTGTACAGTAAGTTTACAAGACAGGATATTGTACAGCATAGTTTTACAAGACAGGATATTGTACAGTATAGTTTTACAAGACAGGATATTGTACAGTATAGTTTAACAAGACAGGATATTGTACAGTATAGTTTACAAGACAGGATATTGTACAGTATAGTTTAACAAGACAGGATATTGTACAGCATAGTTTTACAAGACAGATATTGTACAGTATAGTTTTACAAGACAGGATATTGTACAGTAAGTTTTACAAGACAGGATATTGTACAGTATAGTTTTACAAGACAGGATATTGTACAGCATAGTTTTACAAGACAGGATATTGTACAGTATAGTTTTACAAGATAGGATATTGTACAGTATAGTTTACAAGACAGGATATTGTACAGCATAGTTTTACAAGACAGGATATTGTACAGTATAGTTTTACAAGACAGGATATTGTACAGTATAGTTTTACAAGACAGGATATTGTACAGTATAGTTTTACAAGACAGGATATTGTACAGTATAGTTTTACAAGACAGGATATTGTACAGTATAGTTTTACAAGACAGGATATTGTACAGCATAGTTTAACAAGACAGGATATTGTACAGTATAGTTTTACAAGACAGGATATTGTACAGTATAGTTTTACAAGACAGGATATTGTACAGCATAGTTTTACACATTCTTCCTGTGCTGCTGGTAAAGACTTGATGTTTACAGCTATCAAAGATGTGCTGTATTGTTGGAAAGGTTGATTGCAAAGGGTTAAATCTTTTTGCTTTGCTGGCTTGGTTTACAAAGCAGGATTGCCGTGGACAGGGTGCGGGAGTGAAAGGGTTAACGTTTGATCATTGTGATGGTGTCAGTATATTGTGTTTCACAAAGGGTTAACGTTTCATCATTGTGATGGTGTCAGTATATTGTGTTTCACAAAGGGTTAACGTTTCATCATTGTGATGGTGTCAGTATATTGTGTTTCACAAAGGTTAACGTTTCATCATTGTGATGGTGTCAGTATATTGTGTTTCACAAAGGGTTAACGTTTCATCATTGTGATGGTGTCAGTATATTGTGTTTCACAAAGGGTTAACGTTTCATCATTGTGATGGTGTCAGTATATTGTGTTTCACAAAGGGTTAACGTTTCATCATTGTGATGGTGTCAGTATATTGTGTTTCACAAAGGGTTAACAATTATGTCTTGGGGAAAATCTGATGTTGGCTTGAATTTGAATATATTCGTTATCCTCCTCCACTGCCACCACCACCATCACCATCACCACCACCATCACCGCCATCACCATCACCACCATCACTACCACCACCATCACCACCACCATCACCAACACCACCACCATCACACCACCATACCATCACCGCCACCATACCACCAACCACCACCACCAATCACCACACCCACCACACCACCCCCCCAAACCACCACCACCACTCACCCCATCCACACACCCCACACCCACCACCCCCACCATACCACCATCACCACACCATCCACCACCCACCACACCACCACCACCACATCCCACCCACCACCACCACCATCATCACACACCACCACCACCACCACCACCACCACCACCACACCACCCACACCACCACACCACCCATCACCATCACATCACCACCACCACCACCACCACACACATCACCACCACACCACCACCACATCACATCACATCACCACCACACCACCACCATCACAATCACCACCACACCACCACCATCACACAACCACCACATCACACACACCACACCCACCATCATACACAATCACCACCACACCACCACCACACACACACCACCACCACATCACCACCATCACACACACACCCACCACATCATCACATCACCACCACACCACCACCACATCACATCACCACCACATCACATCACCAACCACACCACCACCATCATCACATCACCACCACACCACCACCATCATCACACATCACCACACACCCCACCACAACATCACCACCACACCCACCATCATCACATCACCACCACACCACCACCATCATCACATCACCACCACACCACCACACCATCATCACATCACCACCACACCACCACCATCCACACATCACCACCACACCACCACACCATCATCACATCA
>JAPXFY010000033.1:46146179-46151179 GCA_030674185.1 Monoplex corrugatus
TCCTGTACGTTGTAGTGTTGTTTGTTTAGCCAGTCCTGTACGTTGTGTTGTTTGTTTAGCCAGTCCTGTACGTTGTGTTGTTTGTTTAGCCAGTCCTGTACGTTGTAGTGTTGTTTGTTTAGCCAGTCCTGTACGTTGTGTTGTTTGTTTAGCCAGTCCTGTACGTTGTGTTGTTTGTTTAGCCAGTCCTGTACGTTGTAACGTTGTTTGTTTAGCCAGTCCTGTACGTTGTGTTGTTTGTTTAGCCAGTCCTGTACGTTGTAGTGTTGTTTGTTTAGCCAGTCCTGTACGTTGTAGTGTTGTTTGTTTAGCCAGTCCTGTACGTTGTGTTGTTTGTTTAGCCAGTCCTGTACGTTGTGTTGTTTGTTTAGCCAGTCCTGTACGTTGTAACGTTGTTTGTTTAGCCAGTCCTGTACGTTGTGTTGTTTGTTTAGCCAATCCTGTACGTTGTGTTGTTTGTTTAGCCAGTCCTGTACGTTGTGTTGTTTGTTTAGCCAATCCTGTACGTTGTAGTGTTGTTTGTTTAGCCAGTCCTGTACGTTGTGTTGTTTGTTTAGCCAATCCTGTACGTTGTAGTGTTGTTTGTTTAGCCAGTCCTGTACGTTGTAGTGTTGTTTGTTTAGCCAGTCCTGTACGTTGTGTTGTTTGTTTAGCCAGTCCTGTACGTTGTAGTGTTGTTTGTTTAGCCAGTCCTGTACGTTGTAGTGTTGTTTGTTTAGCCAGTCCTGTACGTTGTAGTGTTGTTTGTTTAGCCAGTCCTGTACGTTGTGTTGTTTGTTTAGCCAATCCTGTACGTTGTGTTGTTTGTTTAGCCAGTCCTGTACGTTGTAGTGTTGTTTGTTTAGCAGTCCTGTACGTTGTGTTGTTGCTTACGTTTGTTTGTTTAGCCAGTCCTGTACGTTGTGTTGTTTGTTTAGCCAGTCCTGTACGTTGTAGTTGTTTGTTTAGCCAGTCCTGTACGTTGTGTTGTTTGTTTAGCCAGTCCTGTACGTAGTGTTGTTTGTTTAGCCATCCTGTACGTTGTGTTGTTTGTTTAGCCAGTCCTGTACGTTGTGTTGTTTGTTTAGCCAATCCTGTACGTTGTACGTTGTTTGTTTAGCCAGTCCTGTACGTTGTAGTGTTGTTTGTTAGCCAGTCCTGTACGTTGTAAGTTGTTTGTTTAGCCAGTCCTGTACGTTGTGTTGTTTGTTTAGCCAGTCCTGTACGTTGTGTTGTTTGTTTAGCCAGTCCTGTACGTTGTGTTGTTTGTTTAGCCAGTCCTGTACGTTGTGTGTTGTTTGTTTAGCCAGTCCTGTACGTTGTGGTTGTTTGTTTAGCCAGTCCTGTACGTTGTAGTGTTGTTTGTTTAGCCAGTCCTGTACGTTGTGTTGTTTGTTTAGCCAGTCCTGTACGTTGTAGTGTTGTTTGTTTAGCCAGTCCTGTACGTTAGTGTTGTTTGTTTAGCCATCCTGTACGTTGTAGTGTTGTTTGTTTAGCCAGTCCTGTACGTTGTGGTTGTTTGTTTAGCCAATCCTGTACGTTAGTGTTGTTTGTTTAGCCAGTCCTGTACGTTGTGTTAAGACGTTGTTTTTTGTTTAGCCATCCGTACTGTACGTGTTGTAGCGTTGTGTTGTGTTGTTTTAGCCAGTCCTGTACGTTGTAGTGTTGTTGTTGTTAGCCAGTCCTGTACGTTGTAGTGTTGTTTGTTTAGCCAGTCCTGTACGTTGTGTTGTTTGTTTAGCCAGTCCTGTACGTTGTAACGTTGTTTGTTTAGCCAGTCCTGTACGTTGTGTTGTTTGTTTAGCCAGTCCTGTATGTTGTAGTGTTGTTTGTTTAGCCAGTCCTGTACGTTGTGTTGTTTGTTTAGCCAGTCCTGTACGTTGTGTTGTTTGTTTAGCCAGTCCTGTACGTTGTGTTGTTTGTTTAGCCAGTCCTGTACGTTGTGTTGTGTTTGTTTAGCCAGTCCTGTACGTTGTAACGTTGTTTGTTTAGCCAGTCCTGTACGTTTGTGTTTGTTTTTAGCCAGTCCTGTACGTTGTAACGTTGTTTGTTTAGCCAGTCCTGTACGTTGTGTTGTTTGTTTAGCCAGTCCTGTACGTTGTGTTGTTTGTTTAGCCAGTCCTGTACGTTGTAACGTTGTTTGTTTAGCCAGTCCTGTACGTTGTGTTGTTTGTTTAGCCAGTCCTGTACGTTGTGTTGTTTGTTTAGCCAGTCCTGTACGTTGTAACGTTGTTTGTTTAGCCAGTCCTGTATGTTGTGTTGTTTGTTTAGCCAGTCCTGTACGTTGTAACGTTGTTTGTTTAGCCAGTCCTGTATGTTGTGTTGTTTGTTTAGCCAGTCCTGTACGTTGTAGTGTTGTTTGTTTAGCCAGTCCTGTACGTTGTGTTGTTTGTTTAGCCAATCCTGTACGTTGTAGTGTTGTTTGTTTAGCCAATCCTGTACGTTGTGTTGTTTGTTTAGCCAGTCCTGTACGTTGTGTTGTTTGTTTAGCCAGTCCTGTACGTTGTAGTGTTGTTTGTTTAGCCAGTCCTGTACGTTGTGTTGTTTGTTTAGCCAGTCCTGTACGTTGTAACGTTGTTTGTTTAGCCAGTCCTGTACGTTGTAACGTTGTTTGTTTAGCCAGTCCTGTACGTTGTAGTGTTGTTTGTTTAGCCAATCCTGTACGTTGTAGTGTTGTTTGTTTAGCCAGTCCTGTACGTTGTGTTGTTTGTTTAGCCAGTCCTGTACGTTGTAGTGTTGTTTGTTTAGCCAATCCTGTACGTTGTGTTGTTTGGTTAGCCAGTCCTGTACGTTGTAGTGTTGTTTGTTTAGCCAGTCCTGTACGTTGTGTTGTTTGTTTAGCCAGTCCTGTACGTTGTAGTGTTGTTTGTTTAGCCAATCCTGTACGTTGTAGTGTTGTTTGTTTAGCCAGTCCTGTACGTTGTGTTGTTTGTTTAGCCAGTCCTGTACGTTGTAGTGTTGTTTGTTTAGCCAGTCCTGTACGTTGTAGTGTTGTTTGTTTAGCCAGTCCTGTACGTTGTAGTGTTGTTTGTTTAGCCAGTCCTGTACGTTGTAGTGTTGTTTGTTTAGCCAGTCCTGTACGTTGTAACGTTGTTTGTTTAGCCAATCCTGTACGTTGTAGCGTTGTTTGTTTAGCCAATCCTGTACGTTGTAGTGTTGTTTGTTTAGCCAATCCTGTACGTTGTAGTGTAACGTTGTTTGTTTAGCCAATCCTGTACGTTGTAGTGTAACGTTTGTTTAGCCAGTCCTGTACGTTGTAGCGTCGTTCAGTAAAGAGTAATGATGGCCACGTTGCATACAAGTGAAGACAGACACGGTAGGCATTCAGTGAATAGTTTCTTGTGAAAGTGAGATAAGACAGACACGGTAGGCATTCAGTGAATAGTTTCTTGTGAAAGTGAGATAAGACAGACACGGTAGGCATTCAGTGAATAGTTTCTTGTCAAAGTGAGATAAGACAGACACGGTAGGCATTCAGTGAATAGTTTCTTGTGAAAGTGAGATAAGACAGGAAAAGGGCAAGATGTAGAAAAAGTGACAGAGAAGATGTTGTTCATTGAACTGGTTGGAATTATGTCAGATTGAAAGTGACGCATACAATCGGCAAATCAGTCAATCAACCAATCAATCAATCAATCGGTCAATCGGTCAGTCAATCAATCAGACATTCATTCATTCATTCAAAACGGGCGCCAAAGTCAGAGACGTCCAGTAAGAAGTTCCAGGGTTCCATCCGCCAGGACACCTCCACTTGGTGATGTGATACAGGGTGGACATGTTGGTGATGTGATACAGGGTGGACATGTTGGTGATGTGATACAGGGTGGACATGTTGGTGATGTGATACAGGGTGGACATGTTGGTGATGTGATACAGGGTGGACATGTGATACAGGGTGGACATGTGATACAGGGTGGACATGTTGGTGATGTGATACAGGGTGGACATGTTGGTGATGTGATACAGGGTGGACATGTGATACAGGGTGGACATGTGATACAGGGTGGACATGTTGGTGATGTGATACAGGGTGGACATGTGATACAGGGTGGACATGTGATACAGGGTGGACATGTTGGTGATGTGATACAGGGTGGACATGTTGGTGATGTGATACAGGGTGGACATGTGATACAGGGTGGACATGTTGGTTGAGTTCTCTGTGTTTCACTCAGATGTGTGATTACATTTTATGGGCAGTGAGTGGAGGTGAGTTGGAGAACAGCGCTACACAAGACTGATTGATGTTAATAATCAGTCGGTTGTTCAGTCAGCGAGACAGAATTGATCGGAGATGACCAAACATTTTGAAATAAAAGACAGCAGACAAGAGATATGTAATAGTCAGCATGAGAAGAAAAGTAGAAAAGTTAGAAAGTGAGAAGGAGAGACAGAAACAGAGGGAGAGATATGGAAAGGTAGAAACAGAGAGACAGAGAGAGAGAGACAGAGAGAGAGAGAGAGAGTGAAGGAGAAATAGAAAAGAGATAAGGAGAGATAGAAACAGAGAGAGACAGAGAGTGGGGGTGGGGAGAGAGAGGGGGTGGGGAGGGGAGAAGATGAGGTGTTGTGGAAGGAAAAGTCACAGAAGAGGATGAAAGAAAACAAATCGAGATTTCAACTTTGTCTAGGAGGTGGAGGAGGGGGTGGGGGAGAGGATGAGGGGAGAGATGGGTGTGGTGAGTGCACTTGTGTGTTGTGGGGATGGTGGTGGTGGTGATGGAGGTGTGGTGAGTGTGAAGAGTGGGGTAAGGGTGGTGAGAAGAAACTAGCAGAGAGTGAGAGATGTGAAAAATCACAGAAGATTCTGGAAGAAAACAGATCTTCTTGTCAAGGGTGGAAGGGGAGGAAATTAGAGAAGAGGAAGAGCGAACGTTGTGTGTGTGTGTGTGTGTGTGTGTGTGTGTGTGTGTGTGTGTGTGTGTGTGTAGAGAGAGAGAGAGAGAGAGAGAGAGCGGTTTGTGGAGCTTGCTAAGACTAAGCCTGGCAAGCCCAGCATTGATATTTAATCAGGAGCTGGG
>JAPXFY010000033.1:46153679-46218679 GCA_030674185.1 Monoplex corrugatus
CCAAAAGTGACTGTCTAGTTGACAGAACCAACAGCCAAAAGTGACTGTCTAGTTGACTAGAACCAACAGCCAAAAGTGACTGTCTAGTTGACAGAACCAACAGCCAAAAGTGACTGTCTAGATGACAGAACCAACAGCCAAAAGTGACTGTCTAGTTGACAGAACCAACAGCCAAAAGTGACTGTCTAGTTGACAGAACCAACAGCCAAAAGTGACTGTCTAGTTGACAGAACCAACAGCCAAAAGTGACTGTCTAGTTGACAGAACCAACAGCCAAAAGTGACTGTCTAGTTGACAGAACCAACAGCCAAAAGTGACTGTCTAGTTGATAGAACCAACAGCCAAAAGTGACTGTCTAGTTGATAGAACCAACAGCCAAAAGTGACTGTCTAGTTGACAGAACCAACAGCCAAAAGTGACTGTCTAGTTGACTAGAACCAACAGCCAAAAGTGACTGTCTAGTTGATAGAACCAACAGCCAAAAGTGACTGTCTAGTTGACAGAACCAACAGCCAAAAGTGACTGTCTAGTTGACAGAACCAACAGCCAAAAGTGACTGTCTAGTTGATAGAACCAACAGCCAAAAGTGACTGTCTAGTTGACAGAACCAACAGCCAAAAGTGACTGTCTAGTTGATAGAACCAACAGCCAAAAGTGACTGTCTAGTTGATAGAACCAACAGCCAAAAGTGACTGTCTAGTTGATAGAACCAACAGCCAAAAGTGACTGTCTAGTTGATAGAACCAACAGCCAAAAGTGATGTCTAGTTGACAGAACCAACAGCCAAAAGTGACTGTCTAGATGACAGAACCAACAGCCAAAAGTGACTGTCTAGTTGATAGAACCAACAGCCAAAAGTGACTGTCTAGTTGACAGAACCAACAGCCAAAAAGTGACTGTCTAGATGACAGAACCAACAGACAAAACCAGGACAGTGTGACTGTCTAGATGACAGAACCAACAGCCAAAACCAGGACAGTGTGACTGTCTAGATGACAGAACCAACAGACAAAACCAGGACAGTGTGACTGTCTAGATGACAGAACCAACAGACAAAACCAGGACAGTGTGACTGTCTAGATGACAGAACCAACAGCCAAAACCAGGACAGTGTGACTGTCTAGATGACAGAACCAACAGCCAAAACCAGGACAGTGTGACGCTGTCTTTAAAGATGTCGTCACAGGACGAGAATGCCGACGGCAGAAAATCGGAAGATGCTTGCTGACGGTTGTTTGAGAGAGAGAGAGAGAGAGAGAGAGAGAGAGAGAGAGAGAGAGAGAGAGAGAGAGAGAGAGAGAGAGGGATGGTATGGGGGGCGGGGATGGGGGGTAGGATTGTGCTTGCTGTTCCCAGGTCCACGTCTCCAAATTAGCGATAAGCTCCCTGTTTGAATGGACCCATTTCGAGACTGATAGAAATCCCATTTTTATCGCAGATTGATTTGCATGGGCCCCCGTAAACCCTGTTCCACCCACCCCCTCTCTCCCTCCCTTCCTCCCTCCGTGCTAAGGGAGATTGACTCAGATCTATCCATGTCGATCATGGCGGTGTGTCCACATGTCTGTACAGAATTGTGTCATCAGGAACAGTTCAGCAGTTTCACATAGTTTCACATAGACCTGTCCTCGCCTGGTCTCCTTTTCTCGTCATCTTTTTGTTTTCGATACCTGTCCAAGCCAAAGCCACGTAGGTCTACCTGTGGAAGTTTGAAAACAGTTTGAGGGGACTCTATGTGTCTGCTACCTGCAGTGTTTTTACCAGGGCTGGGTCCTTGGGGTTCCACAGAAGATTTCCTGACGATTTGAGAGTAGCTGGAATTTCAGTCTCTCCTCTGTGATGATGACTATCAACCTGCTGTTAAAGGCTGACAGGGGTTGACATGTCTGTGTGTGATAATGACTATCGACCTGCTGTTAAAGGCTGACAGGGGTTGACATGTCTGTGTGTGATGATGATTACCTGTTGTTAAAGGCAGATAGAGGTTGACATGTCTGTGTGTGATGATGACT
Source organism: Monoplex corrugatus (assembly GCA_030674185.1). Taxonomy (NCBI): domain Eukaryota; kingdom Metazoa; phylum Mollusca; class Gastropoda; order Littorinimorpha; family Ranellidae; genus Monoplex; species Monoplex corrugatus. Next base: position 46,155,692 of record JAPXFY010000033.1, read on the forward strand.
ATCAACCTGCTGTTAAAGGCTGATAGGGGTTGACATGTCTGTGTGTGATGATGATTACCTGTTGTTAAAGGCTTGACAGGGGTTGACATGTCTGTGTGTGATGATGTGTATCTACCTGCTGTTAAAGGCTGATAGGGGTTGACATGTCTGTGTGTGATGATGTGTATCTACCTGCTGTTAAAGGCTGATAGGGGTTGACATGTCTGTGTGTGATGATGGTTACCTGTTGTTAAAGGCTTGACAGGGGTTGACATGTCTGGTGTGTGATGATGTGTATCTACCTGCTGTTAAAGGCTGATAGGGGTTGACATGTCTGTGTGTGATGATGTGTATCTACCTGCTGTTAAAGGCTGATAGGGGTTGACATGTCTGTGTGTGATGATGACTATCAACCTGCTGTTAAAGGCTGATAGGGGTTGACATGTCTGTGTGTGATGATGATTACCTGTTGTTAAAGGCTGACAGGGGTTGACATGTCTGTGTGTGATGATGTGTATCTACCTGTAGTTAGTTCAGCCCTCAGGGCCACTTTTTGTGTTGTCACATCTTTTGATAGAACCATAGACATCAAGTCTGACATCACCACAGCCAAGATAGATAGAACCATAGACATCAGGTCTGACATCACCACAGCCAAGATAGATAGAACCATAGACATCAGGTCTGACATCACCACAGCCAAGATAGATAGAACCATAGACATCAGGTCTGACATCTCCACAGCCAAGATAGATAGAACCATAGACATCAGGTCTGACATCACCACAGCCAAGATAGATAGAACCATAGACATCAGGTCTGACATCACCACAGCCAAGATAGAACCATAGACATCAGGTCTGACATCACCACAGCCAAGATAGATAGAGCCATAGACATCAGGTCTGACATCACCACAGCCAAGATAGATAGAGCCATAGACATCAGGTCTGACATCTCCACAGCCAAGATAGATAGAACCATAGACATCAGGTCTGACATCACCACAGCCAAGATAGATAGAACCATAGACATCAGGTCTGACATCTCCACAGCCAAGATAGATAGAACCATAGACATCAGGTCTGACATCACCACAGCCAAGATAGATAGAACCATAGACATCAGGTCTGACATCACCACAGCCAAGATAGATAGAACCATAGACATCAGGTCTGACATCACCACAGCCAAGATAGAACCATAGACATCAGGTCTGACATCACCACAGCCAAGATAGATAGAACCATAGACATCAGGTCTGACATCACCACAGCCAAGATAGAACCATAGACATCAGGTCTGACATCTCCACAGCCAGATAGTAACCATAGACATCAGGTCTGACATCACCACAGCCAAGATAGATAGAACCATAGACATCAGGTCTGACATCCCACAGCCCACAGCCAAGATGATGACATAGAATCAGTCTGACATCCCAACCAAGATAGAACCATGACATCAGTCGACATCACCAGCCAGTGATAAACTAGATCAGTTGACATCACCACCCAAGTAGAACCTAGCATCGGTTGACATCCACAGCCAGTAGAACAGCATATTGCTCACCACAGCAAGTAGAAGACACATCGTCTACTCCACCAATGTAGAACTAATCAGGTTGACATCCCACAGCCAAATAAAGACCAGACACAGTCTGACATCACAAGCCAATAGAACAGCATCAGTTGACATCCCACAGCCAAGATAACATAACATCGTTGACACCCACAGCCAAGATAAACCATACACGTCTGACTCCCACACCAGAGACCTACAGGCTAATCCCACAAGAAACTAGACTAGCTGACTCCAGCAAGAATAGACATAACTCAGTTGACATCCACACCAAGATAATAACCATAGCATCAGTTGAATCACCACAGCAGATAGAACATAGACATCAGGTCTGACATCACCAAGCCAAGATAGATAGAACCATAGACATCAGGTCTGACATCACCACAGCCAAGATAGATAGACCATAGACATCAGTCTGAATCACCACAGCCAAGATAGATAGCCATAGACATCAGGTCTGACATCACCACAGCCAAGATAGATAGAACCATAGACATCAGGTCTGACATCTCCACAGCCAAGATAGATAGAACCATAGACATCAGGTCTGACATCACCACAGCCAAGATAGATAGAACCATAGACATCAGGTCTGACATCACCACAGCCAAGATAGATAGAACCATAGACATCAGGTCTGACATCACCACAGCCAAGATAGAACCATAGACATCAGGTCTGACATCACCACAGCCAAGATAGATAGAGCCATAGACATCAGGTCTGACATCTCCACAGCCAAGATAGATAGAGCCATAGACATCAGGTCTGACATCACCACAGCCAAGATAGATAGAACCATAGACATCAGGTCTGACATCACCACAGCCAAGATAGATAGAACCATAGACATCAGGTCTGACATCTCCACAGCCAAGATAGATAGAGCCATAGACATCAGGTCTGACATCACCACAGCCAAGATAGATAGAGCCATAGACATCAGGTCTGACATCACCACAGCCAAGATAGATAGAACCATAGACATCAGGTCTGACATCTCCACAGCCAAGATAGATAGAACCATAGACATCAGGTCTGACATCTCCACAGCCAAGATAGATAGAGCCATAGACATCAGGTCTGACATCTCCACAGCCAAGATAGATAGAACCATAGACATCAGGTCTGACATCTCCACAGCCAAGATAGATAGAACCATAGACATCAGGTCTGACATCTCCACAGCCAAGATAGATAGAACCATAGACATCAGGTCTGACATCACCACAGCCAAGATAGATAGAACCATAGACATCAGGTCTGACATCACCACAGCCAAGATAGAACCATAGACATCAGGTCTGACATCACCACAGCCAAGATAGATAGAACCATAGACATCAGGTCTGACATCACCACAGCCAAGATAGATAGAGCCATAGACATCAGGTCTGACATCACCACAGCCAAGATAGATAGAACCATAGACATCAGGTCTGACATCTCCACAGCCAAGATAGATAGAACCATAGACATCAGGTCTGACATCACCACAGCCAAGATAGATAGAACCATAGACATCAGGTCTGACATCTCCACAGCCAAGATAGATAGAACCATAGACATCAGGTCTGACATCTCCACAGCCAAGATAGATAGAACCATAGTCATCAGGTCTGACATCTCCACAGCCAAGATAGAGCCATAGACATCAGGTCTGACATCTCCACAGCCAAGATAGATAGAACCATAGACATCAGGTCTGACATCACCACAGCCAAGATAGAGCCATAGACATCAGGTCTGACATCACCACAGCCAAGATAGATAGAGCCATAGACATCAGGTCTGACATCACCACAGCCAAGATAGATAGAACCATAGACATCAGGTCTGACATCTCCACAGCCAAGATAGATAGAACCATAGACATCAGGTCTGACATCACCACAGCCAAGATAGATAGAGCCATAGACATCAGGTCTGACATCACCACAGCCAAGATAGATAGAACCATAGACATCAGGTCTGACATCTCCACAGCCAAGATAGAGCCATAGACATCAGGTCTGACATCACCACAGCCAAGATAGATAGAACCATAGACATCAGGTCTGACATCACCACAGCCAAGATAGAGCCATAGACATCAGGTCTGACATCACCACAGCCAAGATAGATAGAACCATAGACATCAGGTCTGACATCACCACAGCCAAGATAGATAGAACCATAGACATCAGGTCTGACATCACCACAGCCAAGATAGATAGAACCATAGACATCAGGTCTGACATCACCACAGCCAAGATAGATAGAGCCATAGACATCAGGTCTGACATCACCACAGCCAAGATAGAACCATAGACATCAGGTCTGACATCACCACAGCCAAGATAGAACCATAGACATCAGGTCTGACATCACCACAGCCAAGATAGATAGAGCCATAGACATCAGGTCTGACATCTCCACAGCCAAGATAGATAGAACCATAGACATCAGGTCTGACATCACCACAGCCAAGATAGATAGAGCCATAGACATCAGGTCTGACATCACCACAGCCAAGATAGATAGAGCCATAGACATCAGGTCTGACATCACCACAGCCAAGATAGATAGAACCATAGACATCAGGTCTGACATCACCACAGCCAAGATAGATAGAACCATAGACATCAGGTCTGACATCTCCACAGCCAAGATAGAGCCATAGACATCAGGTCTGACATCACCACAGCCAAGATAGATAGAACCATAGACATCAGGTCTGACATCACCACAGCCAAGATAGATAGAACCATAGACATCAGGTCTGACATCACCACAGCCAAGATAGATAGAGCCATAGACATCAGGTCTGACATCACCACAGCCAAGATAGATAGAACCATAGACATCAGGTCTGACATCACCACAGCCAAGATAGATAGAACCATAGACATCAGGTCTGACATCTCCACAGCCAAGATAGATAGAGCCATAGACATCAGGTCTGACATCTCCACAGCCAAGATAGATAGAACCATAGACATCAGGTCTGACATCACCACAGCCAAGATAGATAGAACCATAGACATCAGGTCTGACATCACCACAGCCAAGATAGATAGAACCATAGACATCAGGTCTGACATCTCCACAGCCAAGATAGATAGAACCATAGACATCAGGTCTGACATCTCCACAGCCAAGATAGGCAGGACAGTACATTGAGCGATGCTGACGTTGTTTCCGTGTCATGGACAGGAGAGATTATTGTGATGGCTTGACCGTTTGTGTGTACATGTGTATGTACACATCTGTGTTGTCAACGACAACAGTTTCAGATGGATGTGTGTCCATGTTTTATCTTTTGCCCTTGTCTTTGATGGGCAGAGATAGAAATGATATGATATCACCATTCTTAGAATCTGATGTTATGTACTGGAGAATTTGTGGTTTTGGTTTGACCCTGTGTGCACACATGTGTGTCCACAATTGTGTCGTCAAGGAATATGTCCACAGTGTCAGATGGATCTGTTCCCGTCGTGTCCTTGTCCTTGACCTTGACTTTGCTGGGCAGGGCCAGAAAACAGTACGGTGTTGCTGTCATGGATGGATAGTTTGTTGTGCTGGCCTGACCGTTTGTGTGTACACGTGTGTGTCCACAGTTTTGTGGTCAAGGAAAACTTGTACAGTTTCACTTGTATCTGTGCCCGTGTTGCGTCCTTTGTCCTTGTCCACAAGTCCTTGGTGGGCAGGACCACAAGTCCTTGGTTGGCAGGGTCACAAACAACATGATAGACAACAAGACACCATGACGTTGTTGTTGGGTGCTCCATGAACAAGGAGAGATAGGGATGTTGGCTTGATGGTGTGTGTGTACAGGTATGTCTACAGGTGTGTCTACAGGTATGTCGGAGAAATCTTGGGCCACTGTCAGATGGGTTTGTACTCATATTGTGTACGTGTCCTTTTCCTTGTCCTTGTTCTTGGTGGGCAGGGCTGGAAACACTACCATAGTGTTGTTTGTGGAAACACTACCATAGTGTTGTTTGTGGAAACACTACCATAGTGTTGTTTGTGGAAACACTACCATAGTGTTGTTTGTGGAAACACTATGACAGTGATGTTTGTGGAAACACTGTGATAGTGATGTTTGTGGAAACACTGTGATAGTGATGTTTGTGGAAACACTATGACTGTGATGTTTGTGGAAACACTGTGACAGTGATGTTTGTGGAAACACTATGACAGTGATGTTTGTGGAAACACTGTGATAGTGATGTTTGTGGAAACACTGACAGTGATGTTTGTGGAAACACTATGACAGTGATGTTTGTGGAAACACTGTGACAGTGATGTTTGTGGAAACACTATGACAGTGATGTTTGTGGAAACACTGACAGTGATGTTTGTGGAAACACTATGACAGTGATGTTTGTGGAAACACTATGACAGTGATGTTTGTGGAAACACTATGACAGTGATGTTTGTGGAGACACTATGACAGTGATGTTTGTGGAAACACTATGACAGTGATGTTTGTGGAAACACTATGACAGTGATGTTTGTGGAAACACTATGACAATGATGTTTGTGGAAACACTGTGACAGTGATGTTTGTGGAAACACTATGACAGTGATGTTTGTGGAAACACTGACAGTGATGTTTGTGGAAACACTATGACAGTGATGTTTGTGGAAACACTGTGACAGTGATGTTTGTGGAAACACTATGACAGTGATGTTTGTGGAAACACTATGACAGTTCAGTTTGTGGAAACATTGTGACAGTGATGTTTGTGGAAACACTATGACAGTGATGTTTGTGGAAACACTATGACAGTGATGTTTGTGGAAACACTATGACAGTTCAGTTTGTGGAAACACTATGACAGTGATGTTTGTGGAAACACTATGACAGTTCAGTTTGTGGAAACACTATGACAGTGTTGTTTGTGGAAACACTATGACAGTGATGTTTGTGGAAACACTATGACAGTGATGTTTGTGGAAACACTATGACAGTGATGTTTGTGGAAACACTGTGACAGTGTTGTTTGTGGTCGCGGACAAGGAGAGATCGTGGTGCTGGCTTGACCGCCGTATGTTTTTCTTGTCTTCCCTCGTGTCCCTATTCTTCTTGTCCCCAGCTTCTTGCCGTCTTGTGTGTGTGGGGCTGTGTGGCCATGTTCCCTCGCCAAAGCCTCGGTCTAAATCCTCCATTTAACATTCAAATTAGGGCGGCCACGGGCAAAGTCATGCATAGCCCAGCGCTTCACGGCTCAAGGGGCGGGTAATCCTTCGTGATTAGATTTAAGCAAATCAACTCTTCCCTCGCTTTAGCGCTCGGCACACACTACGGGAATCAAAGCTGAAAGCGAATAGGGGGGAGGTGGTGGTGGTGGACAGGCCATTTCGTCCACATTTTTTGGGGATGGGGTGGGGGTGGGGTGGGGATGGAGGGTGGTTGAGGGGGGGGGGGAGAGATATGGGAAGGTAGGAAGCTGTGGAATAAAGTGTGATGGAAATGTGGACGTGGGCTGCTATTCTGGCTACAGCCGTGGTGTGTGTGTGTGTGTGTGTGTGTGTGTGTGTGTGTGTGTGTGTGTGTGTGTGTGTGTGTGTGTGTGTGTGTGTTGTGTGTGTGTGTGTGTGTGTGTGGTGTGTGTTGTGTGTGTTTTTGTGTGTGTGTGTGTGTTTGTGTGTTGTGTGTTGTGTGTGTGTTGTGTGTGTGTGTGTGTGTGTGTGTTGTGTGTGTGTGTGTGTGTGTGTGTGTGTGTGTGTGTGTGTGTTGTGTGTTGTATGTGTGTGTGTGTTTGTGTGTGTGTTTGTGTGCGTTTGTGTGGTGTGTGTGTGTGTTATGTGCGTGCGTGCGTGCGTGTGCGTGTGTGTGTGTGAATAAAGCAGACTGGATTGAGTGAAAGTTATGAAGGTGGTTAACTTTTCTTCTCAGTTTGACCTGATAATCAAACACAACGTCAAGTCCTTCGGATGGGGACGAAAAACGAGTGGAACCTGTGTGCCTTCTGGCCTGCGCCTATTTACGCTTTAAAAGATCCCACGGCAGTTGAAAATTGTAAAGAGCAGAGCATTGACCTGACTGTCCTGGCATAAATTATTGGAGAAATAGGTTCCTTTCCCGATCCCTTCCCTTGGAGGTCAGTAAGCCTTCTTGCTTTCTGAAGTCTGGGTTAAAAAAGTGGCGCCGGATCGTGGCGACGTGCTGTCAACGGGGAGAGCAGTCCGAGTTTCACATCACACAATTCATTTGACAAAAAGAAATGAATATGAATATCAGTAACCTTATTATTATGAATATGCATATGAATATCAAAAACCTTACTGTGTGAATTGTCTGTTGATCAGTCAGGCCTGCTTTCTGACTTAACCCCTTAACTTCTAAAGTTGAATTGAGAACTTTTCGTTACTCCACACACAGTCAGTTGGCTGACCACCAGAGTGACAGTCACAGAAGGTATTATACTCTAGAACAGAGGCAGGTCTGACAAGTTCTACACGGAGCGAAACTACCGTCACTTGTTGGGGGAGGGGGGAGGGGGGATAAGGATAGGGACCTTACGTGTGAAGGACCGAAAGGCTGACAAAGCGTTCTTGGAGGGTTGCTCAGGACCTGCGCCCCCCCCCCCCCCCCCGTTCCGTCACATTTGTATTTGTTTGGCAGCAGTGTTTCTCTCAGAGCAGAGATCTGTGTTTCCTTTGTGTTGTTGCAGAACCAGACAGTAGTGACTCCTGTTGGGTAAAAGATCTGTTTTGTATGGTTTGGTTATCTGTTGTCATGGTTGTTTTTGTTTTGCTTATTTTTATCGTTGGAGGGGAGATAATCCTGCTGTCCCTGTAGAAGTCTTCAGGTTCTCCACACGGAACGTACAACATGGTGCAAGACATGGCGCCATCGTTATGGTCAGTAGAACGTGTATAAGGACTGGTGACATCTTCACCCACGATTGTGTCAGTGTGACCACCACCCAGGGTTTGTACACAGGGGTGTGAGGAAGACTGGTGACATCTTCACCCCACGATTGTGTCAGTGTGACCACCACCCAGGGTTTGTACACAGGGGTGTGAGGAAGACTGGTGACATATTCACCCCACGATTGTGTCAGTGTGACCACCACCCAGGGTTTGTACACAGGGGTGTGAGGAAGACTGGTGACATATTCACCCACGATTGTGTCAGTGTGACCACCACCCAGGGTTTGTACACAGGGCTGTAGTAATGACCTGTAGTGTTTATACTTAACGGTATTTGCTGTCAGTAGTTGGAATCCTTTGTCCATCAGGTGGCTACTGCCATGGGTCATGCAGCGCATGGACAGTCCCCCTTTGCTTGATGTAAAGGCTGCCGTGTGGCGTCGGGCGCTGAGAGGTGATTGATTGTCCGGAAAGTGGTGAGGCGTTGTTGCTGTGGATCCCACCCAGCACTCCGGGATGTTTGTTGTTCACTAAATGTCAGTGTGCATATCGATAATTGATCCGAACTGGATGACAGGGAAAGATGACGGATTAGTTGATTGGTTTAGTTTTTACGTCTGCACCCAGCTCATGTGACGGTGACAGGGACAACCGTCCAGGGATGTTGGGAAGGGGGGATGATGGAGGTGGGAGAGGGAAGACACCACCAGACACAAGATACAAGATTTTATTTAGCCCAGAACATCACATTGGGAAATTGTTTTGGCATTCGCATTAAAATACATACAGGAACAAGAACGCATAAACAAATGTACACACATGCTCTTACTCTCTCTCACTCTCTCTTTCACCCTCTCTCACCCTCTCCCTCCCCTCATCTCTCTCCCCCTCCCTCTTTGTCGAACACAATATCAAAGGTTATGACTAAATCTAAAAATGTACGGTTAAAAAAGCACATCATAAGAGTCAGATGCCTTGGTCAGGACTTTTAACAATGGACAAAAAGGGCAATACTTGTTGAAAAACAACTTTGGTAGGTATAGAAAAAATTTGATTAAAGATGCAACGCGATATGCACATTAAAATCAAAATGAGTTAAATACAATAAAATGAGTATGTAGACGAAGAGGACAAGGTTAAACTTTTAAGTCAGCCGACAGAAACATATACAAGCAACAGCCGACCCCCCCCCCACCCACACACCCACACACCCACACACACACGCACGCACGCACGCACGCACGCAACACACACACACACACACACACACACACACACACACACACACACACACACACACACACACGCACGCAACATACACACACCCGCACGCACACACACACGCATGTGCGCGGAGTCAACACACACACATACACATACACATGCACACGCACGCACCCACACACCCTCTCTATACCCTCACACACCCTCTCTATAACCTCACACACCCTCTCTATACCCTCACACACCCTCTCTATACCCTCACACACCCTCTCTATACCTTCCACACCCTTTCTCTACCCTCACACACCCTCACATACCCTCTCTATACCCTCACATACCCTCTCTATACCCTCACACACCCTCTCTCTACCCTCACATACCCTCTCTCACATACAACAACCCTGCAATGCTATGCACCAGAGTCACACAACGTGAGCATGGGCGGTAAGCTTGACCGTTCACTTTAACTCTTTGGCTTCTGCACCCTGCCCACCAGTGTCCTGCATTGTCAACATTGCTGGCCAAACAAAAACTGCAGGAAGCTGGTGGATAGGGTGAGGGAGTTACTGGGTTCAGTTTTTGCAGTTGGTGGATAGAGTGCTGGGGTCAAAGGGTGTTAACCCCTTCACCGCCAGTGATTTTACAATGTTGAAAGTCCTCAATGCCAGCTGTTTCAACAACAACAACAACAAAAAAAAGATAAAAAAAGAAAAATGCATCTACCGACTTCAAATGACTGTAACTTTCTTATTTCTCAACCGACTTGCTTTCTGTTTTTTTTTTTTTTTTTGTAAGAAAGAAGAATGATTGGAGTTTGGGATTATGCAAAATAAAGTCTGTTGGCGGTCTGCCAGACGGTCGCCAAAAGGCGACATCGGCGGTGAAAGGGTTAACAAGGCCAGTTACAAATAGCGCAACTCGAATACGAACTCTAAACCATTGGCCTATGAACCGGATGTTTATCCCACTGATCCACGTAGGCCGCTAGGGCAGAATCAGTAGAAGGTGGTTTGTTTTAAATTAAGACCCACACGGACACAGAGGCAGAGGCCATCCCAGGAATGGAAACAAGTTAAAAGCAGCTGTTTGAAAAAAAAGAGGGAGATGGGGTGGGGGTTGGAGGGTGAGAGGGGGGGGGGTACCTTTCCTCATCCGATTGTCGGTGAAGTGTGTAGGTACATGGCGTACTGGACTTAATCGGCACAGGGCGGGTTATGGCCCTTGGTACAGGCAGTTGTGGCCCTTTGTTGTGGCAGGCGCTGCGGTCGGTGACAGGGTGCAGGCCGTAAAACATCAAACATCCAATCAATCTTCTGTCTCTCGGCCCCGGCCTTCAAACAACAACAACAACACCCACCCACCCCCCCTCTCTCTCCCTTCCCCAGGCACTCGTCAATTAATCCGCTCTTTTTCTTAACTCTCTCTTTTCTCTCTCTGTCTCTCTGTCATCCCCTGTGCCCTAACTCTTGTCTCTATTCTGAGTGCTTGCTCTCCTCTTGTCTGTCTGTCTGTGTCGCTTTCTGTCTGTCTGTCTCTGTGTCTTTTCTGTTGTCTCTGTCTCTCTTTCTCTTTGTCTTTTTCTTTGTCTCTTCGTCCTCTTTGTCCTTTTTCTTTGTCTCTTCTCTTTCTTCTCTTGTCCTTTTTCCTTTGTCTCCTTCTCCCTTTTCTTTGTCGTCTTCTCATTCTTTCTTCTCTCTTTTTCTTTTCACCCTTTCTCTCTGTTCTCCTTCTCTCTCTTTCCTCTCTGTGTATCTCTTCGTCTTTGTCTGTCCTTCTCTGTCTCCTTCTTATCCTTCTCTTTGTGTCTCTTCGTCTTTGTCTCTCTGTCTCTGTCTGTCTCTGTCTGTCTGTCTGTCTGTCTGTCTCCTCTCTCTCTCTCTCTCTCTCTCTCTCTCTCTCTCTCCATGCCGGTTGACCTTCCACGATTTACACCCCCCCTCGCTCACACTTGCACCCTTCTTCCTACTCCCTCCCCTCTCCCTCCTTCCCTCCCTCCCTCCCTGTCGCTTCACACACAACTTTCCCACAGTTCTGCTAATCCTCTCGTCCTTTACCTCCACACCCCCCCCCCCGCCTATCTCTTCTCTGTGTGTGTGTGTGTGTGTGTGTGTGTGTGTGTGTGTGTGGTGTGTCGTGTGTGTGTGTGTAAAAACCCTTATCCCCCCACCCCACCCATCCAACCGTCTCTGTTCTGTCACCTACCCGCCTCCTCCCCCTCTCTCCCTCTCTCCCTCTCCCTCCCTCTCTATCCGCCTGATCCCTCCTTTTCTTGACACTTTCTCTTTCCCCCTCCTGCTTAATCACGCGTCGTTCATCACGCACTGAAGCTGGGACGGGACGGGAGGGGGTGAGGTGGTAGTGAGTGAGGAAGAGAAAAGAGGGAGGGTGGTGGTGTTGAGTCGCTTTGAGGTGGCAGGCGATTGGGGTTTAATCTGCCAGCTAGTGCTTTGACTGCAAGTGGTGAGGATCAGCGCTCCTGCATTGCCTCCCCTTGTCCGCTCGCCCTCAGGCTGGGGGGTGGGGGGTGGGGGTACATCTGTTTATTTTCCTTTCCTTCCCCACCCCCTCCGTCCTCTCCCTTCCCATCGCCCATCTTGTCTGTCTTTCTCCGTCATCGTCGTTCCTCACTCTCTCTCCGTTTGTCACGCTCTCTTTCTCCTTTTTGGGTCTGTCTGTCTGTCTGTCTGTCTGTCTGTTTCTGTCTGTCTTTTCAGGAGCAGATAGTTGAAAATGTAAATCCTGTTTTTTTGGTTCTAATTTTATTGCGAAATAGACTAGTGTTCGGATTCTCTTCTCTCTCTCTTCTCTCTGTTCTGTCTCTCTTTTCTCTGTCTCTTTCTCTCTCTCTCTCTCTCTCTCTCTTCTGTCTCTCTCTCTCTCTCTCTTGTATATCCTTGCTCCTTATGTGGAAGCAATGTCGATAATGAAAAACACTTTTTATTCCAATGCCAAATTTTTGACACAATACGTGGAAAATGCAAAGTTTTTGAATCCGACATGGCCAAAAGACAAGATGTTGTATCTATTTTGTCGTCTGATGACGAAGTCATAATCAAATCAGTGGCACTATACATTGCGGAAGCACAAAAAATATAAACACTTACAAGCCCGACAATAGTGCTCTGCGAGACAATATCATACTGGGATTAATTTAAACTCTTTTGACTGACGTGGGCTATATCACGTTAACTCCAAAAGAAGCCGCTTTATTATAGACTCTGTTTTGTAAAGAGCTGTTTTCATTTGCTTTATTTTGCTTTGTTTGCCGATAATTTAAGAGTAGCTAATAATATGAAAATAATGGTATATTTGTAGAATATGTTAGAAGTGGATATTGAAAGGGTATATAGACACTTAAGGGTTCTACTATACATGTTAACAAAAAAACAAAAAAAAACAACAAACAAACCAAAAACAAATAAATAAAAGGCATAGTGATGTCCCTTGTTAACAGAGTATTATGGGGCAGTTATGTGAAGATTATATTATTATCACTAAATGTAAGGTTTGGGTGGTTTAGCCCAGATGTTTCATCATATTACAGTTTTGATTGTGTATGCGTGCGCACGAGCGCGCGCCCGCGTGTGAGTGTATATGGGTGCGTGTGTGTGTGGGTGTGGGTGTGTGAAAAAGATTTTGGTTTGCCTAAACCTAGACAAATTATTGGCCTGAATGTAGGAACACTGTTCTGATATTTTTTTGTTTTTGTTTGCATTATGTAGTACTGATAAAATGGATGATTGTTCATTATATATGATTTGAATATGTTCGACTGTTCAAGGAATGGATGTTCGATATTTTTTTTGATTATGCGTGAAGAATTTGCGCACATACAAAGAGTGGATTATGTGTCGCACTACTGGAAAATTGTTATCCCCCTTGTCAAAAGACCTTTTCGGGTAATGACAATAAACAGTTTCAGTTTCAGTTTTCTCTGTTTCTCTGTCTCTGTCTCTCTCTGTCTCTCTCTCTCTCTCCTCTGTCTCTCTGTCTCTTTTCTCTCTTTGTCTCTCTCTCATTCAACACTCACTCACTCACTCACTCACTCACTCACTCTTTCTCTCTCTCTGCCTCTGTCTTTCTCTTTGTGCTTTTCTGTTTGTCTTTCTCTGTCCTTTTTGTCGTGCTTTCTCCGTCTTTCTTTTCTTCTTCTTTTTGTTTGTTTGTTTGTCCTCTTGGGAGAGAATTAAAACTAAATGTTGGTGTTTAATAAGGGTGGCCACTATTACCATGAACAGACGATGGAGGTGGATTGGGTACATTATCTGAAGACATTAGGATAACATCACCCGGACTGCCCTTCACTGGACACCGCAAGGAAGATACATGAGAGGAAGACAAGAGAGGAAGACACGAGAGAGGAAGAGAGAGGAAGACGGCAGAGAGGAAGACACTATAGAAAGACCAAAGAGAGGAAGACCAAGAGAGGAAGACTGAAGAGAGGAAGACACAAGAGAGAGAAAGACGAGAGAAGAGAGAAGGAAGACACAGAGAGGAAGACACGAGAGAGGAAGACAGAGAGAGGAAGACCAAAGATAGAGAAGAACAAGAGAGGAAGACCACAGAGAGGAAGACACAAGAGAGGAAGACACAGAGAGGAAGACACAGAGAGGAAGACACCAGAGAGGAAGACACAGAGAGGAAGACACAGAGAGGAAGACACGAGAGAGGAAGACACAAGAGAGAGAAGAACACAGAGAGGAAGACACAGAGAGAAGACCAGAGAGGAAGACCGAAGAGAGGAAGACCGAGAGAGGAAGACACGAGAGAGGAAGACACAGAGAGAAGACCAAGAGAGGAAGACCGAAGAGAGGAAGACCGAAGAGAGGAAGACCGAGAGAGGAAGACCGAAGAGAGGAAGACACAAGAGAGGAGGACACAAGAGAGGAAGACACATGAGAGGAAGACAGGAGAGGAAGACACAAGAGAGGAAGACACCAGAGAGGAAGACACTATAGAAAGACTGAAGAGAGGAAGACATCAGAGAGGTAGACCCAAGAGGAAGACACAAGAAAGGAAGATACGAGAGGAAGGCCCAAAAGAGGAAGACCCAAGAACACCTGGCGACTAACAGTAGGAAACGTGAAGGCCCAGAAACACACCTGGACTACTGTACAAATTCACTGTACAGAGGCTGGCCCCCAACAGACACAAGTGGATAATCTGTGTTGCTGTGCTGAATGGCAATGGACTGATTGGCTGTAAGTCAAGTGTGTAAGTGTGTAAGCCTTCATTGGCTGTAAGTGTGTAAGTAAGTAAGCCTTCATTGGCTGTAAGTGTGTAAGTGAGTAAGCCTTCATTGGCTGTAAGTGTGTAAGTAAGCCTTCATTGGCTGTGAGTGTGTAAGCCTTCATTGGCTGTGAGTGTGTGAGTAAGCCTTCATTGGCTGTGAGTGTGTAAGCCTTCATTGGCTGTAAGTGTGTGAGTAAGCCTTCATTGGCTGTAAGTGTGTAAGTGAGTAAGCCTTCATTGGCTTGTGTGTAAGTGAGTAAGCCTTCATTGGCTGTAAGTGTGTAAGTGAGTAAGCCTTCATTGGCTGTAAGTGTGTGAGTAAGCCTTCATTGGCTGTAAGTGTGTGCGTGAGTAAGCCTTCATTGGCTGTAAGTGTGTGAGTGAGTAAGCCTTCATTGGCTGTAAGTGTGTAAATGAGTAAGCCTTCATTGGCTGTAAGTGTGTAAGTAAGTAAGCCTTCATTGGCTGTAAGTGTGTAAGTGAGTAAGCCTTATTGGCTGTAAGTGTGTAAGTGAGTAAGCCTTCATTGGCTGTAAGTGTGTAAGTGAGTAAGCCTTCATTGGCCTGTAAGTGTGTAAGTAAGCCTTCATTGGCTGTAAGTGTGTGAGTGAGTAAGCCTTCATTGGCTGTAAGTGTGTGAGTGAGTAAGCCTTCATTGGCTGTAAGTGTGTAAATGAGTAAGCCTTCATTGGCTGTAAGTGTGTAAGTAAGTAAGCCTTCATTGGCTGTAAGTGTGTAAGTGAGTAAGCCTTCATTGGCTGTAAGTGTGTAAGTAAGCCTTCATTGGCTGTAAGTGTGTAAGTGAGTAAGCCTTCATTGGCTGTGTGTGAGTAAGCCTTCGTTGGTGTAAGTGTGTAAGTAGTAAGCCTTCATGGCTGTAAGTGTTGTGTAAGTAAGCCTTCATTGGCTGTAAGTGTGTAAGTGAGTAAGCCTTCATTGGCTGTAAGTGTGTAAGTAAGTAAGCCTTCATTGGCTGTAAGTGTGTAAGTGAGTAAGCCTTCATTGGCTGTAAGTGTGTAAGTAAGTAAGCCTTCATTGGCTGTAAGTGTGTAAGTGAGTAAGCCTTCATTGGCTGTGTGTGAGTAAGCCTTCGTTGGTTGTAAGTGTGTAAGTGAGTAAGCCTTCATTGGCTGTGAGTGTGTAAGTGAGTAAGCCTTCATTGGCTGTGAGTGTGTAAGTGAGTAAGCCTTCATTGGCTGTAAGTGTGTAAGTGAGTAAGCCTTCATTGGCTGTAAGTGTGTGAGTAAGCCTTCATTGGCTGTGAGTGTGTAAGTGAGTAAGCCTTCATTGGCTGTGAGTGTGTAAGTGAGTAAGCCTTCATTGGCTGTAAGTGTGTGAGTAAGCCTTCATTGGCTGTGAGTGTGTAAGTGAGTAAGCCTTCATTGGCTGTGAGTGTGTAAGTGAGTAAGCCTTCATTGGCTGTAAGTGTGTGAATGAGTCAGCACTTGATTATGTCCGGGTGCTCCGTGCAACATCCAGTGTCAAAGGGAAGGTCGGGTGGTTGGTATCATCCTGGTTACACTGGCGGCAGTGTTTTAAGCAAAGTGAGGCTACATTTCTCTGGCTTAAAAATGATGATTGAATTAATTTAATATCCAGACGATCCACAGAGAGAGAGAGAGAGAGAGAGAGAGAGAGAGAGAGAGAGAGAGAGAGAGAGAGAGAGAGAGAGAGAGAGAGAGGGGGGTGGTGGTAGAGAGAGAAAGAATCTTTTTATGAACAGTAAGCGAACGTGTGCTTAATCGTGGGAAAGACATTAGTCGCCATTTTCATCCACCACTTTCGAATAAAAGTTCAGTTGAAAACCGACATTTAAATAATTGAAACGACGTCAGAATAATTTTAAAACCGAAACAGTTGAATAATTGTAACATTTGAATAAGTTTCAGTTTAAGCCAGCGTTAGTCTAACAGTAGGATCAGTGTCAGACTGTTGGATGTTTTGGAACAAGTTTTGTTGTAGGTCACAGCTATAGAGACTAACACCACTGGTACTGTCAGTGTGGATTGTGGTCACTGAATGTGTGATTCTGAATAAGTTTTGCTTTAAGCCACCGTCATCACCCCATGGGGATGCCGGGAACTCATTCAGTGTGAATAATGTCCCCACCTTCTGGAAATTCTGTGCTAAAAATTTCCTTTTTTTCTTCTCTCAGTCCCTTTGTTTCTGCCTTTCTTCTTTGTTTCTGTCTTCTCTTCCTGTCCTGTTTTGCCTTGCTGGTCCATTCAGCAGTAAATGTTCTACAAAGCCTGACATGCTTTCTGTCTTCTCTTCCTGTCCTGTTTTGCCTTGCTGGTCCATTCAGCAGTAAATGTTCTACAAAGCCTGACATGCTTTCTGTCTTCTCTTCCTGTCCTGTTTTGCCTTGCTGGTCCATTCAGCAGTAAATGTTCTACAAAGCCTGACATGCTTTCTGTCTTCTCTTCCTGTCCTGTTTTGCCTTGCTGGTCCATTCAGCAGTAAATGTTCTACAAAGCCTGACATGCTTTCTGTCTTCTCTTCCTGTCTTGTTTTGCCTTGCTGGTCCATTCAGCAGTAAATGTTCTACAAAGCCTGACATGCTTTCTGTCTTCTCTTCCTGTCTTGTTTTGCCTTGCTGGTCCATTCAGCAGTAAATGTTCTACAAAGCCTGACATGCTTTCTGTCTTCTCTTCCTGTCTTGTTTTGCCTTGCTGGTCCATTCAGCAGTAAATGTTCTACAAAGCCTGACATGCTTTCTGTCTTCTCTTCCTGTCCTGTTTTGCCTTGTTGGTCCATTCAGCAGTAAATGTTCTACAAAGCCTGACATGCTTTCTGTCTTCTCTTTCTGTCCTGTTTTGCCTTGCTGGTCCATTCAGCAGTAAATGTTCTACAAAGCCTGACATGCTTTCTGTCTTCTCTTTCTGTCCTGTTTTGCCTTGCTGGTCCATTCAGCAGTAAATGTTCTACAAACCTGACATGCTTTCTGTCTTCTCTTCCTGTCTTGTTTTGCCTTGCTGGTCCATTCAGCAGTAAATGTTCTACAAAGCCTGACATGCTTTCTGTCTTCTCTTTCTGTCCTGTTTTGCCTTGCTGGTCCATTCAGCAGTAAATGTTCTACAAAGCCTGACATGCTTTCTGTCTTCTCTTCCTGTCAGGCCTTGCTGGTCCACCAGTAAATGTTCTACAAAGCCTGACATGCTTTCTCTCAGGATTCATCATTGGGTACGTGTATTGACTTCATTTTTGGCTCAAAGGAAATGTGATGCGCAGAATCAGTTTAAGATAATTTTGTCCCGTTTTTATGTCTGTTTTAATGTCCTTTAGTCATGTGTACATTTGTGTTCAGGTTTGTTTATTTAACCCCCCTGATGATATATTGGGTGGAATAGTCAACACCAGGGGGATATCCTGATATAGTTAATGTGCACGATTGTATTGATACGTGTACTTAAGTGTGTTTTTTTTTTCCGAGGTGTTTACGTTTTGAAATGGTTATAACCCTGATATGGCTGTGTATGTTTTGAAATGGTTATAACCCTGATATGGCTGTGTACGTTTTGAAATGGTTATAACCCTGATATGGCTGTGTACGTTTTGAAATGGTTATAACCCTGATATGGCTGTGTATGTTTTGAAATGGTTATAACCCTGATATGGCTGTGTACGTTTTGAAATGGTTATAACCCTGATATGGCTGTGTACGTTTTGAAATGGTTATAACCCTGATATGGCTGTGTACGTTTTGAAATGGTTATAACCCTGATATGGCTGTGTACGTTTTGAAATGGTTATAACCCTGATAATGCTCTGTGTACGTTTTGAAATGGTTATAACCCTGATATGGCTGTGTACGTTTTGAAATGGTTATAACCCTGATATGGCTGTGTATGTTTTGAAATGGTTATAACCCTGATATGGCTGTGTACGTTTTGAAATGGTTATAACCCTGATATGGCTGTGTATGTTTTGAAATGGTTATAACCCTGATAATGCTCTGTGTACGTTTTGAAATGGTTATAACCCTGATAATGCTCTGTGTATGTTTTGAAATGGTTATAACCCTGATATGGCTGTGTACGTTTTGAAATGGTTATAACCCTGATATGGCTGTGTATGTTTTGAAATGGTTATAACCCTGATATGGCTGTGTACGTTTTGAAATGGTTATAACCCTGATAATGCTCTGTGTACGTTTTTGAAATGGTTATAAACCCTGATATGGCTGTGTACGTTTTGAAATGGTTATAACCCTGATATGGCTGTGTACGTTTTGAAATGGTTATAACCCTGATATGGCTGTGTACGTTTTGAAATGGTTATAACCCTGATAATGCTCTGTGTAGCCGCAGAGTTGTAAACAAGATCAAGCCAGCGTCGGACTAATACCTAAGTCACTATCGGTCTGTTTCGTGTTTGTGACTGTTGTGTTTTGAAACACATTTCACTTTAAGCTCCGCTCTGCCTCCGATCCTCTGACTTTTCGCTTTCCACTCACTAAACTCAATACCTATGGTCCACGAGCCTTCTCTGTTTCTGGTCCACTCTCCTGGAACAAACTTCCTCTCTCAGTCCGTCAGCAACCTACTTTTGTCTCCTTCAAGTCCGCTCTCAAAACTCACCTTTTCTCCTCTGCATAAAATCCTGACCTCACTCAATCCCCTCTGCAGCCTGTCTCCACTCGGAGGGGAATCACATTGTAATATATAATTGTATATAATATGCTCTCTATAATTTTCCATTGCTTTTATTCTTTCTCCCCATTTATAGCCGTGTGCGTGTGCGTGTGCGTGTGTGTGTGTGTGTGTGTGTGTGTGTGTGTGCGTGCGTGCGTGCGTGCGTGCGTGCGTGTGTGTGTGTGCGTGCGTGCGTGTGTGTCTGTTTTAGAGCTTAGATTTGATTTTATCAAGATTTTGCGCTATATAAAATATTGTATATTATTATATTATTATTATTATAAGCCAGCGGCAGACTAACACCAAGTGACTACCAGTCCCGGGTGGGGGTTATTGACGGTTTGGGTGTCAGGGTGTGTTAAGGTGTCTTTGGGTGTCAGGGTGTGTTAACCTGTCTGCCTGGCTGGGATTAGAGCTAATTAGCATAGAAAACAGATCAGGGGAAGGGGCCGGGTGGCTGTGGATCACTGGACCCGTTTTCAACAACGTCACATTGTGGTAATGGCTGCAGTCCCACTGATTTTCACTCCCATCAACGGTCGCCCGCCATTGCCCCCACACACGGCTCCTGGCGCCCCCTGCCGGGCCAAGTGGGTGCAAAGGGAGAGAAGCCGGTTGTATAGGGGCCATTAGACAGATCGGGTCCGCTTGATCCGTTCGGCGCTTCAAACGTTTGGCTTACAACCAGGCCACAGAGCTAAAATAGAACATATGTCGGTGGCCGTCACAGACATAAAATATGTAATAACATGTCTGTGACGTCCACACAACAGACAGAACCAGACCACAGACATAAAATATGTAATAACATATGTCTGTGACGTCACACAAACAGAACCAGACCACAGACATAAAATATGTAATGACATATGTCTGTGACGTCCACACAACAGACAGAACCAGACCACAGACATAAAATATGTAATGACATATGTCTGTGACGTCACACAAACAGAACCAGACCACAGACATAAAATATGTAATGACATATGTCTGTGACGTCCACACAACAGACAGAACCAGACCACAGACATAAAATATGTAATGACATATGTCTGTGACGTCCACACAAACAGAACCAGACCACAGACATAAAATATATAATGACATATGTCTGTGACGTCCACACAACAGACAGAACCAGACCACAGACATAAAATATGTAATGACATGTGTCTGTGACGTCCACACAACAGACAGAACCAGACCACAGACATAAAATATGTAATGACATATGTCTGTGACGTCACACAAACAGAACCAGACCACAGACATAAAATATGTAATGACATATGTCTGTGACGTCCACACAACAAACAGAACCAGACCACAGACATAAAATATGTAATGACATGTGTCTGTGACGTCACACAAACAGAACCAGACCACAGACATAAAATATGTAATGACATGTGTCTGTGATGTCCACACAAACAGAACCAGACCACAGACATAAAATATGTAATGACATATGTCTGTGACGTCACACAACAGACAGAACCAGACCACAGACATAAAATATGTAATGACATGTGTCTGTGACATCACACAACAGACAGAACCAGACCACAGACATAAAATATGTAATGACATGTCTGTGACGTCCACACAACAGACAGAACCAGACCACAGACATAAAATATGTAATGACATATGTCTGTGACGTCCACACAAACAGAACCAGACCACAGACATAAAATATGTAATGACATATGTCTGTGACGTCCACACAGACAGAACCAGACCACAGACATAAAATATGTAATGACATATGTCTGTGATGTCCACACAACAGACAGAACCAGACCACAGACATAAAATATGTAATGACATGTGTCTGTGACGTCCACACAACAGACAGAACCAGACCACAGACATAAAATATGTAATGACATATGTCTGTGACGTCCACACAAACAGAACCAGACCACAGACATAAAATATGTAATGACATGTGTCTGTGACGTCACACAACAGACAGAACCAGACCACAGACATAAAATATGTAATGACATGTGTCTGTGACGTCACACAAACAGAACCAGACCACAGACATAAAATATGTAATGACATGTGTCTGTGACGTCACACAAACAGAACCAGACCACAGACATAAAATATGTAATGACATGTGTCTGTGACGTCACACAAACAGAACCAGACCACAGACATAAAATATGTAATGACATGTGTCTGTGACGTCCACACAAACAGAACCAGACCACAGACATAAAATATGTAATGACATATGTCTGTGACGTCACACAACAGACAGAACCAGACCATAGACATAAAATATGTAATGACATGTGTCTGTGACGTCACACAAACAGAACCAGACCACAGACATAAAATATGTAATGACATGTCTGTGACGTCACACAAACAGAACCAGACCACAGACATAAAATATGTAATGACATATGTCTGTGATGTCCGGGACACAAACAGAACCAGACCACAGACATAAAATATGTAATGACATATGTCTGTGACGTCACACAAACAGAACCAGACCACAGACATAAAATATGTAATGACATATGTCTGTGATGTCCGGGACACAAACAGAACCAAACCACAGACATAAAATATGTAATGACATATGTCTGTGATGTCCGGGACACAAACAGAACCAGACCACAGACATAAAATATGTAATGACATATGTCTGTGATGTCCGGGACACAAACAGAACCAGACCACAGACATAAATTTTTTTTGTAAGGGTCATCGCAGCTGTAGTTTGTGCTCATCTTTTAATAAGACAACCTACATCACAGAGACAGCGCGTCAGCTGACAGTTTGTGCTCATCTTTTAATAAGACAACCTACATCACAGAGACAGCGCGTCAGCTGACAGTTTGTGCTCATCTTTTAATAAGACAACCTACATCACAGAGACAGCGCGTCAGCTGACAGTTTGTGCTCATCTTTTAATAAGACAACCTACATCACAGAGACAGCGCGTCAGCTGACAGTTTGTGCTCATCTTTTAATAAGACAACCTACATCACAGAGACAGCGCGTCAGCTGACAGTTTGTGCTCATCTTTTAATAAGACAACCTACATCACAGAGACAGCGCGTCAGCTGACAGTTTGTGCTCATCTTTTAATAAGACAACCTACATCACAGAGACAGAGCGTCAGCTGTAGTTTGTGCTCATCTTTTAATAAGACAACCTACATCACAGAGACAGCGCGTCAGCTGACAGTTTGTGCTCATCTTTTAATAAGACAACCTACATCACAGAGACAGCGCGTCAGCTGTAGTTTGTGCTCATCTTTTAATAAGACAACCTACATCACAGAGACAGCGCGTCAGCTGACAGTTTGTGCTCATCTTTTAATAAGACAACCTACATCACAGAGACAGCGCGTCAGCTGACAGTTTGTGCTCATCTTTTAATAAGACAACCTACATCACAGAGACAGCGCGTCAGCTGACAGTTTGTGCTCATCTTTTAATAAGACAACCTACATCACAGAGACAGCGCGTCAGCTGACAGTTTGTGCTCATCTTTTAATAAGACAACCTACATCACAGAGACAGCGCGTCAGCTGACAGTTTGTGCTCATCTTTTAATAAGACAACCTACATCACAGAGACAGCGCGTCAGCTGACAGTTTGTGCTGACACTGTCCCTGTGGTCGTCACCTTTGTTTGTTTGTCACTTGTAGTGTGTTCAACAGGATGTCATCTGACACTGTCCTTGTGGTCGTCACCTTTGTTTGTTTGTCACTTGTAGTGTGTACAACAGGATGTCATCTGACACTGTCCTTGTGGTCGTCACCTTTGTTTGTTTGTCACTTGTAGTGTGTACAACAGGATGTCATCTGACACTGTCCTTGTGGTCGTCACCTTTGTTTGTTTGTCACTTGTAGTGTGTACAACAGGATGTCATCTCACTCCGACAATTCCATAATTTATGTGCTCCACCCAAATCTGCCAGCAACTATTTGGCAAGCACTAAGCAGACACCGCCAGAATGATGGAAACGTTAAGATGGGCAGCCAACAGACCAGTTTATTGTGTTGTAGGCTGGGATTGAGCTCAAGATATCAGATGTTGAGTCCAGGTCATCATCATCATCATCAGGTGCCCTGCCGCATGGCGTTGGCGACCATGGACTTCCAACCATCTCTATCTCTCGTTGCCCCTAGCATCTCCCACACCCTCCTCATCCCCAGCCACTCTGCGAGTCCGTCCAGCATTCTCTCCCTGAGTCTACCTGGTGCTCTCTTTCCCTCCAGCTTTCCTGTTGTGACTAGGTGCTCCAAATTCCCCTTCCTCATAAAATGGCCTATAAATGTTGCCTGTCTTTTCCTAATCTTCCTTATGAGTGATCTACTTGTGCCTGCCTCCATTAAGACTGTCTCGTTTGTTTTCTTTGCTGTCCATGGAATTCTCAACATTCTTCTGAGAAACCACATCTCGGCTGCCTCAATCTTGCTCTGGCTTTGCTTGTTGACTGTCCACGCCTCGTATCCGTACAACGGTATTGGTTCTATGTAACATTCAAGGACTCTCTTCCTGATGTTAATTGATAGGCATTTGTTGGTAAGAATGCTTGTCATCTTCTTGAATGCTGACAATGAGTCCAGGTATGTGTGGAAAACACTAACCCGCTGGCTAAAACAAATGAAGACTTACACAAAACAAAAAATCATTGAAGTTGTTGAAACTGTCCTCCTGAAGAATCATCTCTAATACCAGCCTGCTCTAGTCACCCAGTACTGCTGGGGTGGTGGTGGTGGTGGTGTGATGGGCATAGTTTCTGAGGGGTGGGGATAACTGGGTGTGGGGTATGATTTATCGGGTGGTGGTACTGGTAATAGGATGCTGGGTATTATAGTGTACTGGGTGTGGGGTATGATTTATCGGGTGGTGGTACTGGTAGTAGGATGCTGGGTATTATAGTGTACTGGGTGTGGGGTATGATTTATCGGATGGTGGTACTGGTAGTAGGACGCGGGGTATTATAGTGTACTGGGGGTGTGGTAGGGTGTGGGGTATGATTTATCGGGTGGTGGTACTGGTAGTAGGACGCGGGGTATTATAGTGTACTAGGGGTGTGGTAGGGTGTGGGGTATGATTTATCGGGTGGTGGTACTGGTAGTAGGATGCGGGGTATTATAGTGTACTAGGGTGTGGTAGGGTGTGGGTATGATTTATCGGGTGGTGGTACTAGTAGTAGGACGCGGGGTATTATAGTGTACTGGGGGTGTGGTAGGGTGTGGGGTATGATTTATCGGGTGGTGGTACTGGTAGTAGGATGCAGGGTATTATAGTGTACTAGGGGTATGGGGTATGATTTATCGGGTGGTGGCACTGGTAGTATGACGCGGGGTATTATAGTGTACTAGGGGTGTGGTAGGGTGTGGGGTATGATTTATCGGGTGGTGGTACTGGTAGTAGGATGCGGGGTATTATGGTGTACTGGGGGTGTGGGGTATGATTTATCGGGTGGTGGCACTGGTAGTATGACGCGGGGTATTATAGTGTACTAGGGGTGTGGTAGGGTGTGGGTATGACCGAAACACTTGCTTGAGGTGGGCATCTCCTGTGAGGACCTACTGCTGTCCACCTGTACCCGGGGTATCTGTGCACCTGTACCCGGGTATCTGTGCACCTGTACCCGGGGTATCTGTGCACCTGTACCCAGGGTATCTGTGCACCTGTACCTGGGATATCTGTGCACCTGTACCTGGGGTATCTGTGCACCTGTACCCAGGGTATCTGTGGTCCTTTACCAGGGTATCTGTGTCCTGTACCCAGGGTATCTGTGGTCCTTTACCAGGGTATCTGTGTCCTGTACCCAGGGTATCTGTGGTCCTGTACCCAGGGTATCTGTGCACCTATACCCAGGGTATCTGTGCACCTGTACCCGGGGTATCTGTGGTCCTGTACCCACGGTATCTGTGCACCTGCACCCAGGTATCTGTGCACCTGTACCCAGGGTATCTGTGGTCCTGTACCCGGGATATCTGTGCACCTGTACCCAGGGTATCTGTCACCTGTACCTGGGGTATCTGTGGTCCTGTACCCAGGGTATCTGTGCACCTGTACCCGGGGTATCTGCACCTGTACCTGGGGTATCTGTCACCTGTACCCAGGGTATCTGTGCACCTGTACCTGGGGTATCTGTGGTCCTGTACCCAGGGTATCTGTGCACCTGTACCTGGGGTATCTGTGGTCCTGTACCCAGGGTATCTGTGCACCTGTACCCGGGTATCTGCACCTGTACCCGGGGTATCTGTCACCTGTACCCAGGGTATCTGTGCACCTGTACCTGGGGTATCTGTCCACCTGTACCCGGGGTATCTGTCCACCTGTACCCAGGTATCTGTGGTCCTGTACCCAGGGTATCTGTCCACCTGTACCTGGGGTATCTGTCCACCTGTACCCGGGTATCTGTCCACCTGTACCCGGGGTATCTGGCAACTAGTATGTCTGAAAAGTCAGAAGAAGATTGAGGCAGCTGAAATGTGGCTTCTAACAAGATATTGACAGTTCCATGAACAGCATAGAAAACGAACAAGACAGTGGAAAAAGAAGCAAACACAAAGAGAACATGAACGAAGAAGATCAGAAAAAGACAAGCAACATTTACAGGATATTTTATAAGGCAAGAGAAATTTCAACACTTAGTCACAACATGAAAGCTAGAGGAGAAAAGAGGACCATGGAGACCCAAGGAGAAAACAGTGGACGTTTTGATGAGTGGTGGAGACAGTAAGGTGGGAGATACACGTACAGCGACAGAAGATAGATTTGTATGGAGGCCATGATCGCCAACGCCATGATCGCCAACGCCATGCAGCAAGGCACACGATGATGATGATGATGATGTGGTGGTGGTGGTGGTGGTGGTGGTGATGATGGTGGTGGTGATGGTGATGGTGATGGTGGTGTGACTACAGAGGGGTGGTAGGGTGTGGTGTTGGGATTTGACGTTAAGTCTGCATGGAGATCACTTTAATGGAGAACATGAACATTTACATGTCCTGACACCCACACCCACACCCACCCACCCTTCCTTCCACCAAGCCTGTCTCCTTTTTCTGCTTGTGCGGGGTAGGGTGGGGGGGGGGTTAATCTCCACTCACCCGCCACCGTCACCACCACCATCGTCACCATCACCACCCGGATATGGAGGGAGGGGTGGGTAACTTGTGGCAACTGATGGTATGTCCTAATAGTTTGTCGTACAGGTTCTCACGTGTTCCAGTGGGTGGTGGTGGTGGTGGTGGTGGTAGTGGTGAGTGCACTGATTGACCTTAAGGCCTGTAATCAATTATCGTACTGATTGTGATGAAACATTGGCCCTGTGGGTAGAGCGGGAGGTCCAGGGTTACTTCTTAGAGCGCTATGGTTTTGGTGTTTTGTTCTGACCTCGGTGTTAGGCCAGTAGGCAGGTGTTTGTTCCACTGACAGTCCTTCTGCGCCCCACACACACCGCACACACACACAACACACACACACACACACACACAACACCACACACACACACACACACACACACACACACACACACAACACACACACACACCACACACACACACACACACACACACACACACACACACATACACACACACACACACACACACACACACACACACACACACAACACACACACACATACACACACATACACACACACACATACACACACATCACACACACTACACAGACACACAACACACACACACAACATACACACACACACACCACACACACACACACACACACACACACCACACACACACACGTCTGTCAGTCAGAATCATTGAGTCACCCTTTTACTCATTGAGCTTATACTGAGTGGCTAGTTGTGCTGTGATTCAGACCTCTAATTATTTATTTATACTGAGTGGCTAGTTGTGCTGTGATTCAGACCTCTGATTATTTATACTGAGTGGCCAGTTGTGCTGTGATTCAGACCTCTAATTATTTATACTGAGTGGCCAGTTGTGCTGTGATTCAGACCTCTGATTATTTATACTGAGTGGCCAGTTGTGCTGTGATTCAGACCTCTAATTATTTATACTGAGTGGCCAGTTGTGCTGTGATTCAGACCTCTAATTATTTATACTGAGTGGCCAGTTGTGCTGTGATTCAGACCTCTAATTATTTATACTGAGTGGCCAGTTGTGCTGTGATTCAGACCTTTAATTATTTATACTGAGTGGCCAGTTGTGCTGTGATTCAGACCTCTAATTATTTATTTATTTCATTTATGCATCTGTTCTTTCCTTTGAAGATAAGATACACAGATATACATGTCATTTACATGTAACCAAGATTAGTCGATTGAAAATACACAGATATACATGTCATTTACATGTAACCAAGATTAGTCGATTGAAAATACACAGATATACATGTCATTTACATGTAACCAAGATTAGTCGATTGAAAATACACAGATATACATGTCATTTACATGTAACCAAGATTAGTCGATTGAAAATACACAGATATACATGTCATTTACATGTAACCAAGATTAGTCGAATGATAGGCTGATACAATACTAGTATAAACATGTAGACTGGGTAAAACATAGGCTAGGTAGGACCTCGGGGCTTTGCCAGCTCATGGGTTTATGTGCAGGCTTAAGGCGTGTGCCATGATCACTATACACATGGCACCTGTGACGTTAGTGCGTATGGAATTCATTCCGAGCGCGGAGACGTCACCTTGAGAAATTGAAACTGAAACATTCCCCATTCAATTACTCATTCTATCACTCAGTCAGTCAGTCAGACAGTCAGTCAACCAGTCAACCACTCGGTCAGTCAACCAGTCAGTCAGTCAACCAGTCAGTCAGTCAGCCAGTCAACCGCTCAGTCAGTCAGTCAGGCGTAACCTGTTTCAGATGGCCTCAGCGCCTGAAGTTCAAACTTCACTGCACTTGACTGCTTGGCAATCTGCCCCCTCCTCCCTCCCCACTCTCTGTCCCTCCCCCTGTCCTCCCTCCTTCCCCCCTCCCCCCCCCCGCCCTCAGCTAATTTGTTGTCAAAAAGTGCTATCAGTGCGGGCAGATTGTCGCTCAGTGGGCTGTCATCTCTCACCAGCGCGGCGCTGGGTCTGAAAAATTAAATAACTCCACAAATGTTTAAATCTTTAAAAAAAGAAAAAAAAAAAGAAAAAAGTCAAGCGAGTACAGATGTTTTAATAGAACAAACAACAGACAGACACAGACAGACACAGACAGACACAGACACAGTGGAGATGTTCCGGAGCTCAAATTGTGCTGTAGGAAGCAAGACTTAGTTTTGGACACGTCAACTTCTGTCACAGACAACACAGTAGTTGTGTGTCACGTCAACTTCTGTCACAGACAACACAGTAGTTGTGGTCACGTCA
This sequence comes from Monoplex corrugatus, assembly GCA_030674185.1. NCBI lineage: Eukaryota > Metazoa > Mollusca > Gastropoda > Littorinimorpha > Ranellidae > Monoplex > Monoplex corrugatus. The sequence goes on from JAPXFY010000033.1 coordinate 46,184,589, forward strand.
ACTCTGTCACAGACAACACAGTATGTTGTGGTACACGTCAACTTCTGTCACAGACAACACAGTAGTGTGTGGACACGTCAACTTCTGTCACAACAACACAGTAGAGTTGTGGTCATCACTCTTAACTCTTCCGCTTTAAACACAGTGTCACGTCTTTGTCACATGATCTACACTACTTCTTCCTCGTTGTCGTTTAAATTGTTTGTTTGTTTTTAATCACAATACTGTAAGGTGGTCTGTCGTTTATACTTTTGTTTTAATATTGACTACTGTAAGGTGGTCTGTCGTTTAATGTTTTTGTTTTAAATCAATACATGTAAGTGTGGTCTGTCTAAGTTTGTTTAAATAACACTGTAGTTTGTGTTTATATTTTGTTATATGACTACTGTAAGGTGGTCTGTCTATGTAATTTGACTACTGTAAGGTGTTGTGTTTAATTTGTTTGTTTTAATATCAAATACTGTAAGGTGATCTGCCCGTTTATATGTCTTTTGTTTGTTTTAATATTGACTACTGTAAGGTGGTCTGTCGTTTATATGTTTTTTGTTAAGACAAATACTGTAGTGATCTGTCGTTTTATATGTTGTTTGTTGTTTTAATATGACTACTGTAGGTGGTCGTCGTTTAATATGTCTTGTTTGTTTTAATATCAAATACTGTAAGGTGGTCTGTCGTTTAATTTGTTTTATATGACTACTGTAAGGTGGTCTCGTTATATTTTGTTTTAATATTGACTACTGTAAGGTGATCTGTCGTTTATATGTTTGTTTTAAATGACACTGTAAGGTGATCAGTCGTTTATATGTTTGTTTAATATTGACTACTGTAGGTGATTGTCGTTTATATGTTTGTTTTAATATTGACTACTGTAAGGTGGTCTGTCGTTTATATGTTTGTTTGTTTTAATATCAAATACTGTAAGGTGATCTGTCGTTTATATGTTTGTTTTAATATTGACTACTGTAAGGTGATCTGTCGTTTATATGTTTGTTTTAATATTGACTACTGTAAGGTGGTCTGTCGTTTATATTGTTTTTGTTTTAATATTGACTACTGTAAGGTGATCTGTCGTTTATATGTTTGTTTTAATATTGACTACTGTAAGGTGGTCTGTCGTTTATATGTTTGTTTTTAATATTGACTACTGTAAGGTGGTCTGTCGTTTATATGTTTGTTTGTTTTAATATCAAATACTGTAAGGTGTCTGTCGTTTATATGTTTGTTTTAATATTGACTACTGTAAGGTGATCTGTCGTTTATATGTTTGTTTTAATATACTACTGTAAGGTGGTCTGTCGTTTATATGTTTGTTTTAATATTGACTACTGTAAGGTGATCTGTCGTTTATATGTTTGTTTTAATATTGACTACTGTAAGGTGGTCTGTCGTTTATATGTTTGTTTTAATATTGACTACTGTAAGGTGGTCTGTCGTTTATATGTTTGTTTGTTTTAATAATCAAATACTGTAAGGTGATCTGTCGTTTATATGTTTGTTTTAATATTGACACTGTAAGGTGGTCTGTCGTTTATATGTTTGTTTGTTTTAATATCAAATACTGTAAGGTGATCTGTCGTTTATATGTTGTTTGTTGTTTTAATATCAAATACTGTAAGTGGTCTGTCGTTTATATGTGTATCTGGTGCATGATGCCTTCGATTTGAATTGTCAAGATTTGGCGTGTATAAATACTATTATTGTTATTATGATTATTATTTTATTAAGGCCAAGTGGCCAAGTAGCAGTGTTGTTAGTACAACAGGATGGGAAGTGTCAGTGTTTAAACCTAGGTGGCCATGTGTAGGTCCCCGGTGTCTTGGTCTGTTTAACGGTTTGTAGGGATCTGGTGTTGTCTCCATTACACTGTTGTGTGTGTTGTGTGTGTGTGTGTGTGTGTGTGTGTGTGTGTGTGTGTGTGTGTGTGTGTGTGTTGTGTTGTGTGTGTGTGTGTCTGTGTCTGTGTGTCTGTGTGTGTGTGTATGTGTGTATGTGTGTGTGTGTGTGTGTTGTTGTGTGTGTGTGTGTGTGTGTGTGTGTTGGTCTGTATATCGTTTGTAGGGATGGGTGTTGTCACCATTACACTGTTTGTGTGTGTGTGTGTGTGTGTGTGTGTGTGTGTGTGTGTGTGTGTGTGTGTGTGTGTGTGTGTGTGTTGTGTGTGTGTGTGTGGTGTGTATGTGTGTGTGTGTGTGTGTGTGTGTGTGAAGTTTGACAACAAAATGTTCTTGTAGAGATTATGACAATGACGCGCATGGCTTTTCACTGTCTCCTTTCATTGTGATACTAATAATTTCGTTTAGGTGATCGATCGATCAATTGATTGATTGATTGATAGATTGATTTCAGATTTACTGATAGATTGATTGATTTCATTTCTTTTTTTCTTTTCTTTTCTGTTTTTTTTTTCATTCTTTTTGTTTCGTTTCTTTTATTTCATTCTATTTTAATTTCCATTTCATTTCGTTTCGTTTCACTTCAATTTGATTTGATTTTATTCATTTTATTTGTATCCTTTGAGCAAATTGAGAACGAAGTACTGGCATACAAAGCCTGCATAAGTAGCTAACAATATTTTGCATTTTAGTCGTTCGTTTTGTTTTTTTTCCTCCTTCCTTCATTTCTTCCTTTCTACGTTCGTTCTTTTGTATGTTTGTTTGTTTGTTTGTTTGTCTGTTTATTCTTCCTTTAAGACATTAGTACATTGTACAGAAACATTATGGGATCAGATGCTCTAATCAGTTGCTAGTGTTACTTTCTGATTTACGTATTTACTTATTGGTCCGATGCAAGAATTTATGTTTGTTTACTACGTATTTATGTACCTGTTGCCGATATTTAGTCTTTATTTATATACGTATGTACATGTTGCCATTATTTTATACATTTATGTTCACCTATTTTCATTTTTTTAAAATTCATGTTTATACGTGTTATTAAATTGTGCCAGAAGTTTTTTTGTACGTAATTATTTATTCGTCTATCGCCAGTATTCATGTAAGTAGTTATGTACTTAAATATTTATTTATTCGCAAGTTTGTTTGATATTGACAAGAAGAAGGAGGAGGAGGAGGAGAAGAAGAGCTCCTTATCCTCAACAGTTTGGGTTGAAGCGGTGCACAAAGAAATCAGTGAGGTATCTGTGTTGGACAAGACCTCAAAGAAACCATGAAATGAATGATTCTACATCAACAGACCTAGCAGCTCCCCCACCCCCACCCCCCACCCCCCAGCCCCCACTCCAAATGAAGGTTGAGAGTTCCAAACACATAAAGACATAAGAGGAGCAATGAAATGGAAACTTTACAGGCAGAAGGGAAGTTGTCTTCACCCCGACATTGATGATGACCATTTTGCTGATAGGAATTAATTCCTGTATCTTTTCACTGCCTGTGATCTTGCCCATCACCCATCTCGCTAAAAATTATTCATCAAAATTATCAGCTTCGAACCCATTCAACTCTCAAAAAAGTCGACGTATCCACTTTTCTCGCTCGCCTGATGACTGGGGCGAAGATGAGGGGGGATAGAGGGGAAATTAATTCTCATACGGGGTGGAGATAAGCGAGCTCTTGTGTGTTAGGTCGAGGACGTGTGTGAACATTGCAACTGGCGGAGATTAAGTGTAATAAGGTGCTAAGAGGGGGGCCAGATTTCCTTCTGTTTGATGTCCGCAGCCGGCACAGAAATCGGCACTTGTGCCAGTCTGCTTCTCTTGGCCCCTCAAAGAGGGGTTTTTCGCCATGCACTGTCTGTCTGTTCTCTGCTCAGTGTTTTCACCATACACTGTCTGTCTGTTCTCTGCTCAGTGTTTTCACCATACACTGTCTGTCTGTTCTCTGCTCAGTGTTTTCACCATACACTGTCTGTCTGTTCTCTGCTCAGTGTTTTCACCATACACTGTCTGTTCTCTGCTCAAAGAGGGGTTTTCACCATACACTGTCTGTCTGTTCTCTGCTCAGTGTTTTCACCATACACTGTCTGTCTGTTCTCTACTCAGTGTTTTCACCATACACTGTCTGTCTGTTCTCTACTCAGTGTTTTCACCATACACTGTCTGTCTGTTCTCTACTCAGTGTTTTCACCATACACTGTCTGTCTGTTCTCTACTCAGTGTTTTCACCATACACTGTCTGTCTGTTCTCTACTCAGTGTTTTCACCATACACCGTCTGTCTGTTCTCTACTCAGTGTTTTCACCATACACTGTCTGTCTGTTCTCTACTCAGTGTTTTCACCATACACTGTCTGTCTGTTCTCTGCTCAGTGTTTTCACCATACACTGTTGTCTGTTCTCTACTCAGTGTTTTCACCATACACTGTCTGTCTGTTCTCTACTCAGTGTTTTCACCATACATTGTCTGTCTGTTCTCTACTCAGAGAGTCTTTTCACCATACGCTCTGTGACTTTGTTCCCCCCCCCCTCCCCAAAAGGGGTTTTCACCATACACTGTTCCACCGTCAAAGAGGTGTTTTCATCATACACTGTTCCACCGTCAAAGAGGTGTTTTCACCATACACTGTTCCACCGTCAAAGAGGTGTTTTCACCATACACTGTTCCACCGTCAAAGAGGTGTTTTCACCATACACTGTTCCTCCGTCAAAGAGGTGTTTTCACCATACACTGTTCCACCGTCAAAGAGGTGTTTTCACCATACACTGTTCCACCGTCAAAGAGGTGTTTTCACCATACACTGTTCCCCCGTCAAAGAGGTGTTTTCACCCTACACACACACTCACACACTCACACACACACACACACACACACACACACACACACACACACACACACACACACACACACACACACACTCTCTCTCTCTCTCTCTCTCTCTCCCCTCCCCCCCTACCCTTGTCAAAGAGGTGTTTTCAGTCAACACTGTCAACGTTGTGCCAGGTGAATAATGATAATTATTGTTGTCACCTGCTGTCACCAAGAAGACAAGTGAGTTCATGTCCACTTGGTGACAATATTGCAATATTATGTCATGGAAGATGAAGGGGAAGGGGAAAGAGAGAGAGAAAGGGAGAGAGAGAGAGAGAGAGAGAGAGAAGAGAGAGAGAGAGAGAGAGAGAGAAAAGAGAGAGAGAGATAGAGAGAGAGAAGGAGGAGAGAGAGGAAGAGAGAGAGAGAGAGAGAGGGAGAGAGAGAAGAGAGAGAGAGGGGAGAAGGGAGAGAGAGAGAGAGAGAGAGAGGAGAGAGAGAGAAGGGAGAGATAGAGAGAGAGAGGAGAGAGAGAGAGAGAAAGGAGAGAGAGAGGAGGAGAGAGAGAGAGAGAGTAGAGAGAGAGAGAGAGAGAGAGAGATGTGAGATAAGTAAGAAATGATAATAGAGAAAAAGATTTGGTTGAGATATTATTAACAACTATAATTTAAACAAAAAGTCCTGGTTCAGTTTAACATCACTAACGACTGGAATGTATGTTCGCAGTCACAAAACTTTGCACTGAAACACATGAATGTATTGTATGTGCAGACACAAGAACTATATTGTGCACTGTTCAGACACAAGAACTATATTGTGCACTGTGTAGACACAAGAACTATATTGTGCACTGTGTCAGACACAAGAACTATATTGTGCACTGGTAGACACAAGAACTATATTGTGCACTGTGTAGACACAAGAACTATATTGTGCACTGTTAGACACAAGAACTATATTGTGCACTGTGTTAGACACAAGAACTATATTGTGCACTGTGTGAGACACAAGAACTATATTGTGCACTGTGTGAGACACAAGAACTATATTGTGCACTGTGTGAGACACAAGAACTATATTGTGCACTGTGTGAGACACAAGAACTATATTGTGCACTGTGTGAGACACAAGAACTATATTGTGCACTGTGTCAGAACACAAGAACATATTGTGCACTGTGTAGACACAAGAACTATATTGTGCACTGTGTGAGACACAAGAACTATATTGTGCACTGTGTGAGACACAAGAACTATATTGTGCACTGTGTAGACACAAGAACTATATTGTGCACTGTGTCAGACACAAGAACTATATTGTGCACTGTGTCAGACACAAGAACTATATTGTGCACTGTGTGAGACACAAGAACTATATTGTGCACTGTGTAGACACAAGAACTATATTGTGCACTGTGTCAGACACAAGAACTATATTGTGCACTGTGTCAGACACAAGAACTATATTGTGCACTGTGTCGACACAAGAACTATATTGTGCACTTGTGAGACACAAGAACTATATTGTGCACTATGTAGACACAAGAACTATATTGTGCACTTGTAGACACAAGAACTATATTGTGCACTGTGTGAGACACAAGAACTATATTGTGCACTGTGTGAGACACAAGAACTATATTGTGCACTTGTCAGACACAAGAACTATATTGTGCACTGTGTGAGACACAAGAACTATATTGTGCACTGTGTGAGACACAAGAACTATATTGTGCACTGTGTGAGACACAAGAACTATATTGTGCACTTGTGAGACACAAGAACTATATTGTGCACTGTGTGAGACACAAGAACTATATTGTGCACTGTGTGAGACACAAGAACTATATTGTGCACTGTGTGAGACACAAGAACTATATTGTGCACTGTGTGAGACACAAGAACTATATTGTGCACTGTGTGAGACACAAGAACTATATTGTGCACTGTGTCAGACACAAGAACTATATTGTGCACTGTGTAGAACAAGAACTATATTGTGCACTGTGTGAGACACAAGAACTATATTGTGCACTGTGTAGACACAAGAACTATATTGTGCACTGTGTGAGACACAAGAACTATATTGTGCACTGTGTGAGACACAAGAACTATATTGTGCACTGTGTAGACACAAGAACTATATTGTGCACTGTGTGAGACACAAGAACTATATTGTGCACTGTGTGAGACACAACGAGAACTATATTGTGCACTGTGTGAGACACAAGAACTATATTGTGCACTGTGTGAGACACAAGAACTATATTGTGCACTGTGTGAGACACAAGAACTATATTGTGCACTGTGTGAGACACAAGAACTATATTGTGCACTGTGTAGAACAAGAACTAATTGGCACTGTGTAGAACAAGAACTATATTGTGCACTGTGTGAGACACAAGAACTATATTGTGCACTGTGTGAGACACAAGAACTATATTGTGCACTGTGTGAGACACAAGAACTATATTGTGCACTGTGTGAGACACAAGAACTATATTGTGCACTGTGTGAGACACAAGAACTATATTGTGCACTGTGTCAGACACAAGAACTATATTGTGCACTGTGTCAGACACAAGAACTATATTGTGCACTCTGTCAAGACTCTCAGAGACGTTCCTTCAGCTGTAATTTACGAGTTTTTACAAGACATCAACACATTTTTTTCTTTTTATTATTTTTTTTACAATGCTCAATGTCATTTACAATAAAACATCAAACACGCTTCAATGCAAGGGAAGAATCCAGATCTGCAAAACAAGGAACAAAGAAATACGAAATGAAACAAAGGGACAAAACACAGAACAGGAACAAAGACATACGGAATGAAACAAACAAAGGGACAAAACACAGAACAGGAACAAAGACATACGGAATGAAACAAACAAAGGGACAAAACACAGAGCAGGAACAAAGACATACGGAAAAACAAACAAAGGGACAAAACACAGAGCAGGAACAAAGACATACGGAATGAAACAAACAAAGGGACAAAACACAGAACAGGAACAAAGACATACGAAATGAAACAAACAAAGGGACAAAACACAGAACAGGAACAAAGACATACGGAAAAACAAACAAAGGGACAAAACACAGAGCAGGAACAAAGAAATACGAAATGAAACAAAGGGACAAAACACAGAACAGGAACAAAGACATACGGAATGAAACAAACAAAGGGACAAAACACAGAGCAAGAACAAAGAAATACGGAGTGAAACAAAGGGACAAAACACAGAGCAGGAACAAAGAAATACGGAGTGAAACAAAGGGACAAAACACAGAACAGGAACAAAGAAATACGGAGTGAAACAAAGGGACAAAACAGAGAGCAGGAACAAAGACATACGAAATGAAACAAACAAAGGGACAAAACACAGAGCAGGAACAAAGAAATACGGAGTGAAACAAAGGGACAAAACACAGAGCAGGAACAAAGAAATACGGAGTGAAACAAAGGGACAAAACACAGAGCAGGAACAAAGAAATACGAAATGAAAACAAACAAAGGGACAAAACACAGAGCAGGAACAAAGAAATACGGAGTGAAACAAACAAAGGGACACAAAACACAGAGCAGGAACAAAGAAATACGAATGAAACAAAGGGACAAAACACAGAGCAGGAACAAAGAAATACGGAGTGAAACAAAGGGACAAAACACAGAACAGGAACAAAGAAATACGGAGTGAAACAAAGGGACAAAACACAGAACAGGAACAAAGAAATACGGAGTGAAACAAAGGGACAAAACACAGAACAGGAACAAAGAAATACGGAGTGAAACAAAGGGACAAAACACAGAACAGGAACAAAGAAATACGGAGTGAAACAAAGGGACAAAACACAGAGAGCAGGAACAAAGAAATACGAAATGAAACAAAGGGACAAAACACAGAACAGGAACAAAGAAATACGGAGTGAAACAAAGGGACAAAACACAGAACAGGAACAAAGAAATACGGAGTGAAACAAAGGGACAAAACACAGAGCAGGAACAAAGAAATACGGAATGAAACAAAGGGACAAAACACAGAACAGGAACAAAGACATACGGAGTGAAACAAAGGGACAAAACACAGAACAGGAACAAAGAAATACGGAGTGAAACAAAGGGACAAAACACAGAACAGGAACAAAGAAATACGGAGTGAAACAAAGGGACAAAACACAGAACAGGAACAAAGAAATACGGAGTGAAACAAAGGGACAAAACACAGAACAGGAACAAAGAAATACGGAGTGAAACAAAGGGACAAAACACAGAGCAACCAGTCACTGTAACATGAACCAAAGTGACAACACAACAGACCAAACTAGTCGGAGTGAGGTGTACAATACAAATAGAAACCTCCATCATCATTGGTCACCAAACACATTGCACATAGCAGCAATGAACATCTTCATTGATTCATTTTATATAGAACCATGCAATGATAAGTAATAATGAATTCATTTTAATATAGAACATGCAATGATAAGTATAATTGATTAATTATATAGAACATGCAGTGAAAAGTCATAATTCATTAATTTTATATAGAACAGCAGTGAAAAGTCATCACTGATTAATGGTATATAGAGCATGGCAGTGAAAAGTCATCATAGATTAATTTTATATAGAACATCAGTGAAAAGTCATCATTGATTAATTTTATATAGAACATACAGTGAAAAGTCATCATTGATTAATTTTATATAGAACATGCAGTGAACAGTCATCACTGATTAATGTTATATAGAACATGCAGTGAAAAGTCTCATTGATTAATTTTATATAGAACATGCAATGAAAAGTCATCATTGATTAATTTTGTATAGAACATGCAGTGAAAAGTCATCATTGATTAATTTTATATAGAACATGCAATGAAAAGTAATAATTGATTAATTTTATATAGAACATGCAATGAAAAGTAATGATTGATTAATTTTATATAGAACATGCAGTGAAAAGTCATAATTCATTAATTTCTCTAGAAGGAATCAATAAATGTAGAAGAAAATAAATACGTTTTTGGCTCTGGGGACATGAGATATGCGGAAACAATGTTAGGTAATTCAGGCCTGTGATGATATATGTTTTAGTGTCCTTAGGTATGTTTAAATTTGTATTCACGTGTGTTTTATAAATCCCCTGTGCGATAAATTGGACGGAGTGGTCAACGCCAGGGGCATGTCCTTAGATTAAGTGCGTGAATGCATTGATATGTGCACTTATTTTCTTTTCCCTTTTTTCCTTGTTGAAGTATTGTGTATGTTTTGAAATGATTATAGTCCTGATATGTCTACAGAGTCGGCTGGGCTTTAAAGGAAAAACAACAACAAACAAACAATAACAATAAAAAGAAAATAACCAGTTTGCCTGAAATTTGATACAGTTACCCTTCATTTTTGCATTCTTTTCTGAATATGGGAAATTTTTTCAAATGTGTTTTAGACTTGAAAGGCTGATCATATGCTTGGTTTTCAACTTTGTCTTTTTAATTAAACTTGGGTGTTGTTTTTTACGTGGCGTTAGCCCTGATAAGGTCTTAGCGGTCGGCTGGGCTTTAAGCAGTATGAAGTGAACCATGTCAAACCACACAGACGTAATACTTTACGTATCTCTGTTTGGTTGTGTTGTAAAGCAGTATGAAGTGAACCATGTCAAACCACACAGACGTAATACTTTACGTATCTCTGTGTGGTTGTGTTGTAAAGCAGTATGAAGTGAACCATGTCAAACCACACAGACGTAATACTTTACGTATCTCTGTGTGGTTGTGTTGTAAAGCAGTATGAAGTGAACCATGTCAGACCACACAGACGTAATACTTTACGTATCTCTGTGTGGTTGTGTTGTAAAGCAGTATGAAGTGAACCATGTCAAACCACACAGACGTAATACTTTACGTATCTCTGTGTGGTTGTGTTGTAAAGCAGTATGAAGTGAACCATGTCAGACCACACAGACGTAATACTTTACGTATCTCTGTGTGGTTGTGTTGTAAAGCAGTATGAAGGAACCATGTCAACCACACAGACGTAATACTTTACGTATCTCTGTGTGGTTGTGTTGTAAAGCAGTATGAAGTGAACCATGTCAGACCACACAGACGTAATACTTTACGTATCTCTGTGTGGTTGTGTTGTAAAGCAGTATGAAGTGACCATGTCAGACCACACAGACGTAATACTTTACGTATCTCTGTGTGGTTGTGTTGTAAAGCAGTATGAAGTGAACCATGTCAAACCACACAGACGTATACTTACGTATCTTGTGTGGTTGTGTTGTAAAGCAAACGCACAGCTCGTGAGAAACACGCAGACAGACACTGTGTTTTCATCTGGTAATAAATTAGATACATGTGTTTTCTGAATTCAAACAGTGGTGTGTGGTGTGTGTGTGTGTGTGTGTGTGTGTGTGTGTGTGTGTGTGTGTGTGTGTGTGTGTGGTGTTGTGTGTGTGTGTGTGTGGTGTGTGTGTTGTTGTGGTGGTGTGTGTGTGTGTGTGTGGTGTGTGTGTGTGTGTGTGTGTGTGTGTGTGTGTGAGTGTGTGTTGTGTTGTGTGTGTGTGTGGTGTGTGTGGTGTGTGTTGTGTGTGTGTGTGTGTGTGTGTTGTGTGTGTGTGTGTGTGTTGTGTGTGGTGTGTTGTGTGTGTGTGTGTTGTGTGTGTGTGTGTGTGTGTGTGTGTGTTGTGTGTGTGTGTGTGTGTGTGTGTGTGTGTGTGTGTGTGTGTGTGTGTGTGTGTGTTGTAGCTTCTATGTGTCCTACTCTGTCTCTTGTCTTGCTGTTGTCTGCCTGCTAGCCCTACACTCTCCTACCTCCATTCTCTCCCTCCTTCGCTCACCACCCTCCTCCACCCCAAATATGTTTGGAAGCCAGTAAAACGGAGTAACTGTCCCTTTTCATGTCTGGAGCAATCCCTTTATGAGTGTCAGGGAGTTTTGAAGACTGAGAGATAGCGACAAGAAGGGCACGTAATCTTTATTGCTGCAGATTGACGGCCCTTTGATGTGGAGGGCGGATAGCGAGGGATCTTTTAGCCTTCATTAGAATATCGCCGTCTTCATCATCGTCGTCGTCATCATCGTCTTCATCATCCACCTCGCTGTTCTCATCATCCACATCGTCATGATCTCATCGTCATCGCCATCATCGTCAATGAGCAAATTAGCTGTGGCCGACAGCAGGTTATTTTGGAAGCGTTTAACATGGATTGAGCCCCACCCCTGCTGATACGGGTATCGTCTGTCTACCTGGCGCTGGTGGGAGTGTGTGGGTGGATGGAGACAGTGGCTCGTGGTGGCTGAGGTTATGTTCGATCAAGGTGGATAGGGGGGGGGAGGGAGAGGGAGAGAGTATCAGAACACAGGATAATTAAGGGAAAATGTTTCAATTAAGGATCGGTACTCACTGAACTTTTAACGCTACGATAATGGGGTATTAACCTTATCTACCCCTGACCACCCCTACCCCTCCAGACAACACACACACACACAGAAAACACAGCACAAGAGAGAGAGAGAGAGAGAGAGAGAGAGAGAGAGAGAGAGAGAGAGAGTTTCAGTTTCAGTTTCGGTTTCGGTTTCAGTTTCTCAAGAGAACTTAGCGCACTCAGAATGAATTCCATATGCTCTGACGTCACTGATGCCATGTGATGGAGAAGAAAATAGAATGATCATGGCACAAGCCTTAAGCCTGCACATAAACCCTGTGTGTTGGCAAGCCACTGATGCCATGTGATGGAGAAGATCCACAATGATCATGGCACAAGCCTTAAGCCTGCACATAAACCCTGTGTGTTGGCAAGCCACTGATGCCATGTGATGGAGAAGATCCACAATGATCATGGCACAAGCCTTAAGCCTGCACATAAACCCTGTGTGTTGGCAAACCACTGATGCCATGTGATGGAGAAGATCCACAATGATCATGGCACAGCCTTAAGCCTGCACATAAACCCTGTGTGTTGGCAAACCACTGATGCCATGTGATGAGAAGACCCAAAATGATCATGGCACAAGCTTAAGCCTGCACATATAGCTATGTCGAATGTGTCATGTAATAGCCCTGTACTAGGTACATATAGCTATGTCAAATATGCCATGTACTAGGTACATATAGCTATGTCAAATGTGCCATGTAATAGCCCTGTACTAGGTACTTATAGCTATGTCAAATGTGTCATGTAATAGCCCTGTACTAGGTACATATAGCTATGTCAAATGTGCCATGTAATAGCCCTGTACTAGGTACATATAGCTATGTCAAAATGTATGCCCTGTACTAGGTACTATAGCTATGTCAAATGTGCCATGTAATAGCCCTGTACTAGGTACTATAGCTATGTCAAATGTGCATGTAATAGCCCTGTACTAGGTACATTATAGCTATGTCAAATGTGCCATGTAATAGCCCTGTACTAGGTACTTATAGCTATGTCAAATGTGCCATGTAATAGCCCTGTACTAGGTACATATAGCTATGTCAAATGTGCCATGTAATAGCCCTGTACTAGGTACATATAGCTATGTAAATGTGCCATGTAATAGCCCTGTACTAGGTACTTATAGCTATGTCAAATGTGTCATGTAATAGCCCTGTACTAGGTACATATAGCTATGTTAAATGTGCCATGTAATAGCCCTGTACTAGGTACATATAGCTATGTCAAATGTGCCATGTAATAGCCCTGTACTAGGTACATATAGCTATGTCAAATGTGCCATGTAATAGCCCTGTACTAGGTACATATAGCTATGTAAATGTGCCATGTAATAGCCCTGTACTAGGTACATATAGCTATGTCAAATGTGCCATGTAATAGCCCTGTACTAGGTACATATAGCTATGTAAATGTGCCATGTAATAGCCCTGTACTAGGTACATATAGCTATGTCAAATGTGCCATGTAATAGCCCTGTACTAGGTACATATAGCTATGTCAAATGTGCCATGTAATAGCCCTGTATAGGTAATAGATGTAATGTATTATAGCCCTGTAGGTACTATGCTATGTAATGTCATGTATACCCTGTATAGGTCAAGCATTCATGTCATTATCCCTGTACTAGTACATATACTTGTCAATGAATGCCGACTGTATATGCATGAATGTCATGTAATAGCCCTGTACTAGACATTAGCTATGTAAATGTGCTGTATAGCCGACAGTACATATAGTAAATGTGCTTAAGCCGTACTGGTACAATAGCTGTCATGTGATTAATAGCTGTACGTCATTAGCTATGTAATGATATAGCCTGTACAGGTACTATACTGTAAATGTGCATGTATAGCCCTGTACTGTACATTAGCATGTCAAATGCTTACCCTGACATAATATAGTATGTATGCCTTAGTACATTAGTATTCAGTATATACTACTGTACATGAAAGTGTAAGTACAAGCTATTAATGTGCATGAATAGCCCTACTAGTACATTAGCTATGTCAAATTGCCTGTAATAGCGTACTAGTACATATACTTGTTAATGTATTAAAGCCCTGTATGGACATATGCATTAATGTCATGTAATACCCTGTACAGACATCTAGTCAATGTCTATACCTGTACTAGTACATACTTATGTCATTATAGCCGTATATAATTGCTATGTAAATGTCAGTAATAGCTGTACTGTAAATAGCTATAAATTGCATGAATCCCTGTACTAGTACATATCTGTCAAATGTGCATGTAAGCCCTGTACTAGTACATATAGCTATGTAATGTGCATGTAATAGCCTGTACTAGGAATAGTATTCATGTGCCTGTATAGCCGTCTAGTATATACTGTAAATGTGCTGTAATAGCCTGTTAGGTACATTAGCATGTAAATTCATGTAATAGCCTGTATAGTACATATAGCTAGTAAATGTGCTGTAATAGCCTGTACTAGTACATAGCTATGTAAATGTCATGTAATAGCCTGTACTAGTACATATAGTGTAAATGTGCATTAATAGCCCTGTATAGTATTAAGCTATGTAATGTCATGTAAAGCCTGTACTAGGTACATATAGCTATTCAAGTGCCATGTAATAGCCCTGTACTGTACATATAGCTATGTCAAATGTGCATGTAATAGCCCTGTACTAGGTACATATAGCATGTAAATTGCCAGTAATAGCCCTGTACAGGTAATAGCTGTCAATGTCATTATAGCCCTGTCTGACATAGCTATGTAAATTGCCATGTAATGCCTGTACTAGGTACATATAGCTATGTCAAATGTGCATGTAATAGCCCTTACAGTACATAAGCTATGTTAATGTCATGTAATAGCCTGTACTAGTTTACTATGTAAATTGCAGTAATAGCCCTGTACTAGTCATATGCTATGTCAAATGGCCATGTAATAGCCCTGTACTAGTACATATACATGTCAATGGCCATGTAATAGCCCTGTACTAGTATATAGCTTGTCAATGTCCATGTATAGCCTGTACTAGGTACATATGCTATGTAAATGTGCATGTAATAGCCCTTATGTACATATAGTATTAATTGCATTAATAGCCCTGTATTACATGCTATGTCAAAGTGCATGTAATAGCCTGTATAGACTATAGCTATGTAAATGTGCCATGAATACCCTGACTAGGTACATATCTATTAATGTTCATGTTCTGTTACTATGTAGTAATGTGCATGTAATAGCCCTGTATAGGTACATATAGCTATGTCAAATGTGCCATGTAATAGCCCTGTACTAGGTACATATAGCTATGTCAAATGTGCCATGTAATAGCCCTGTACTAGGTACATATAGCTATGTCAAATGTGCCATGTAATAGCCCTGTACTAGGTACATATAGCTATGTCAAATGTGCCATGTAATAGCCCTGTACTAGGTACAAAACGTACGTACTAAGTTAATCGCCTGATAGCTAGCAAGGCATGAATAGCCCTGTATAGATAGCTAGAATGTGCATGTAAACCTGAGTACTATCTATAATGTGCATTCTACTAGCTAGCTATGTAAATGGCATTAACCTGACTGTATAACTTGTCAATGGCAGTAAGCCCTGCTAGTACTGCTATTAAATGCTACCGAAAACTATGTAATGTGCTGTAATACCCTATATATCAGTAAAGTGTAAACCTGTCTGTAATGTATGCAGATCCCGACTAGGTACTAAGCTAGTAGCTACAATACTAGTAAGTGCATATACCTACGTATTATAGTCAGTCATAATACCCTGTACAGTCATATAGCATGTAAATAACCTGTATGTCAATACCTAAGTAAATGTGCATTAAGCCACAGTATATAGCATCAATGTGATGAGCTTCAGGACATAGCAAAGTCTGTAAGCCATGGACTATAGCTATGAAATGTCATGTAAGCTGTACGTACATATTATTGCATTAATACCCTTGTACATAGCTATATGTCGTAACCCGTACTAGTACATACTTGTAAGTGCATTATACCTGTACTAGAATAAGCTATGTAAATGTCATGTAATAGCTGTACTAGTCATATAGTATGTCAAATGCATGTATACGAGTCTATAGCATAATTCGTATAGCCCTTACTAGTACATAGCTATGTAAATGTGCATGTAATACCCTGTACTAGGTAATAATAGCTGTAAATGTCCAGTAATAGCCTGTCATGTCATAATAGCTATGTCAAATGGCCATGTAATAGCCCTGAACAGGACTATACTATGTCAATAGTATCATGTGTAATACCTTACTAGTACAATAGCATGTAATGTGCCATGTAATAGCCCTGTACTAGGTGTACATATAGCTATGTAAATGTGCCATGTAATAGCCCTGTATAGGTACATACATGTAAAGTGCATGTAATATCCCTGTACTAGTACATATAAGCTATGTTAAATGTGCATGTAATGCCTGTATAGTACATATAGCTATGTCAATGTGCCATGTATAGCCCTGTATAGTATTAGCTATGTCAAATGTGCATGTAATAGCCCTGACTAGGTACATATATTAAATGTCCATGTGCCGTACTAGGTACAATGCTATGTTAATGTGCAGTAATAGCTGTCAGGACATATAGCATGTCAAATTGCATGTATAGCCTGTACAGTACATATAGCTAGTCAAATGTGCATGTAATAGCCCTGTACTAGGTACATATAGCTTTAAATGTGCCATGTAATAGCCTGTACTAGGTACATATACTATGTAAATGTGCCATGTAATAGCCCTGTACTAGTCATATAGCATGTAAATGTGTCATGTAATAGCCTGTACTAGTCATTAGCATGTAATGTGCATAATAGCCTGTACTAGGTACATATAGCTATGCAAATGTGCATGTAATAGCCCTGTACTAGGTACATATAGCTATGTCAAATGTGCCATGTAATAGCCCTGTACTAGGTACATATAGCTATGTCAAATGTGCCATGTAATAGCCCTGTACTAGGTACATATAGCTATGTCAAATGTGCCATGTAATAGCCCTGTACTAGGTACATATAGCTATGTCAAATGTGCCATGTAATAGCCCTGTACTAGGTACATATAGCTATGTCAAATGTGCCATGTAATAGCCCTGTACTAGGTACATATAGCTATGTTAAATGTGCCATGTAATAGCCCTGTACTAGGTACATATAGCTATGTCAAATGTGCCATGTAATAGCCCTGTACTAGGTACATATAGCTATGTCAAATGTGCCATGTAATAGCCCTGTACTAGGTACATATAGCTATGTCAAATGTGTCATGTAATAGCCCTGTACTAGGTACATATAGCTATTGTCAAATGTGCCATGTAATAGCCCTGTACTAGGTACATATAGCTATGTCAAATGTGCCATGTAATAGCCCTGTACTAGGTACATATAGCTATGTCAAATGTGCCATGTAATAGCCCTGTACTAGGTACATATAGCTATGTCAAATGTGCCATGTAATAGCCCTGTACTAGGTACATATAGCTATGTCTTAAATGTGCCCATGTAATAGCCCTGTACTAGGTACATATAGCTATGTCAAATGTGTCATGTAATAGCCCTGTACTAGGTACATATAGCTATGTCAAATGTGCCATGTAATAGCCCTGTACTAGGTACATATAGCTATGTTAAATGTGTCATGTAATAGCCCTGTACTAGGTACATATAGCTATGTCAAATGTGTCCATGTAATAGCCATGTACTAGGTACATATAGCTATGTCAAATGTGTCATGTAATAGCCCTGTACTAGGTACATATAGCTATGTCAAATGTGCCATGTAATAGCCCTGTACTAGGTACATATAGCTATGTTAAATGTGTCATGTAATAGCCCTGTACTAGGTACATATAGCTATGTCAAATGTGTCATGTAATAGCCCTGTACTAGGTACATATAGCTATGTCAAATGTGCCATGTAATAGCCCTGTACTAGGTACATATAGCTATGTCAAATGTGCCATGTAATAGCCCTGTACTAGGTACATATAGCTATGTCAAATGTGTCATGTAATAGCCCTGTACTAGGTACATATAGCTATGTCAAATGTGCCATGTAATAGCCCTGTACTAGGTACATATAGCTATGTCAAATGTGCCATGTAATAGCCCTGTACTAGGTACATATAGCTATGTCAAATGTGCCATGTAATAGCCCTGTACTAGGTACATATAGCTATGTTAAATGTGCCATGTAATAGACCCTGTACTAGGTACATATAGCTATGTAAATGTGCCGTAACGTCTGTATACACAAATGGCCAAGACATGGCGTGTTGACGTGGGCCATATGTGGCCAGGGTGAGTCCTTGCTGTGATATACTCTGCTTGGTGTACTGTCGGAGATAATAGATTTTGCAAGCGTTGTAAACTGATCACATAGATGTACAGCTAATCTGTCTTCACATGTTGATCAACACGGAACACTGTCGCTGTCTGTTTACTGTTGATATTATGGGATGGAGGCGGGACACATCTACAGTGTACAGCACAAAGGACACGATTGAATGATGTTGTATTTCATTAGTCACCAGATTAGGGCTCCTTTTGTGTGTGTGTGTGTGTGTGTGTGTGTGAGAGAGAGAGAGAGAGAGTGAGGTGTGTTGTGTGAGAGAA
The DNA here is from genome assembly GCA_030674185.1 of Monoplex corrugatus. NCBI lineage: Eukaryota > Metazoa > Mollusca > Gastropoda > Littorinimorpha > Ranellidae > Monoplex > Monoplex corrugatus. The sequence continues at coordinate 46,203,348 of JAPXFY010000033.1, forward strand.
GAGAGAGAGAGGAGAGAGTGTGTGTGTGTGTGTGTGTGTTGTGTGTGGGTGAGAGAGATGAAGAGAGAGTGTGTAGTGTGTGCGTGTAGGTGTTGTGAGTGAGAGAGAGAGAGTGAGGGAGAGAAGTGTGTGTGATGGTGTGGGGCGTGTGCGTGTGTTGTGTCGAAGAGAGAGAGAGGAGAGAGAGAAGAGAGTGTGTGTGTGTGTGCTGTGTGTGTTGTTGTGTGTGTGAGAGAGAGAGTAAAAGGTGGTGACTGCCGGAGTGATGTGTGTGTGTGTGTAACGATCGACTAGTGTGTTGACAGGATCAAGAGGAAAGGTGTCGCTGTGTATTCTGTTGATGTTATGGATGTGTGGTGGTTGACAGTGTCAGAAAAGACACGAGTAAGTGTTTTATTTGACTGTTGGGTCTGTGTGTAGTGTGTGTGTGTGTGTGTTGAGAGAGAGAGAGAGAGAGAGAGAGAGTGTGGGTGTGTGTTGGTGTGTGTGTGTGTGTGGTGTGACTGTGAGAGCCCCCCCCCATACTAACGAGCATGCTAAGGGGGCAGTGACCAAAATCAGGGAATCAGTTGTGAGTGGAAGCGGACGTGGCGGAAGACGGTGAAGAGGGGGCGGCCGTTCTGCAGCGACAGCAGCTGAGATGTGTGTTAAAACATGCTGATGAAAACACACTGACTTAGGGTCGTCTGACAGCGTCAAAAGGTGACACCAGTCAATATCATGTGATGATTATAAAACACACTGACATAGGGTCGTCTGACAGCGTCAAAAGGTGACACCAGTCAATATCATGTGATGATTAAAACAGACTGACATAGGGTCGTCTGACAGCGTCAAAAGACGACACCATCAATATTATGTGATGATTATAAAACACACTGACTTAGGGTCGTCTGACAGCGTCAAAAGGTGACACCAGTCAATATTATGTGATGATTATAAAACACACTGACATAGGGTCGTCTGACAGCGTCAAAAGGTGACACCAGTCAATATTATGTGACGATATAAAACACACTGACTTAGGGTCGTCTGACAGCGTCAAAAGGTGACACCAGTCAATATGTGACGATTATAAAACACACTGACATAGGGTCGTCTGACAGCGTCAAAAGGTGACACCAGTCAATATCATGTGATGATTATAAAACACACTGACATAGGGTCGTCTGACAGCGTCAAAAGGTGACACCATCAATATCATGTGATGATTATAAAACAGACTGACATAGGGTCGTCTGACAGCGTCAAAAGGTGACACCAGTCAATATTACGTGATGGTTATAAAACACACTGACTTAGGGTCGTCTGACAGCGTCAAAAGGTGACACCAGTCAATATTATGTGATGATTATAAAACACACTGACTTAGGGTCGTCTGACAGCGTCAAGAGGTGACACCAGTCAATATTATGTGACGATTAAAACAGACTGACATAGGGTCGTCTGACAGCGTCAAGAGGTGACACCAGTCAATATTATGTGACGATTAAACACACTGACTTAGGGTCGTCTGACAGCGTCAAGAGGTGACACAGTGATGTTCCCAGTGTACACTTTGGACGTCACTATGCCGTCAGTGGTATTTCCAGTGTACACTTTTGACGTCACTATGCTGTCAGTGATGTTGGCAATGTACATTTTTGACGTCACTGTGCCGTCAGTGATGTTCCCAGTGTACACTTTTGACGTCACTATGCTGTCAGTGATGTTGGCAATGTACATTTTTGACGTCACTGTGCCGCCAGTGATGTTCCCAGTGTACACTTTTGACGTCACTGTGCCGCCAGTGATGTTCCCAGTGTACACTTTTGACGTCACTGTGCCGCCAGTGATGTTCCCAGTGTACACTTTTGACGTCACTGTGCCGCCAGTGATGTTCCCAGTGTACACTTTTGACGTCACTGGTGTGTTCATGGAAGAGTAAACAATATATTACTGATCCTTCAATTCAATTTCCCAGAGAAAATGATAATGTTGCCATTGATAGGCCAATGGTTTGCCATAGAATAATAATGATATACTATTTTAGCCAATGCCAAAAAATGCGTTAATCAGCATGACTGCATTGAGACGAGTGGCGAGTGTAGCACGGGTTGTAGCTGTATGTGTTAGCCCCTGTGTGTGTAGCCCCTATAGCTGTATGTATGTAGCCCCTATAGTTGTGTGTGTGTAGCCCCTGTGTGTGTAGCCCCTATAGCTGTATGTGTTAGCCCCTGTGTGTGTAGCCCCTATAGCTGTATGTGTGTAGCCCCTATAGCTGTATGTGTGTAGCCCCTATAGCTGTATGTGTGTAGCCCCTATAGCTGTGTGTGTGTAGCCCCTATAGCTGTATGTGTTAGCCCCTGTGTGTGTAGCCCCTATAGCTGTATGTGTGTAGCCCCTATAGCTGTATGTGTGTAGCCCCTATAGCTGTGTGTGTGTAGCCCCTATAGCTGTATGTGTGTAGCCCCTATAGCTGTGTGTGTGTAGCCCCTATAGCTGTATGTGTGTAGCCCCTATAGCTGTATGTGTGTAGCCCCTATAGCTGTGTGTGTAGCCCCTATAGCTGTATGTGTTAGCCCCTGTGTGTGTAGCCCCTATAGCTGTATGTGTGTAGCCCTATAGCTGTATGTGTGTAGCCCCTATAGCTGTGTGTGTGTAGCCCCTAATAGCTGTATGTGTGTAGCCCCTATAGCTGTGTGTGTGTAGCCCCTATAGCTGTATGTGTGTAGCCCCTATAGCTGTATGTGTGTAGCCCCTATAGCTGTGTGTGTGTAGCCCCTATAGCTGTGTGTGTAGCCCCTATAGCTGTATGTGTGAGACCTATAGCTGTGTGTGTGTAGCCCTATGCTGTGTGTGTGTAGCCTGTGTGTGTGCCCTATAGTTGTGTGTGGTAGCCCCTGTGTGTGTAGCCCTATAGCTGTATGTGTGTAGCCCCTGTGTGTGTAGCCCCATAGTTCATGTGTGTAGCCTATAGCTGTGTGTAGCCCTATAGCTGGGTGTAGCCCCTATTGCTGTGAGTGTGTAGCCCCTATAGCTGTGTGTGTGTAGACCCTATAGCTGTGTGTGTGTAGCCCCTATAGCTGTGTGTGTGTAGCCCCTATAGCTGTGTGTGTAGCCCCTATAGCTGTATGTGTGTAGCCCTATAGCTGTATGTGTGTAGCCCCTATAGCTGTATGTGTTAACCCTAATAGCTGTGTGTGTGTAAGCCCTATAGCTGTGTGTAGTCCCCTATACTGTGTGATGTGTAGCCCTATAGCTGTGTGTGTGTAGCCCTATAGCTGTAGTGTGTAGCCCCTATAGCTGTATGTTGTAGCCCCTATAGCTGTTGTGTGTAGCCCTAAGTGTGTGTAGCCCTATAGCTGTATGTGGTAGCCTATAGCTGTATTGTGTAGCCCCTATCAGCTGTATGTGTAGCCCTATAGCTGTATGTGTGTAGCCCTCATAGCTGTATGTGGTTAGCCCAATAGCTGCTTGTGTGTAGCCCCTATAGCTGTATGTGTGTAGCCCATATAGTCTGTGTGTGTAGCCCCATAGCTGTGTGTGTAGCCCCTATAGCAATGTGTGTGTAGCCCCTATAGCTGTATGTGTGTAGCACCATAGCTAGTATGAGTGTAAGCCCCTATAGCTGTGTGTGTAGCCCCTATAGCTGTATGGTGTGTAGCCCTAAGCTGTGTGTGTAGCCCCTATAGTGTGTGTGTGTAGCCCACTATAGCTGGTGTGTGTAGCCTATAGCTGTATGGTGTAGCCCATATAGCTGTGTGTGTAGCCCTTAGCTGTATGTGTGTAGCCCTATAGCTTGTGTGTGTACCCTATAGCTGTGTGTGTAGCCATATTAGCGTTTTGTAGCCCCTTAGCTGTGTGTGTGTACCAGCTTGTGGTGTAGCCCTATAGCTGTATGTGTGTAGCCGCTATACTGTGTGCGTAGCCCTATAGCGTGTGTGTAGCCCTATATGTTGTGTAGCCCCTTAGCTGTGTGTGTAGCCATATAGCTGATATGTGTGTAGCCCCTATAGATGTATGTGTGTAGCCCTATAGATGTATGTGTGTAGCCCTATAGCTGTGTGTGTAGCCCTATAGCATGTATGTGTGTAGACCTATAGCTGTGTGGTAGCCCTAAGATGTGTGTGTTAGCCCTATAGCTGTATGTGAGTAGGCCCTGTGTGTGTAGCACCTTATAGCTGTGTGTGTGTAGCCCCTATAGCTGTATGTGTGTAGCCCCTATAGCTGTGTGTGTGTAGCCCCTATAGCTGTATGTGTGTAGCCCCTATAGATGTGTGTGTGTGTAGCCCCTATAGCTGTGTGTGTGTAGCCCCTATAGCTGTATGTGTGTAGCCCCTATAGTGTGTGTGTGTAGCCCCTATAGATGTGTGTGTGTAGCCCCTATAGCTGTGTGTGTGTAGCCCCTATAGATGTGTGTGTGTAGCCCCTATAGCTGTATGTGTGTAGCCCTGTGTGTGTAGCCCCTATAGCTGTATGTGTGTAGCCCCTGTGTGTGTGTAGCCCCTATAGTTGTGTGTGTAGCCCCTATAGCTGTGTGTGTAGCCCCTATAGCTGTATGTGTGTAGCCCCTATAGTTGTGTGTGCCTTGTGTGTAGCCCCTATAGTTGTGTGTGTAGCCCCTATAGCTGTGTGTGTAGCCCCTATAGATGTGTGTGTGTAGCCCCTGTGTGTGTAGCCCCTATAGTGTGTGTGTGTAGCCCCTATAGCTGTGTGTGTTAGCCCCTATAGCTGTATGTGTGTAGCCCCTATAGTGTGTGTGTGTATCCCCTGTGGTGTAGCCCTATAGTTGTGTGTGTAGCCCCTATAGTTGTGTGTGTAGCCCCTATAGCTGTATGTGTGTAGCCCCTATAGTTGTGTGTTAGCCCCTGTGTGTGTAGCCCCTATAGTTGTGTGTGTAGCCCCTATAGCTGTGTGTGTAGCCCCTATAGCTGTATGTGTGTAGCCCCTATAGATGTGTGTGTGTAGCCCCTGTGTGTGTAGCCCCTATAGCTGTGTGTGTGTAGCCCTGTGTGTGTAGCCCCTATAGCTGTGTGTGTGTAGCCCCTGTGTGTGTAGCCCCTATAGATGTGTGTGTGTAGCCCCTGTGTGTGTAGCCCCTATAGCTGTGTGTGTGTAGCCCTGTGTGTGTGTAGCCCCTATAGCTGTGTGTGTGTAGCCCCTATAGCTGTGTGTGTGTAGCCCCTATAGCTGTGTGTGTAGCCCCTATAGCTGTGTGTGTGTAGCCCCTATAGCTGTGTGTGTGTAGCCCCTATAGCTGTGTGTGTGTAGCCCCTATAGCTGTGTGTGTAGCCCCTATAGATGTGTGTAGCCCCTATAGATGTGTTTGTGTAGCCCCTATAGCTGTGTGTGTGTGTAGCCCTATAGCTGTGTGTGTGTAGCCCCTATAGATGTGTGTGTAGCCCCTATAGCTGTATGTGTGTAGCCCCTATAGCTGTGTGTGTGTAGCCCCTATAGCTGTGTGTGTGTAGCCCCTATAGCTGTGTGATCAGGACGTCACGTGACAGAGGTGTGTGATCTGTGATCTGTCTGCACCGTCCAGTGAACCAGTGAACAGATCAGGATCTCGTGAGCGGTCGGTGTTTCAGCACGATGGGTCCTACACCAAAACAGCCCCCCCCCCCTTTTTTTTGTTTGTTTTTGTATTGCTCTCAGATTTCCTTCATGCTCGTCTTTTGTGTGTGTGTGGGTGGGGGTGTCGCATTTTCTATGCCATCTTAATGGCCACAGAAGCTGGTACAGTTTTTACCATGCTTCATGATGCTATACTGTTCCATCTAGGATTGAGACCACGTGACAGGGCTATACTCATACTTACTGTTACAGTTTATGCCTCTGGGTGTTTTAAACAGAGATTTTATAGTGTGATATTATCACTGTGGATGTTTTAAACAGAGATTTTATAGTGTGATATTATCACTGTGGATGTTTTAAACAGAGATTTTATAGTGTGATATTATCACTGTGGGTGTTTTAAACAGAGATTTTATAGTGTGATATTATCACTCTGGGTGTTTTAAACAGAGATTTTATAGTGTGATATTATCACTGTGGGTGTTTTAAACAGAGATTTTATAGTGTGATATTATCACTGTGGGTGTTTTAAACAGAGATTTTATAGTGTGATATTATCACTGTGGTGTTTTAAACAGAGATTTTATAGTGTGATATTATCACTGTGGGTGTTTTAAACAGAGATTTTATAGTGTGATATTATCACTGTGGATGTTTTAAACAGAGATTTTATAGTGTGATATTATCACTGTGGTGTTTTAAACAGAGATTTTATAGTGTGATATTATCACTCTGGGTGTTTTAAACAGAGATTTTAAGTGTGATATTATCACTGTGGGTGTTTTAAACAGAATTTTATAGTGATATTATCACTGTGGATGTTTTAAACAGAGATTTATATAGTGTGATATTATCACTGTGGGTGTTTTAAACAGAGATTTTATAGTGTGATATTATCACTGTGGGTGTTTTAAACAGAGATTTTATAGTGTGATATTATCACTTGGGTGTTTTAAACAGATTTTTATAGTGTGATATTATCACTGTGGATGTTTTAAACAGAGTTTTATAGTGTGATATTATCACTGTGGATGTTTTAAACAGAGATTTTATAGTGTGATATTATCACTGTGGATGTTTTAAACAGAGATTTTATAGTGTGATATTATCACTCTGGGTGTTTTAAACAGAGATTTTATAGTGTGATATTATCACTGTGGATGTTTTAAACAGAGATTTTATAAATGTGATATTATCACTGTGGGTGTTTTAAACAGAGATTTTATAGTGTGATATTATCACTGTGGGTGTTTTAAACAGAGATTTTATAGTGTGATATTATCACTGTGGATGTTTTAAACAGAGATTTTATAGTGTGATATTATCACTGTGGGTGTTTTAAACAGAGATTTTATAGTGTGATATTATCACTGTGGGTGTTTTAAACAGAGATTTTATAGTGTGATATTATCACTGTGGATGTTTTAAACAGACTTATATAGTGTAATATTATCACTGTGGATGTTTTAAACAGAGATTTTATAGTGTATATTATCACTGGATGTTTTAAACAAAACTTATAGAGTGTGATATTATCACTGTGGATGTTTTAAACAGACATTATAAGTGTGATATTATCACTGTGGATGTTTTAAACAGACTATAGAGTGTGATATTATCACTGTGGGTGTTTTAAACAGACTTATAGAGTGTGATATTATCACTGGATGTTTTAAACAGACTTATAGAGTGTGATATTATCACTGTGGATGTTTTAAACAGACTTATAGAGTGTGATATTATCACTGTGGATGTTTTAAACAGACTTATAGAGTGTGATATTATCACTGTGGTGTTTTAAACAGACTTATAGAGTGTGATATTATCACTGGATGTTTTAAACAGACTTATAGAGTGTGATATTATCACTGTGGATGTTTTAAACAGACTTATAGAGTGTGATATTATCACTGTGAATGTTTTAAACAGACTTATAGAGTGTGATATTATCACTGGATGTTTTAAACAGACTTATAGAGTGTGATATTATCACTGTGGATGTTTTAAACAGACTTATAGAGTGTAATATTATCACTGTGGATGTTTTAAACAGACTTATAGAGTGTGATATTATCACTTTAAACAGACTTATAGAGTGTGAGATTATCACTTTAAACAGACTTATAGAGTGTGATATTATCACTGTGGATGTTTTAAACAGACTTATAGAGTGTGATATTATCACTGTGGATGTTTTAAACAGACTTATAGAGTGTGATATTATCAATGTGAATGTTTAAACAGACTTATAGAGTGTGATATTATCACTTTAAACAGACTTATAGAGTGTGAGATTATCACTTTAAACAGACTTATAGAGTGTGATATTATCACTGTGGATGTTTTAAACAGACTTATAGAGTGTGATATTATCACTTTAAACAGACTTATAGAGTGTTAATCCTAGCGATTCCAGGCTTAACTCCTCATTTTCCATGAACATGAAATGCCATTTACCTTCAGCGTGTCTGTACCCCCCCCCCCCCTTTTTGTTGTTGTTTTGTTTTGTTTTTATCTCCCTTGCCTTTGACGTCAATCTTCATCGTGGATGACGTCATTAGACACATTTTGATCACAAATAACGTCATTGTGTTCGTAAAGGGGAAATCTGTTCTCCTATAGGAAATGGCGTTTACGCTGCAGAAAAAAGCTATCCGGGGTTTGATGTAGGGTGGGTCAGTTTTGAGGTTTGACATACAGTAAGTCAGTAAGTGTGTGTATAAGAGGGGGGGATATCAGGGTCCTTAACGTTCCTCAGATTTCTGTCTGTAGTTAAGTGAGAGTTAACGGTTTTTTCCCTCCCTCCAGAAGGGTCAGATTTTCTTATTACAGTGTGGGAGGGGTTAAGATGAGAATTCTGTACTCTCTGTCTGTCTGTCTGTCCTCTCTCTCTCTCTCACTCTGTCTGTGTGTCTGTCTGTCTGTCTCTCTCTCTCTCACTCTGTGTGTTTGTCAGTGTGTCTGTCTGTCTCTCACTCTGTCTGTCTGTCTGTCCCTCTATCTGTCTGTCTCTCCTTCCCCCTCTCTGTCAGTCATTTTCTGTCTCTATTTCTCTGTCTGTCTCTCTGTCTCTGTCTGTCTCTCTGTCTCTGTCTGTCTGTCTCTCTCTCTTTCTCTCTCTCTGTCTTCTCTCTGTCACTCTGTCTGTCTGTCTGTCTGTGTCTGTCTTTGTTTTTCTGTCTCGGACGCTCTCTCTGTGTCTCAGTCTCTCTCTCTCACGCTCTCTGTCTCTGTCTCTCTCTCTGTCTCTGTCTCTCACTCTGTGTCTGTGTCTCTCTCTGTGTCTGTCTCTCTGTCTGTCTCTCTGTCTGTGTCTGTCTTTGTTTTTCTGTCTCTGACGCTCTGTCTGTGTCTCTGTCTCTCCTCTCTCACGCTCTCTGTCTCTGTCTCTCTCTCTCTCTGTGTCTCTCTCTGTGTCTCTGTCTCTCTCTCTCTCTCGCTCTCTGTTTTTTCTGTCTCTGACGCTGTCTTTGTGCCTCTCTCTCTCTCACGCTCTCTGTCTCTGTCTCTCTCTCTCTGTGTCTGTCTCTCTCTCTCTGTGTCTCTGTCTCTGTCTCTCTCTCGCTCTCTGTTTTTCTGTCTCTGACGCTCTCTTTGTGCCTCTCTCTCTCTCAAGCTCTCTGTCTTGCTCTGTGTCTCTGTCTCGCTCTGTGTCTCTGTCTCTCTCTGTGTCTCTGTCTCGCTCTGTGTCTCTGTCTCTCTCTCTCGCTCTGTGTCTCTGTCTCTCTCTCTGTCTCTGTCTCTGTCTCTGTCTCTCTCTGTGTCTTGTAATCATTCCATCCCTTATCCTTCAACATGTCTTTGTTTCAGTGTTTTAATGGTTCGCTTTAAATTTTGGATTATACTTCTTTTACCTTCTCGCTTTCGTTCCTTTTTAAAATTTTTTTTTATATATATATATCTTCTTTCTGTTGTGCACTGTTTTGCTTTTGTGAAACTTGAGTGTAGTTTTCCTTGCTCTTCCCCTGTGTGTGTTGTGTGTGTGTGTGTGTGTGTGTGTGTGTGTGTGGTTGTGTGTGTGGTGTGTGTGTGTGTGTGTCTGTGTGTGTGTGTGTGTGTTGTGTGTGTGTGTGTGTGTGTGTGTGTGTGTTGTGTGTGTGTTGTGTGTGTGTGTTGTGTGTTGTGTGTGTGTGTGTGTGTGTGTGTGTGTGTGTGTGTGTGTGTGTGTGTGTGTGTGTGTGTGTGTGTGTGTGTGTGTGTGTGTGTGTGTGTGTGTGTGTCTGTGTGTGTGTGTGTGTTGTGTGTGTGTGTGTGTGTGTGTGTGTGTGTGTGTGTGTGTGTGTGTGTGTGTGTGTGTGTGTTGTTCTGTCTGTCCCTCTCTTTACCTTTTTTTTTCTGTCACTGTCTCTCTCTGTGTCTCCCTATGTCTTTCTCTCCCCCTCCTCTTTGTGTTTGTTTCTCTGTCTGTCTGCCCCCCCCCCACCCCTCTCTGTGTGTCTCCCTGTCTCACTCTCCTTCTATCTGTCTTTCTCGATTTGCCAAAAAGCTCCAAGGAAGACGAAATGCATTTTGTTCTCAGATATCAGCACTTAATGTGGACGAGGAGAAAACACTACACAGCCTAAACGTTATACGAGTACGTAAAAGCCGTAACCCTGTTAACCCTTTGCCACCTGCACCCTATCTACCAACTGCAAAAACTTACCTTTGACTCCCTCACCCTATCCACCAGCTTCCTGCAGGAACTGGTGGATAGGGTGAGGAGTCAAAGGTTAAGTTTTGCTCCTCCAGCATGTTGACAAAGAAGGATGATGTTGGACAGGCTGCAGGAGTCAAAGGTTAACAGTGGCTTGATCGCTGTCGTCAACGTCAAGGCATTCAAATTTAGAGAAATAGCTGGTTTAATATTGGCCATTAATTCGTACAGCGAAGAACATCGTCATGGTCACTGACAATGGTGACTGTTGTCTCTTGTTATAGTTTGTGGTTATGACGATGATGACGATAATAATAATAATGATGATAATAATAAATGATATAATAATAATAATGATGATAATAATGATGATAATATAATAATGATAACAACAACGAAATAATGATGATGATAGTGATAAGGATGATTGCTGATAAGGATGATGATGGTGATGATGATAATGATGTATAAAGCGCTAAGGACGATGATGGTGATGGTGATGATGATAACGATGATGACGTATAAAGCGCTAAATCGTTAAGACCTGACAAACTCAAGGTTTAAGCCAGCACATTGCCATGATCACTTCAGCCAGAACATATTAACCCTTTGACTCCCCCATCCTATCCCCCAGCATTCCACATCGTCAGCCAGGACAGCATAGCAAAAGCTTAACCTTTCACCCCTCACCCTGTCCACCAGCTACCTGCAGGAAGCTGGTGGTTAGGATGAGGAAGTGAAAGGGTTAAGTTTTGCTGCTGGTGGACAAGGTGCAGGGAGAGAAAGGGTTAAGTCCTGCACATTGCCATGGTCATTTCAGTCACAACTTTTAACACCTGACTAACTCGCCATGATCGTTTTAGGTCACAACCTTCAGACTTACTTACACAAGTGTGACGGCCATGATAATTTGGGATCTTGACTTACTTACACAAGTGTGACAGCCATGATAATTTGGGATCTTTTTGTCCCATGATCCGTGATGTTAATACGTGTGGCATTTATTGAAGCACCATGAAACTCTCATGTGGAGATGAGAGAGAGAGAGAGAAAAAAAAAAAGTCTTGAAAATGAATCTTTTTTGTGTTGTCTTCCACACTTTTTTCCCCCTTCTCCCCTTCCACGTATTTTAATTCATCTCTTATTTTACCCCCCTTCCCTTTCTTCTGGGAATTCTAATCTCCACCTTCGTCAGTCTCACCCCCCCTCCCCCCTCCCCCCCCCCCTCTCTCTCTCTGCTGTGACAACAAGTTGACGTGATGGTCCCAATTGACGACCGACTTTGCACACTGTCCAACGGATGACAACACCAAGGGGGGGGGGGGTTGAGATGGTGGGTAGATTTAGGTGGTGATGGGGGGGGGGGGGTGCGATGGCGAGGATCCGTGGGGAGAAAATGATCACCTTGCCTAATTGAAAAGACATGTCTGTGTGGCCCTAGGCAGGGGAGACAACAAGAGGGATAGGCAGATAGCATTAGGGGTGGGGTGGGTGGGGAGATAGACGGATGGGGTGTGGTGGTGGTGGTGGTGGGTTTAATCCCTGTTTAGGTCCAGAAAAAAAGACATTGCCTGTTCACTTGTTAAGAGGCCAGGTCCATGCGTGAGCGTGTTTCTGACAGCCCTCTCCCCCTCCCCTAATCTCCTCCACACCCCTCACCATCCACCCCCTCCACGTCCCTAATCCAATCCCTGGGAGACGGGCAAGGTGTGTGTGTGTGAGTGAGGAGGGCAGGGTGAGGGTGGAGGGGGGCAGCAGGGGCAGATAAGCGCGGGTTGTGCCAGGAATCGTGTCAGAAGGATTAAGGCACGAAGACAGACGTGAGGCGCCGGCCGGGCGGATGGCACCAACAAGGGCCGTATCGCCACAATCACACTTACGTGCCTCCTCGGTCTCACCGCCGGAGCCGCTTTAGCTTACTACCCTTACCCAACCCCCCCCAACCCCAGTTCACCCTTACATCTCCCCCCTGCCCACTTCACCACCCATCATTCTGGATCCTTATCTTCTACTTCCTCTCCTCGCCTAAAACGAACTCCGATCGTAGATTCCCCAGTTCCCTTTGTTCCACCAAAGCCTTCACTTGCACTTGGATTCTCCTGTCTCTTCCGCCAGTGTTGTCAGCCATCTTTTTAGTTTGTTTGTTGTGTTGTGGCAACTGTCGCACTGTTCTGTATTGCGTGTTTTGTTTTGTGTTGTGTGTGTGTGTGTGTGTGTGTGTGTGTGTGTGTGTGTGTGTGTGTGTGTGTGTGTGTGTGGTGGTGTGTTTCCTTCCGTCTCCTTCGCTCATTCATAGAGCGTATATACCCTCCATGCAGTCAACAGTTCCCTGGGGGATACAGACTTTAACCCTTTCACTCCCGTGCCCTGTCTACCAGCATCCAGTATTACCAACCATGCTAGCAAATTAAAAACAACCCTTTGATTCCCTCACCCTATCCACCAGCTTCCTGCAGGAAGCTGGTAGACAGGGTGAGGGAGTCAAAGGGTTGTTTTTGCAGATTGTAGATAGGGTAGGGTAGTCAAAGGGTTAAACTTCAAGACTCTTTACTACTCAAAGATAGTAGCATGTGGTCCCACAGCACCTGTCTTACAGCTAGTCCTCGTTACTGTACAGGTATAAGGTAAGAATGAAAGACATTAAAATGTAATGCAGTAAGTAAGATAAAACAGCTGATATAAGTTGAACATAAATTGTGAAAACCTGAATTATAAACAGAAAGGACAGGATTGATGCAGTAGGAATGGTTATCCACGTAGTGACATTGACGGTGACTATGGTACTTCATTTTTCAACGGTAGAAATTGTTAACTGAAAGCCATTTTTCAACGGTAGAAATTGTTAATTGAAAGCCATATTTTCAACAGTAGAAATTGTTAACTGAAAGCCATTTTTCAACAGTAGAAATTGTTAACTGAAAGCCATTTTTCAACAGTAGAAATTGTTAACTGAAAGCCATTTTTCAACAGTAGAAATTGTTTCTGAAACCATTTTTCAACAGTAGAATTGTTAATGTAAGCATTATTCAACAGTAGAAATTTAACTGAAAGCCATTTTCAACAGTAAAATTGTTACTGAAAGCCATTTTTTCAACAGTAGAAATTGTTTTCTGAAAGCCATTTTTCAACAGTAGAAATTGTTTTCTGAAAGCCATTTTTCAACAGTAGAAATTGTTTTCTGAAAGCCATTTTTCAACAGTAGAAATTGTTTTCTGAAAGCCATTTTTCAACAGTAGAAATTGTTTTCTGAAAGCCATTTTTCAACAGTAGAAATTGTTTTCTGAAAGCCATTTTTCAACGGTAGAAATTGTTTTCTGAAAGCCATTTTTCAACAGTAGAAATTGTTTTCTGAAAGCCATTTTTCAACGGTAGAAATTGTTTTCTGAAAGCCATTTTTCAACGGTAGAAATTGTTTTCTGAAAGCCATTTTTCAACAGTAGAAATTGTTTTCTGAAAGCCATTTTTCAACAGTAGAAATTGTTAACTGAAAGCCATTTTTCAACAGTAGAAATTGTTTTCTGAAAGCCATTTTTCAACAGTAGAAATTGTTAACTGAAAGCCATTTTTCTAACAAGCTGTTGCTGATAATGTACATGTCTGCCTAAAATAAAATTTAAAAAAAAAACAAAAAACATCGGTAAATCAGTAGGAAACAATTCCATACAAAGACATTTTACAGTAACAGCGTTTATTTCAGACAGATAGAACGAGATGTAGATAGAAAAATAGTAATTAATGTGTGTTTGTGGTTTAGGGGGAGGGAGGGTGACGGAGATACAAGGGGGGAGGGAGGGAGGGAGCAACCATCTCTATAGTCTCCATCCTCAGTTTAGTCACCCTCCTCTGTCCCCATGGCTCCCCCCTCTCCCTCCCTCTCTTGAAATTGAACTCCCCCGACACCGCACCAATTCCCATCTCTTCCCCCTCCCTCCCTGTACCTATCTCTCCTTCCCCCTCCCTCCCCATAGCCATCTTATCCCCCCCCCCCCCCCCCTGTTTGAGCCTGAAGTCTACAGCGTACAGTCCTACGTACCCTCGCTAAATCTCTTCCCCCTCTCCAGCCAGTCCATCTGACAATCTTCACGTGGGTAGCGGCTTTATGGCTGGAAATCCCGGCTCCAGCCGGCTGTCTGTGCACAATGGGGTCCAGGGGAGCGCTAGTGATGGCTAGGGTGCCGAGGATTGGACAGCTAATTGTGTATTCACAGATAACTGGCCCCCAGTCGCCCGCCAACTTTAAGCGGGATTTGGTCGTCTTGGTGCCAGAAAATTGAGAGCTTTGGTTCCGCAAGACCTTCAAGTGCTGACGCCCCGGGCAGATGTCTGCGACCTACCTTAGTCTGAGGTTGATCTACAGTGCCGGCCTACACCAAGGTCATCAGTCTTCATCAAGGTCATCCCTCAGACAAGGCTGACGTCAGAGGGAAAGACCCTCGTTGTACTCTCCAAACTGGAGGGATTGGGGAACCGTTTGGCTTCCTGGGTTTGGGGGGAAGGGGGGGGGGGCTTGTTACAAGTGCTGAATCTGTCCGGTTAAGGGTGGATTTCTGTATTAAATGTTTGTTTGTTTAAGTGTTATCTTCTTTGGGTTAAGTGTCCGGTTAAGGGTGGATTTCTTCAAAAAAATTTTTTTTTTATTGATTTATTGAGTTTTATCTTCTTCGGGTTAAGGGTGGCTTTCTTAATTAAATTCTACATGTGTATCAAGTTTTAAAGTCCCGTCAATGAAAACGAACAAACAACAAATGAAGAAATAAATAAGTGAATGGACGAATGAATGGATACATGACTGAAATGATTAAATGAGTGAATGACTGACTGACTAGAGCAGGTCGTGCATGGTAATGTGTGTAGATGGTACTAAAAGTGTCATGCCATCACAAACTTCTTTTCAGTCTGTCTTACATTCTCTACCACCTTCCTTTCCTTACGGGGACCACACCCTGTAAACACACACACCCCACCTCCCGACTCTCTCGCTTTCTCTCTCACTTGACTGGTCGAGATTTAACCCTTTGACTCCCGCACCCTATCCACCAACTGCAAAAACTTAACCCTTTGACTCCCGCACCCTGCCCACCAACTGCAAAAACTTAACCCTTTGACTCCCGCACCCTATCCCACCAACTGCAAAAACTTA
>JAPXFY010000033.1:46241179-46243679 GCA_030674185.1 Monoplex corrugatus
TACTTGCTAGCCTCACTCCGAGTGGTTACAGGCTTGCTTCTTTCCATCGCTCATCCCGAGGTGGCGGTATCGCCATCCTCTACAACGACTCACTCCATTCCCGCCTATCTTTCTCGCAGTCTCTGCCTTTCTCCCATCCTTCTTTCGAGCACGTTGAAGTATCCTTCCAATCCACCCCTCACCCCATCACCTTCTCCTGTGTCTATCGACCCCCACCTAGCTCTGCCAACAAACTCACCACATCCATGTTTCTCTCTGACTTTGACCAATTGCTTGACCACTACTGCCTCTTACCTGGAAATCTCATCATTCTAGGTGATATCAATGTCCACTATGACAACACTCACCGTTATGACACAAGACATATCATCAACTCTCTGTCCAATCACAATATGACTCAACACATTTCTGAACCAACCCATCAAAAAGGTCACATTCTTGACTGGATCATTTCTCGTGATCATCACAATTCCGCTACTGACAACTGCTTAGTTCTTTCTACCCGTCTAACTTCAGCCCTTCCATCTGACCACTCTGCAATTCTCTGTTCTCTCGACATTTCTCCTCCTTCCCGTACCATGCGCACAGTGACTCGACGCAATCTCAAATCTATCGACCTCTCCACATTTTCATCTGATGCCTCCCGTCTCCTTTCTGAAAAGTCACATAACCTTGCCGATGAATTCTATACTACTCTCCACCATCTTCTGGACACTCATGCTCCAGCCACAACCCGTCTTTTACCTGACCGCCCCCCTACCCCCTGGCTCACTCATGAGATCGCCTGTGCAAAACGTGCCCGCCGCAGAGCAGAGCGCCGCTGGCGCAAATCCAAACTCGCTGTACACAGGCAACTTTTCCAAGCCTCTAAAACAAAAGTATCCACCCTCATTGCATCAGCAAAAACAAGCTATTTCCAAACCAAAATCCTGAATGCCTCTTCTTCAAAAGAACTCTTTACAACCATGAATCATCTCCTTGGCACACGAAAAGATTTACCTCTCCCAACAAAACATACAAATGAAGAACTCCCATCTGTATTCTCCAACTATTTCACCACCAAAATACAAACTCTTCGTGACAGGCTTGACAGGACACCCTGTCAACCATGCCCACCTGACCCTTCCTTCTCTGGCACACCTCTTACTACTTTTACCCCAGTCTCACAAGAAGAAATTCTCAACACAATCAGATCCATGTCGTTCAAAACCTGCGAACTGGATCCTCTTCCAGGTTCTGTCTACGCCGACTGTCTCCCTACTCTCCTCCCATTCATCACTGACATCATCAACACTTCTCTTCAAACTGGAACTGTCCCAGATTCTTTCAAGTCTGCTATTGTTCACCCTCTCCTCAAGAAACACAATTTAGATCCAAATGAACTGAAAAATTACCGGCCTATCTCTAATCTCTCTTTCTTGTCAAAACTCCTTGAAAAAGTCGTCCTCAACCAGCTGAACTCTCACCTGTCTGCCAACAATCTCCTCAATCCTTTCCAGTCAGCCTACCGCCAGTGCCATAGCACTGAAACTGCCCTACTACACATTCTCAACAATCTCCTCCTTGCAACTGATACTGGCAAAGTCTCTCTCCTCACACTCCTTGATCTGTCTGCAGCCTTTGATACCATTGATCATGGTATTCTCCTTTCTAGACTTCATCATACTTTTGGCATCTCTGACATTGCTCTGTCTTGGTTCACTTCATACCTATCAAACAGAAAACAAACCGTTCTCATCAATGGCACTTACTCTCAACCTGCATACCTGACCTGTGGTGTTCCACAAGGATCTGTCCTTGGCCCTGTTCTTTTTACTCTTTACACCTCCCCCCTGTCCACCATCACCAACTCCCATTCTATAAAACACCACTTCTATGCTGATGACACCCAACTTCAAGACAGTGACTCACCTGATAATATACAGCGCCTGTTGACTCGCACCACTGAGTGTTACTCGGACATTAAGAACTGGATGACACACAATAGACTTCAGCTTAATGACGACAAAACAGAAGCTATCCTCATTGGCACCCGTCAGAAACTTTCTCAGCTGCCTCCTCTTTCTCTCCCATTATGTAACACATCAGTCCCAATTTCTGATTCAGCTAAAAACCTTGGTGTCTGCATTGACTCTACCCTCTCCATGAACAACTTTGTTTCTCAAACTGCCAGATCCTGCTACTATCATCTCCATCGTATAAAGCTGATCAGGAAGTATCTCTCTGTCGAAACAACTGCAAAACTCGTTCTCTCCTTCATAATGTCTCGCATTGACTATTGCAATTCACTCCTGTCTGGTCTTCCTGCCTCCACCATTCACATCCTACAGCGCATTCAAAACAATGCTGCACGCCTTGTACTCAAAAAGAAAAAAAGCTGACCACATATCTCCTCTCCTGGCACAACTTCACTGGCTCCCTGTATCAAAGCGCATACAGTACAAACTAGACACCATGTGCTACAAAAGCCTCAATAACGCAGCCCCCGATTACCTGTCAA
>JAPXFY010000033.1:46246179-46273679 GCA_030674185.1 Monoplex corrugatus
TGTAAAACCTTGTAACGAAACATGTGTTTTCAGATTATCATCGCTGTTGTCCGTGAAATGATATGTATTTGTTGTATATTGCGTTATTTGTACACAAATATACTTTGTAATGTATTGCATTATTTGTGCGCATAATATACTTTGTACTCTCAACCTGCATACCTGACCTGTGGTGTTCCACAAGGATCTGTCCTTGGCCCTGTTCTTTTCACTCTTTATACCTCCCCCCTGTCCACCATCATCAACTCCCACTCTATAAAACACCACTTCTATGCTGATGACACCCAACTTCAAGACAGTGACTCACCTGATAATATACAGCGCCTGTTGACTCGCACCACTGAGTGTTACTCGGACATTAAGAACTGGATGACGTTCAACAAACTCAGCTTAATGACGACAAGACAGAAGCTATCCTTCATTGGCACCCGTCAGAAACTTTCTCAGCTGCCTTCTCTTTCTCTCCCATTATGTAACACATCAGTCCCAATTTCTGATTCAGCTAAAAACCTTGGTGTCTGCATTGACTCTATCCTCTCCATGAACAACTTTGTTTCTCAAACTGCCAGATCTTGCTACTATCATCTCCATCGTATAAGCCTGATCAGGAAGTATCTCTCTGTCGAAACAACTGCAAAACTCGTTCTCTCCTTCATAATGTCTCGCATTGACTATTGCAATTCACTCCTGTCTGGTCTTCCTGCCTCCACCATTCACATCCTACAGCGATTCAAAATAATGCTGTACGCCTTGTACTCAAAAAGAAAAAAGCTGACCACATATCTCCTCTCCTGGCACAACTTCACTGGCTCTCTGTATCAAAGCGCATACAGTACAAACTAGACACCACGTGCTACAAAATCCTCAATAACGCAGCCCCGATTACCTGTCAAGCCTACTTGAGATCTATGTTCCCTCACGTACCCTCCGCTCTGCCTCCGATCCTCTGACTTTTCGCTTTCCACGCACTAAGCTCAATACCTATGGTCCACGAGCTTCTCTGTTTCTGGTCCACTCTCCTGGAACAAACTTCCTCTCTCAGTCCGTCAGCAACCTACTTTTGTCTCCTTGAAGTCCGCTCTCAAAACTCACCTTTTCTCCTCTGCATAAAATCCTGACCTCACTCAACCCCCCTCTGCAGCCTGTCTCCGCTCGGAGGGGAATCACTTTGTTATAATATATAATTGTATATGATATGCTCTCTATAATTTTCCATTGCTTTTATTCTTGCTTTTATTGCTTTTATTCTTTCTCCCCATTTATAGCCATGCGTGTGTGTGTGTGCGTGTGCGTGTGTGCGTGCGTGCGTGCGTGCGTGTGTGTCTGTTTCAGCGCTTAGATTTGATTTTGTCGAGATTTTGCGCTATATAAATATTGTAATTATTATTATTAATTAATGTATTTCATGAGTTGTACACATGATATACTTTGTAATGTATTGCATTATTTGTACACATAATATACTTTGTAATGTATTGTATTAGTTGTACACATGATATACTTGCAATGTATTGCATTGTTGATAGAAATGTTTTTGCAAGATGGAAACATCGTACTAAGACAAGCGACGTTTGTTGGTTACCGGTAGGATGAATGTCTGGAACCAGCAACACAATTTGCATGACATAAGGTGTCTCCTTTTTATTGACATTAGTTCTGCCGAACTAACACAGTTTATATGATAAATTTATCTTGCTTGTCTTGAAGACCTTTGTGTTGAAATCAACAGTTTGTGTAATTCATCTTGTTTGTCTTCAAGACCTTTGTGTTGAAATCAACACAGTTTGTGTAATTCATCTTGCTTGTCTTGAAGACCTTTGTGTTGAAATCAACAGTTTGTGTAATTCATCTTGTTTGTCTTAAGACCTTTGTGTTGAAATCAACACAGTTTGTGTAATTCATCTTGCTTGTCTTGAAGACCTTTGTGTTGAAATCAACAGTTTGTGTAATTCATCTTGCTTGTCTTGAAGACCTTTGTGTTGAAATCAACACAGTTTGTGTAATTCATCTTGCTTGTCTTGAAGACCTTTGTGTTGAAATCAACAGTTTGTGTAATTCATCTTGCTTGTCTTGACGACCTTTGTGTTGAAATCAACACAGTTTGTGTAATTCATCTTGCTTGTCTTGAAGACCTTTGTGTTGAAATCAACAGTTTGTGTAATTCATCTTGCTTGTCTTGAAGACCTTTGTGTTGAAATCAACACAGTTTGTGTAATTCATCTTGCTTGTCTTGAAGACCTTTGTGTTGAAATCAAACAGTTTGTGTAATTCATCTTGCTTGTCTTGAAGACCTTTGTGTTGAAATCAACAGTTTGTGTGATTCATCTTGCTTGTCTTGAAGACCTTTGTGTTGAAATCAACACAGTTTGTGTAATTCATCTTGCTTGTCTTGAAGACCTTTGTGTTGAAATCAACACAGTTTGTGTAATTCATCTTGCTTGTCTTGAAGACCTTTGTGTTGAAATCAACACAGTTTGTGTAATTCATCTTGCTTGTCTTGAAGACCTTTGTGTTGAAATCAACACAGTTTGTGTAATTCATCTTGTCTTGTTTGAAAGACCATTTGTAATTAAATCACAAGTTTGTGTATTTTTGTTTTTCTTGAAATCCTTTGGTGTCGAAATAAACACGTATTTGTGTAATTCTCCTTGTCTTGTCTTGTCGTCCTTTCTGTTGATCCCAGTTGTTGTAATTCTCCATGTCTGTCTTTCTTGAGATTGTGTTGAAATCAACACAGTTTGTGTAATTCATCTTGCTTGTCTTGAAGACCTTTGTGTTGAAATCAACACAGTTTGTGTAATTCATCTTGCTTGTCTTGAAGACCTTTGTGTTGAAATCAACACAGTTTGTGTAATTCATCTTGCTTGTCTTGTGTTGAAATCAAGACATTTGTAATTTATCTTTTATGTTTGTGATGTTTTGTGTTTGTCTTGAATCCCTTTAAATGGGGCTGTCGACCACTGAATAAACACGTTACCTTTGTCTGTCTGTCTGTCCGTCTGTCCCTGTCGGTCTGTCTGTCTGTCCCTGTCTGTCTGTCCCTGTTTGTTTGTATCTGTCTACCGATGTCTGTCTTTCTGATGTATAAGACTTTTTTAATTTTAGTTTTCTCTCTCTGTGTCTCTCTCTCTCTCTGTCTCTCTGTCCTCCCCTATCCCTCCCTTTCTACTGTCTGTTCTGCTTCCCATTCTCTCTCTGTCTCTCTCTGTGTGTCTCCCTCTCTCTCTCTCTCTGTCTCCCTCTCTCTCTGTCTCTCTCTCTGTGTCTCCCTCTCTCTCTCCCTCTCTCTCTGTCTCTCTCTCTCTCTGTCTCTCTCTCTGTGTCTCCCTCTCTCTCTCTGTCTTCCTCTCTCTCTGTCTCTCTCTCTCTCTCTGTCTCCCTCTCTCTCTGTCTCCCTCTCTCTCTCTGTCTCCCTCTCTCTCTGTCTCTCTGTTTGTCCTCCCCTATCCCTCCCTTTCTACTGTCTGTTCTGCTTCCATTCTCTCTCTGTCTCTCTCTCTGTGTCTCCCTCTCTCTCTGTCTCTCTGTTTGTCCTCCTCTATCCCTCCCTTTCTACTGTCTGTTCTGCTTCCCATTCTCTCTCTGTCTCTCTCTTGTCTCCCTCTCTGTGTCTCCCTCTCTCTCTCTCTCTGTCTCCCTCTCTCTCTCTGTCTCTCTCTCTCTCTGTCTCTCTGTTTGTCCTCCCCTATCCCTCCCTTACTACTGTCTGTTCTGCTTCCCATTCTCTCTCTGTCTCTCTCTCTGTGTCTCCCTCTCTCTCTCACACACACACACAAACACACACACACAGTCTCTGTTCCCTCCCCTTTCTGTGTCTTCCTCCCTCCTCTCTCTCCCCCTGTCAATCTCTCTCTCTGCCTGTCTTTTTCTTTGTCGCTCTCTCTGTCTGTCTGCCTGCCTGTCTGTCTCTCTGTCTCTCTCTATCTGTCTGTCTCTCTGTCTCTGTCTCTGTCTCTCTCTCTCCCCTTCCTGTGGCCCCCTCTCTGTCTCTCTACAAATTGGCAAGCTTTCCTCGTGTTTTTCAGGTTAATATCGTATTAGTGTGAGTATTTATTTATGTCGATTTTGATATCCTATTAATATGAATATTAATTTTATTTATGTCGTTTTCTTGATATCCTATTTAGTATGAATATTAATGTATGTCGTTGTGTGTTGTGTGTGTGTGTGTGTGTGTGTGTGTGTGTGTGTGTGTGTGTGTGTGTGTGTGTGTGTGTGTGTGTGTGTGTGTGTGTGTGTGTGTGTGTGTGTGTGAATGTGAATGTGGGCACTTGCCTTCCTCCAATGTAATACCCTGTATAGATGTAGCTCTGAACTTTCTGTCGGCAGTTCTTCTCTTTAAATTCAAAACGTTTCCCGTAACGCAAAGTGTTAATTGTTATCGGCCTTTTATATCTGTCTTGAAAATATAAAACCGTTGTTGAATAAGAATGGTAATGTTGCGACATTTTATTTTTGTGTTTGTGTATGTTGCATTGCGCGCTGTTAAAATGTCTGATGGAGTGTTGTTGTTGTTGTTGTTGTGTTGTTGTTGCTGATTTTGTTTTTGATATTGTTTTTGTTTTTTCTTTGGTTTTCTTCAACACTTTGGTTCAAGCACACCCACCTTCCCTATTTTTCTCACCCTCCCCCCCCCCTCCAGGCACTTCAATCATTAGATTCAGCTCGAGGCTTGCCTAATACACAGCGTGATAGACACACAGGGGGAGGGGGAGGGGGAGGGTTGTCTTACAACGGAACAAGTCAGCAAGTGCATCCTGGACTGTTTTCAACTTGATTCTCCATTGGCTGAGGGGCTGAGGGGCGGGCAGAAAGAGATAAGCTGATTGGTTGATAGGGCAGAGGGGGGGTAAGGGAGAGGGACAGGGGTAGTTGTTTAATTCTGTTAGTTTCTGGCTCTTACTTCTTTCATCCCCGCCAGAAGCAGGAAGCGTTAGTGGCTGGAAGTTACGGTTTATCGTCACTCTTCGCTCCGGTGTTCTGGAAAAGAACCCAGCAAACACTTGCTTGTCCTCGTAACGCTCTCTGGTCGTTCTAAAAGTCCTTTGTTTGGTTCAGACGTTTACTTCCCTCCCTTTGCCCTCCTCCCTCCCCTTCCCTTCCCCTGGATGGACAGCACCCCCGGCTCTCCCCTCCCCCAGCCCAGTAGATGGACAGTGGTGGGGAAGGTGTGTGCTGGCGGAGCAGTCTTGTCGGTTGTCGTCCTAACCTTCAGCCCGCCTTCTTCATCCGTCTATTTGTGAGCTCGACAATGGCTTTTATGACGACTCTCTTCACAAAGCTTTTCCCCCCCCCCCCCCCCCCCCTTGTAGTCTTCTCCCTGCCGCTCAAGATGGCGGCTTAGACGGAGTTGTGTCCCTTTTAAAGCGGCTATGATGTTCCGAGTTGATTTGTCGCTCCAATCAGATTGCTCTAATCTCCCTCGTCAGAAGGTGGCGCCACCTTTGGTAGTCATCGCTGTCATCGTTTTGTTTGTTTTTGTTTTATTTATTTTTTGTTGGGGGTGGAGGTGGAGGTGGGGGTGGGTGACGATGATGTCTAAACGGGAGTTGATCGTTGAAGAGGATCTCTTCAATTCGTTTCTCCTTGTCGGCAATTATGTCGGATTTTTGACGGCTTCTTCATAATTCCCCTGTTTGCTGAAAGAAATAGACATCTTTTTTAACCATTGCGATGTTGGAATCTCTCTCTCTCTCTCTCTCTCTCTCTCTCTCTCTCTCTTTCTGTCTCTGTCTCTTTCTCTCTCTCTCTCTCTCTTTCTGTCTGTCTCTCTCTTTCTGTCTCTGTCTCTCTGTCTGTCTCTCTCAGTGTCTCTGTCTCTCTGTCTGTCTCAATGTCTCTGTCTCTCTGTCTCTGTCTGTCTCTCTTTGTCTCTCTCTCTCTCTGTCTCTGTCTCTGTCTCTCTCTCTCACTCAGTTGTGATCTTGTTTTATGTGGCAATCACTTTAGACTAAACCATTTGAAACAAACTGTTATTGTTTGCCATTGCCGGTGTTGTTTAAGTGGGAGTTTAAACACTGTGACGGTTAGCTCCCTTGACTTTTAAACTCTTCAATAATAACGGTCTGCAGCTGTCTGTAAATGGCCGCCATCAGTTTCTCACAAGCCTTGGATATTATCTTTGCTTTTTGATTTTGGTTTTTGTTTTTGTTTTGTTTTTGAAACACTTTAAGTCAGTCATAGTGTTTGTGTTTGTAACACTTTCTGTCAGTCATAGTATTTGTGTTTGTAACACTTTCTGTCAGTCATAGTATTTGTGTTTGTAACACTTTCTGTCAGTCATAGTATTTGTGTTTGTAACACTTTCTGTCAGTCATAGTATTTGTGTTTGTAACACTTTCTGTCAGTCATAGTATTTGTTTTTGTAACACTTTCTGTCAGTCATAGTGTTTGTGTTTGTAACACTTTCTGTCAGTCATAGTATTTGTGTTTGTAACACTTCCTGTCAGTCATAGTATTTGTGTTTGTAACACTTTCTGTCAGTCATAGTATTTGTGTTTGTAACACTTCCTGTCAGTCATAGTATTTGTGTTTGTAACACTTTCTGTCAGTCATAGTATTTGTGTTTGTAACACTTTCTGTCAGTCATAGTATTTGTTTTTGTAACACTTTCTGTCAGTCATAGTATTTGTTTTTGTAACACTTTCTGTCAGTCATAGTGTTTGTGTTTGTAACACTTTCTGTCAGTCATAGTATTTGTGTTTGTAACACTTTCTGTCAGTCATAGTATTTGTGTTTGTAACACTTTCTGTCAGTCATAGTATTTGTGTTTGTAACACTTTCTGTCAGTCATAGTATTTGTGTTTGTAACACTTTCTGTCAGTCATAGTATTTGTTTTGTAACACTTTCTGTCAGTCATAGTATTTGTGTTTGTAACACTTTCTGTCAGTCATAGTAATTGTGTTTGTAACACTTTCTGTCAGTCATAGTATTTGTGTTTGTAACACTTTCTGTCAGTCATAGTATTTGTGTTTGTAACACTTTCTGTCAGTCATAGTATTTGTGTTTGTAACACTTTCTGTCAGTCATAGTATTTGTGTTTGTAACACTCTCTGTCAGTCATAGTAATTGTGTTTGTAACACTTTCTGTCAGTCATAGTATTTGTGTTTGTAACACTTTCTGTCAGTCATAGTATTTGATTTTGTTTGTAACACTTTCTGTCAGTCATAGTATTTGTGTTTGTAACACTTTCTGTCAGTCATAGTATTTGTGTTTGTAACACTTTCAGTCAGTCATAGTGTTTGTGTTTGTAACACTTTCTGTCAGTCATAGTGTTTGTGTTTGTAACACTTTCTGTCAGTCATAGTATTTGTGTTTGTAACACTTTCTGTCAGTCATAGTATTTGATTTTGTTTGTAACACTTTCTGTCAGTCATAGTGTTTGTTTGTGTTTGTAACACTTTCTGTCAGTCATAGTGTTTGTTTTTGTAACACTTTCTGTCAGTCATAGTGTTTGTTTTTGTAACACTTTCTGTCAGTCATAGTGTTTGTGTTTGTAACACTTTCTGTCAGTCATAGTATTTGTGTTTGTAACACTTTCTGTCAGTCATAGTGTTTGTGTTTGTAACACTTTCTGTCAGTCATAGTATTTGTTGTAACACTTTCTGTCAGTCATAGTATTTGTGTTTGTAACACTTTCTGTCAGTCATAGTGTTTGTGTTTGAAACACTTTCTGTCAGTCATAGTATTTGTGTTTGTAACACTTTCTGTCAGTCATAATATTTGTGTTTGTAACACTTTCTGTCAGTCATAGTGTTTGTGTTTGTAACACTTTCTGTCAGTCATAGTATTTGTTTCCGTCGTAAAGTTCTGTCCAGACAGTTTGCTTGAAGTGTAACGCCATGTCAGATTTTCTGGGGGGGGGGGGGGGGGGGGGGGAAGAGGAGAGAGGAGTTCATGAGGGATTCATTGCATATGTGCTCCACCCAGCTCTGCCAGCAGTTATCTGGCAGACTCTTTGAACCTGCACAAAGCCATGTGTGCTGGCAAGGTCTTTTGAGACCTCTGAAACAGTAAGCTGGCACCACCAGAATGATGGAAACATTAAGACGGGCAGCCAACAGGTCAGTTTTTAATGTCGCAGGGATTGAACTTGAGATATCAAATCTGAGTCCACGGCTCTGTCAAAAGAACCAACCAGCTATTGTTAGAAAAATTGTGGCCCACCAGAGAGTTGAACCCACAACCCTGTGTTACCATCAGGCCATTCTGACCACTCAGCTAATGGGCCCTTAAAGATATACACACACAACAACAACATCAACACACATACACAGACACACACACACACAACAATAACAACAAAACATACAAACACACACACGCACAAACACACACACACACACACACACACACACACACACACACACACACACACACACACACACACACACACACACACACACTGTAATTATTGACACTAACTTGAAGTAAAACGAACCAGATATTTGATCTCAGTTTAACAGGTAGGACGTATGATACCCCTGTAAAATGGCGCGGCATGAAGTAAAACGGACCAGTTTTCAGTATGAAATAAAACGGACCAGTTTGGATTATTAAGTAAAATGGACCAGTTTTGAGTATTGAGTAAAACGGATCAAGTTTGGTTATTAAGTAAAACGGACCAGCTTTCAGTAAACCAGACCAGTTTTAGGTGAAATGGACGAGATTTGATGATGAAGTAAAACGAATTGGCTTTCGGTATAATGGACCAACTTTCAGTAAAACTGTTTGAAGTAAAACGGACCAGCTTTCTGTAAAATGAACCAGCTTTAAAGTAATAACAGCTTTAAAGTAAAACAGCTTTAAGTAATACAGCTTTTAAGTAAAATAGTTTTAATTAGTAAAACAGCTTTAAGCAATACAGCTTTTAAGTAAAATGGTTTTAATAAATAAAAGTGCTTAAAGTAATACAGTTTTTTTTTAAAGTAAAATAGTTTTAATAAGTAAAACATCTTTAAGTAATACAGCTTTTAAGTAAAATAGTTTTAATAAGTAAAACATCTTTAAGTAATACAGCTTTTAAGTAAAATAATATTGATAAGTAATACAGCTTTAAGTAAAATAGTTTTCGTAAGTAAAACAGCTTTAAGTAATACAGTTTTAAAGTGAAATAGTTTTAATAAGTAAAACATCTTTAGGTTTTAAGTAAAATAGTTTTAATAAGTAAAACATCTTTAGGTTTTAAGTAAAATAGTTTTAATAAGTAAAACATCTTTAAGTAATACAGCTTTTAAGTAAGATAGACTTAATAAGTAAAACATATTTAAGTAATTCAGCTTTTAAGTAAAATAATTTTAAGAAGTAAAACATCTTTAAGTAATACAGCTTTTAAGTAAAATAATTTTAATAAGTAAAACATATTTAAGTAATTCAGCTTTTAAGTAAAATAATTTTAATAAGTAAAACATCTTTAAGTAATACAGCTTTTAAGTAAAATAGTTTTAATAAGTAAAACATCTTTAAGTAATTCAGCTTTTAAGTAAGATAGACTTAATAAGTAAAACATCTTTAAGTAATACAGCTTTTAAGTAAGATAGACTTAATAAGTAAAACATCTTTAAGTAATACAGCTTTTAAGTAAGATAGTCTTAATAAGTAAAACATCTTTAAGTAATACAGCTTTTAAGTAAGATAGGCTTAATAAGTAAAACAACTTTAAGTAATACAGCTTTTAAGTAAGATAGTCTTAATAAGTAAACAGCTTTAAGTAATACAGCTTTCAAGTAAAACAGCTTTGATAAGTAAACCCGCTTTGATACAGCTTTTAAGTAAAAAGTCTTAATAAGTAAAACAGCTTTCAGTAAAACGACCAGCGTGAAGTCAAAGAGCTTTAAGTAAAACGAGCGGCTTGAAGTAGAAAGGACCCTCTCTGACTAAATGAACCAGAGGGCGACCTGCAGCGTCTGAGGATGGACTTAAAATGGAAGAGAAGGGGGACAGGGGTGGGTGGAAACGACCTACTTTGTGAAGTCTACCCCCCCCCCCCCCCATTTCCTTCCGTCAAGCGGGTTACAGTAGGCAGAGAAGAGAGAGAGAGGGGGAGAGAGAGCGGCGCTTTGAATAAGTTATATCTGCGGCTCAGACGTTCTCTGATACAGTTTAGCACTCAGAAGGAGAAGTGTTGAGACTTAGAAATATCGACACGGACTTGGGAAATATCCTCACAGACTTTTCCCCCGTTCTGGTAGCGGGAGGGGGGTGGGAGAGGGAAAGGGGAAGAGTTGGGGGTGAGGACGGTGACCTCTCTCTCTCTCTATCTCTTTCTCTCTCTCTTTCTCTCTCTCAGGCCTCCCAGCATCACCCTCCTTCCCCATAATCGGGTGGTGATCGTCTTAGAGACATAAGGAAGATATTACAACAATAAAGAATAAAAGTGGACAGGCGCTCAAATCAGATGGCGATGGTAGCGGTGGCTGAGCTGTCTGATTTGCTGACAAATACCACCGGGCCATTTGAGCAGCCGTCATGGCAAGGGCGATTACAAAGTGATTGGGTTTTCAAAGTCCCCCGGGACCTGAGTGGATTTGCTCGCTCGCCTCTGACGTCAGCAGCGAGAGGCTTACACAGCCAGAGGACCTCTGACACAGGCTCCAGCAACTCGCGGTGCACACACTGGGCTAGAGAGACTGACGGGGAGAGGGAGAGACAGAGACACACACACACACACACACAGATTGACGGGGAGAGGGAGAGACAGAGACACACACACACAGGGAAGGGGGACGGCCTGGGGAGGGGGGAGGGGGGTGCAGACTGCAGACGGACGAGGAACTAGTCTAGAGACTGAAAGATGGATCGGCAATGATCAGATTGGAAAAGTACACATCCCCATTGGAAGGAATAAGTGTACAAAACACACAAGTTGCATGCTGAGATGATGATGATGATGATGACGATGATGATGATGATGAGGATAATGATGATGATGATGATGGTGGAATCTCCAGTCTGACAGATGAGCAGGCATACTGTTTGTACCTCGTCACCTGGTGTGGGTCTTGGTGTGGGTCATCACCTGGTGTGGGTTATCACCTGGTGTGGGTCATCACCTGGTGTGGGTTATCACCTGGTGTGGGTCTTCACCTGGTATGGGTCATCACCTGGTGTGGGTTATCACCTGGTATGGGTCATCACCTGGTGTGGGTCTTCACCTGGTGTGGGTCTTCACCTGGTGTGGGTCATCACCTGGTGTGGGTCATCACCTGGTGTGGGTCTTCATGTAGGATAGCAGACTGATCCCAGAGGTACCTGTTCTTCCACAGGCACTACGTGGGCACCAGTCCTGCAGCTTGAGGTTCTGATTGTGTATAGCCCATTATGTATAGCCGTTGTGTATAGCCCGTTGTATATAGCCCTTTGTGTATAGCCCATTGTGTATAGCCCGTTGTGTATAGCCCGTTGTGTATAGCCCGTTGTGTATAGCCCATTGTGTATAGCCCGTTGTGATAGCCCGTTGTGTATAGCCCATTGTGTATAGCCCGTTGTGTATAGCCCGTTGTGTATAGCCCATTGTGTATAGCCCTTTGTGTATAGCCCATTATGTATAGCCCATTGTGTATAGCCCATTGTGTATAGCCCTTTGTGTATAGCCCCATTGTGTATAGCCCCCATTGTGTATAGCCCCCATTGTGTATAGCCCATTGTGTATAGCCCATTGTGTATAGCCCATTGTGTATAGCCCTTTGTGTATAGCCCTTTGTGTATAGCCCTTTGTGTATAGCCCATTGTGTATAGCCCTTTGTGTATAGCCCTTTGTGTATAGCCCATTGTGTTGTGCTGTCACGTTAAAGCAGTGACACGTGTTTTTCATATCTACCCTTACTAAAATCAAAATCAACTTGATAAAAAAAAAAAGGTAATTATAGAACATTAAAATTTAGTAACTAAGTGACATGACAGTTTAGTACAATTCTGTTCTGTTGGAACCTTTAGTACTGAAGGAGAGTAGCATTAGGTCCCAGTGGACCGTACAGCATGTCCTTGTTTCTCTTCACATAGAAAGTAAGCAGGAATGAAATTGAAGGACACATGTTTTAAAACAAACAAACAAACCAAAAATCCAAAACACTGTTAACTACAAACCAAATATCCAAACACCTGTTAACTACAAACCAAAAATCAAAACACCTGTTAACTACAAACCAAAAATCCAAAAACACCTGTTAACTACAAACAAAAAATCCAAAACACCTGTTAACTACAAACCAAAAATCCAAAACACCTGTTAACTACAAACAAAAAATCCAAAACACCTGTTAACTACACAACACACACACACACACACACACGCACACGCACGTACGCACGCACACACTCACACGCGCACAGGCGCGCGCGCGCACACACACACACACAAACACAACACAAACACACACAACACACACACAACTCACACGCGCACAGGCAGACGCGCGCACACACACACACACACACACAGATACACACAGACACACACACACACACACACACACACACCACACACACACACACACACACACACACACACACCACACAACACAAACAACACAACACACACAACAACACAACACACACACACACACACACACACACACCAACACACAACAACACACACACACACACACACAACACACACACACACACACACACCACACACACACTACACACAACCACACACACAACACACCACGGCAACACTGAAGAGCCAGAAAAACAAACTTTGTGCACAAAGTTGAGGACCGATGATCGAGGTGTGAGGTGGGGGAGGGGGAGGGAGAGAAGAGGGAAGGAGGGGTGTAAGGGTAGGGAACTGGGTACTGTGTAGTGAAGCATGAGGATCACCACTAGCAGTTTACCTGGCTGCACTAGGGGTAGGGTAGTGGTGGGTAGGGTAGGTGTAGGGTAGGGATGGTGATAATGATGTTGTGATGGTAAGATTGTGATGGTAGTGGTATGATTGGGAAGTGAATGGTGGTGTGGGTGATGGGGGTGATGGAGGCATAACGGCGTCAAAAAGTTGAAAAGTGATGACGAAGATGTTGGGAAGGTGAGGAAGATGGATGAAGAATGTCAGAAGGGTATTGTGTGTTGGTTGTGTGGTCCTGTGTGTGTGTGTCTGTGTGTGTCGTTGTGTGTCTGTGTGCTGTGTGTGTGTGTGTGTTGTCGTGTTCTGTGTGTGTGTCTGTGTGTGTGGTGTCTTGTGTGTGTCTGTGTCTCGTGTGTGTGTGTGTTCTGTGTGTGTGTGTTCTGTGTCTGTTGTGTGTCTCTGTGTGTTGTGTTCGTGTGTGTGTCTGTGTCTCTGTGTGTGTGTCTCTGTGTGTGTGTGTTCTCTCTGTGTGTGTGTTGTGTCTCTGTGTGTGTGTGGTGTGTGTCTCTGTGTGTGTGTGTCTCTGTGTGTGTGGTCTGTGTGTGTGTGTGTCTCTGTGTGTGTGTGGTGTCTTGTGTGTGTGTGTCTGTGTGTCTGTGTGTGTGGTGCGTGTGTGTTCTGTGTGTGTGTGTGTTTCTCTGTGTTCTGTGGTGTGTGTTCTGTGTGTGTGTGTGTTGTGTTCTCTTGTGTGTGGTGTGTTGTCTGTGTGTGTGTGTGTTTTTGTGTCTGTTGTGTGTGTGTGTGTCTGTGTGTGTCTGTGTTCTGTGTGTGTGTCTGTGTGTGTGTCTGGTGTGTGTGTGTGTGTCTGTGTCTCTGTGTGTGTGTCTGTGTGTGTGTGTTGCGTGTGTGTGTTGTGTCTGTGTGGTGTCTGTGTGTGTGTGTCTGTGTGTGTGTGTGTGTGTGTGTGTGTGTTCTGTGTGTGTGGTGTCTGTATGTGTGTGTGTCTATGTGTGTGTCTGTGTGTGTGTGTGTTGTGTGTGTGTCTGTGTCTGTGTGTGTGCGTTGCGTGTGTGTATCTCTGTGTGTGTGTGTGTGTCTGTGTCTTGTGTGTGTGTCTGTGTGTGTATGTGTGTCTGTCGTGTGTAGTGTCTGTGCGTGTGTGTGTCTGTCTTGTGTGTGTGTGTGTGTGTTGTGTCTGTTGTGTGTGTGTCTGTTGTGTGTGTGTGTGTGTGTCTGTGTGTGTGTGTCTGTGTGTGTGTGTGTGTGTCTGTGTGTGTGTCTGTGTGTGTCTGTGTGGGGTGTGTGGTCTGTGTGGTGTTGTGTGTGTGTGTGTAGGGGAAAGGGGGACGCTGACGAGCTATGTGTGCTGAGCAGTGTGGTCGCTTAGTCCGCTTAGTACAAAAAAAAAAAAAAAGAAGGGTTGTGCCTCCTTTAGCTGGCAACAATAACAGACAGGAATTGTCCCCCTTGTCTCTTAGCGCCTTGTGCCACGGTCTGCCCCACGCAGCTTTGGCTTCTGTTTTTTTTGTTTTGTTTTGTTTTGTTTTGTTTTGTTTTCCCTCCAGTTGTAACATTGCAGCATTAGCCACCATTACCACCACCCCTCTTACTTTGTCTTAGCTCAAGCTGCCTAACCGTCCAGCTCACCCCCCCCCCCACACACACACACACACTTGGCAAACATATAGATATTTGTTGTTGTTTTTTTTCCTCTTTCCTAGGACTTGGTGCAGCGTAAGGAGATTATGAGAATAATAGGAACAACTTGGAAATCTGTTTTCTCTCTGGGTCTGTCCACACACACACACACACACACACACACACACACACACACACACACACACACACACACACACACACACACACACACACACACACACACACACGCACGCACGCACACACACACACACACACGCACACACACACACGCACGCACGCATGCACACACATACACACACACACACACACACACAAACAAACACACAAACACACATACATAAACACACACACACACACACAAACAAACACACAAACACACATACATAAAACACACACACACATACATAAACACACACACACACACACATACACACACACACACACACACCCACACACACACACACACACACACACACACACACACACACACACACACAAGATTGTTGAAGGTGTCTATTTGACATACCATCATAGATTTACCGTCATGGAGTCAGAGTCATCAAGGTGTCTATTTGACTTACCATCATAGATTTACCGTCATGGAGTCAGAGTCATCAAGGTGTCTATTTGATTTACCATCATAGATTTACCATCATGGAGTCAGTCATCACTTGCTGACTTACCATCATAGATTTACCGTCATGTAGTCAGTCATCACTTGCTGACTTACCATCATAGATTTACCGTCATGGAGTCAGTCATCACTTGCTGACTTACCATCATAGATTTACCGTCATGGAGTCAGTCATCACTTGCTGACTTACCATCATAGATTTACCGTCATGTAGTCAGTCATCACTTGCTGACTTACCATCATAGATTTACCGTCATGTAGTCAGTCATCACTTGCTGACTTACCATCATAGATTTACCGTCATGGAGTCAGTCATCACTTGCTGACTTACCATCATAGATTTACCGTCATGGAGTCAGTCATCACTTGCTGACTTACCATCATAGATTTACCGTCATGTAGTCAGTCATCACTTGCTGACTTACCATCATAGATTTACCGTCATGTAGTCAGTCATCACTTGCTGACTTACCATCATAGATTTACCATCATGGAGTCAGTCATCACTTGCTGACTTACCATCATAGATTTACCATCATGGAGTCAGTCATCACTTGCTGACTTACCATCATAGATTTACCGTCATGTAGTCAGTCATCACTTGCTGACTTACCATCATAGATTTACCGTCATGTAGTCAGAGTCATCACTTGCTGACTTACCA
The DNA here is from genome assembly GCA_030674185.1 of Monoplex corrugatus. Lineage (NCBI taxonomy): Eukaryota > Metazoa > Mollusca > Gastropoda > Littorinimorpha > Ranellidae > Monoplex > Monoplex corrugatus. Next base: position 46,261,926 of record JAPXFY010000033.1, read on the forward strand.
TCATAGATTTACCATCATGGAGTCAGTCATCACTTGCTGACTTACCATCATAGATTTACCGTCATGTAGTCAGTCATCACTTGCTGACTTACCATCATAGATTTACCGTCATGGAGTCAGTCATCACTTGCTGACTTACCATCATAGATTTACCATCATGGAGTCAGTCATCACTTGCTGACTTACCATCATAGATTTACCATCATGGAGTCAGTCATCACTTGCTGACTTACCATCATAGATTTACCGTCATGTAGTCAGTCATCACTTGCTGACTTACCATCATAGATTTACCGTCATGTAGTCAGTCATCACTTGCTGACTTACCATCATAGATTTACCGTCATGTAGTCAGAGTCATCACTTGGTGAAGGTGTCCTGTTTTCCCCAAAGTGTGGACCCGTGTGGTCCAGGTGGTTACAAATCCTGCCCCTGAAGTGACAGGTCCCAGGTTCCAGACCTGGTCAGACAGGGATTATCTCCCCCTCCCGTCCCACTGTCCTTCAGTAGACCTTGAGTGATGGTCCGGTGGTAGTCTTTGGGATTAAACGATAAACCGACATCTTGTGTGCAGCAGGCACTTAGCGCACGTCAAACATCCCACGGCAACAGAAGACTTGTTCCTGACAGAATTCTGGAGGAAACAGGCAGACAGGAAAACACGGGTGGCGCCGCACTGTGGCTACGAGCTGTCCGTAGTGACAGCGATGTGCACGCTTCGTGAAAATATTTCCGTTGTGATATTAAAAAAAGAAACGAAAAAAAAAAAAAAAAAAGAAAAAAGAAGAAAGAAGAAGAAAAAAGAAGAGCAGACAGAATCCAGTGTTGATGTTAACAGTGGATGTGTACAGAGCTCATGTAATGGTCCTAGTTTATCTCTCTCACATGGTTGGCTCCACTTTGGTCTTCGCTTCCACCCTTCTCTGTTGTCTCTGTCTCTCCCTGCCCCCGCCCCCTCCTGTCTCTCTCTGTCCAGCTCTCTGTCACTCTCTGTCTTTCTCTGCCTCTCTTGCCTGTCTCTCTCTGTCTCTGTCTCTGTCTCCATCTCTGTCTCCATCTTTCCCTCCTTCCCTCTCCCTCTACATTTTCAACATTTTGTTTCCTCTTTTTACACACACACACACCACACACACACACACACACACACACACACACACACACAACACACACACACACACACAACTCACTCACTCACACACACACACTACGCACACACACACAAACACACACACACACACACAGACAGACAGACACACACACACACAAACACACACACACACACAAACACACACACACACACACACAAACACACACCCACACACAAACACACACACAAACACACACACACACACAACACCACACACACCACACACAAACACACACACACACACACACACACCACCACACACACACACACACACACCACACCACACACACACACACACGAGCGCAAAATGCATGTGCAGTATAAAACAGCGAAACATAAAATGATGCAACCAGATTTTTTAAAAGAGTGATTTTCCCCCAGATATCTCAGCTTACACTTTTTGTTTTTCTTCTGTCCTGTATTTTCTACTTTCATTTGCATTTTCTCTCTTCCTCTTCGGCGATAATCTCCCTTTTTTTTCCCTCCATGTTTGGTTCTGTTTCTTTTTCTTCTCTTCTTCCTCTTTTTTGTTTTGTTGTTGTTTTTGTTATTCTATCTTCTTCACTATTACTGTATCACTCCCTCCCTCCCCCCTCCAACACTCACTCCCCAAAGCCACTGACACTGGGATTGCCATGGCAACAGGACATGAAGGGTCACAGAATCTGAGACAGTGTTTCGTAACACTGTGATGATGGTGATGATGGTGGTGGTGATGATGATGGTGGTGATGAGATGTGGTGATGATGATGGTGTGATGATGGTGGTGATTGGATGATGGTGATGATGATGGTGATGATGATGTGGTGATGATGATGGTGATGATGTGATGGTGGTGATGATGTGGTGATGATGATGGGGATGTGATGGTGGTGATGATGGTGTGATGTGTGGTGATGATGATGGTGGTGATGATGTGATGATGAGTGGTGGTGATGATGGTGATGATGATAGATGGTGATGATGATGGTGGTGATGATGGTGGTGATGATGATGTGGTGGATGATGATGGTGGTGATGATGAGTGGTGATGATGATGGTGGTGATGATGGTGATGATGGTGGTGGTGATGATGTGGTGATGATGATGGTGGATGATGATGGTGGTGATGGATGGTGATGATGGTGGTGATGATTGATGGTGGGTGGTGATGTGATGGTGGTGATGATATGGTGGTGGATGGATGATGGTGGTGATGAGTGATGGTGGTGATGAGTGGTGTGATGATGATGGTGTGATGATGATGTGTGATGAGTGGTATGTGATGAGTGATGGATGATTGGTGTGTGGATGATGATGGGGTGATGATGATGGTGGTGTGATGATGAGTGGTGGTGATGATGTGATGGATGGTGATGATGATGGTGGTGTGAGTGTGATGATGATGGATGATGGTGTGATGATGGTGATGGTGTGATGATGGTGGATGATGATGGTGATGATGATGATGGATGGATGATGGTGAGATGATGTGGTGATGAGTGATGATGATGTGGTGATGAGATGGTGATGATGATGGTGGTGATGATGATGGTGTGTGATGATGATGGTGGTGATGAGTGATGGATGATGGGGTGTGATGATGTGTGGTGGTGATGATGATGGTGATGATGATGGTGTGATGATGATGTGGTGATGTGTGGTGATGATGGTGGTGATGATGATGGTGTGATGATGTGGTGGTGATGGATGAGGTGTGATGATGATGGTGGTGATGATGATGGTGGTGATGATGATGGTGATGATGGTGATGGTGTGATGATGATGATGGATGGTGGTGATGATGGTGATGGTGATGATGGTGTGTGATGATGATGTGTGGTGATGATGATGGATGGTGGTGATGTGATGAGTGTGAGTGGTGGTGATGATGATGGTGGATGGTGTGTGGTGATGATGATGGTGTGATGATGGGTGGTGGGGATGGTGATGATGATGATGGTGGTGATGATGATGGTGGTGATGATGTGATGGTGGTGATGATGATGGTGGTGAGTTGATGATGATGAGATGTGATGATGATGGTGGTGTGATGATGATTGGTGATGGTGATGATGGATGATGGTGGTGGTGATGATGGTGGTGGTGATGATGTGATGATGGTGGTGATGATGATGGATGGTGAGTGGTGATGATGGTGGTGATGATGATGGTGATGATGATGGTGGTGGGTGATGATGGTGATGATGGTGATGATGTGTGTGATGATGGTGTGATGATTGGTGGTGATGATGATGGTGTGAGATGATGATGGTGGATGATGTGGATGATGATGATGGATGGTGATGATGATGGTGATGATGATGGTGATGTGATGATGTGGTGAGTTGATGGATGATGATGGTGGTGATGATGGTGTGATGATGTGGTGTGATGTGATGATGGTGATGATGAGTGGTGGTGTGATGATGATGGATGGTGATGATGATGGTGGTGATGATGGATGAGTGTGATGATGGTGGTGGTGATGATGGTGTGATGATGATGGTGTGATGTGATGGATGGTGTATGGTGGTGGTGATGATGATGTGGTGATGATGATGATGGTGGTGGATGATGATGGTGGGATGGTGATGTGATGGGTGATGATGAGTGGTGATGTGGTTGATGATGATGTGATGGTGATGATGGTGTGGTGATGGTGAGATGGTGGTGTGATGGTGATGATGATGATGTGAGTGTGGATGAATGGTTGATGATGTATGGATGATGTGTGGTGTTGATGATGATGATGGTGGATGATGATGAGTGTGTGTGTGGTGTGATGATGAGATGGTGGATGTTGGTGGTGTATGATGATGGTGGATGATGATGATGATGATGATGGTGGTGTGATGATGATGTGAGGATGATGATAGGTGGTGGATGTATGATGATGTAGTGATGTGGATGATGATGATGGTGGTGATGATGGTGTGTGATGGTGATGAGTGTGATGATGTGATGGTTGGTGTGATGATGTGTGGTGATGATGTGTGATGGTGATGATGATGGTGGGGTGATGAGTGGATGGTGATGATGGTGATAAATGGATGGTGGTGTGATGATGTGTGATGATGGGGTGGTGATGATGATGATGGTGATGATGGGTGTGTGGTGGATGATGGGTGATGATGATGATGAGAACGGGGGATGATAATGACAGTGTTCTGGACTTGATCTTGTGTGTGTGTGTGTGTGTGTGTGTGTGGTGTGTGGAGGGAGGGGGTGAGGGGAGTTGTAAGATTATGTGTATTCAGGGTGGTGGTGGGGGGGGGGGGTAGACAGTTACCATCCATCAGAGGCAGGCAACATGTGTGTGAAGCAGATGTGGCAGGTTGATGTAGTCATGTTATAGATGGCGCTGTGAGACACTCAGCCCCCAACCCTGGGGGCCCCCCGCCTCTTTTTTCATCTCCCCTTTAAAAACACGCAAATAAATAACACCCTCTACTCTCCCTTTTAAACAAATCCCCCACCCCACCCCTTCACACATACACAGACACACATACACACACTACACATATACACACACACACAACACACACACAACACACACACATGCACACACACAACACACACATACACACACACACACACACACACACACAACAACACACACAACAACACACACACACACACACACACACACACACACACACACAACACACACAACACACACACACACACACACACACACACACACACACACACACACACACACACGTCTTTCTTTGCTAACTCAGATTGATGGCCCAAACAGGCGATCAAGACAAGGGAAGGAACTCGTGGCCGCGTCTTCCCCACAAAGCCATATCCGCTGTGAAAGCGCGGATCCTAAAACCTGCAGATCGTGGGATTAGCTCCAGTCTTTGGCAGGGGACTTAATTGCCATGGGAGGCAACCGGCAACAGCCGTCCGCCATATTGATTGTCAGGGGGCATAATCCATGCTGTGGATCAGGGGAGATTATCGGTGGCCATGTGTTGGGGGCAACACGCTTCTCGTCTTGTCAACGCTTTTCTGCCCTTCGTTCTTTAGACTTCACGTGGAGGAGCGGAAGGGGGGGTGAGGTGTGGGAGGGGGGGTGAGGGAGGTAGTGTTGGGGAAGGGGAGAGGGATTTAGTGAGGAAAAGGCAAAATCTTCCATCACTTTTTGGAAATTAACTCCCAACTTGAAAGCAACATCTTAGTGGTTTTCCCTTTAAAATTTGGCAAAAAAGGTGGGGACAATGAACTGTAAAAATTGTAAGTAAATTAGAATAGAATACAATGTTAGACATCAATACTGTGCGACAATTAAGACAGAATAACACAGGACAATTAAGACAGAATAACACAGGACAATTAAGACAGAATAACACAGGACAATTAAGACAGAATAACACAGGACAGTTAAGACAGAATAATACAGGACAATTAAGGTAGAACACTATACAACAATTAAGGAGAACATATCACTAAGGCGACAATTAAGGTAGAAACTATACAACAATTAAGGTAGAACTAATTATGAACAATCTAAGGTAGACACTACACAACATTAAGGTAGGAACAATACAACATTAAGGTAGAACAACTAGCAACATTATTAAGGTAGAACACTATACAACAATTAAGGTAGAACACTTATACAACAATTATAGGTTAGACATTACAACAATTAAGGTAGAACACTATACAACATTAAGGTAGAATACAAGGTAAGACAATCAAATTAAGGTAGAACACTATACACAATTAAGGTAGACAATATAACAACTAAACAATTAAGGTTAGAACACTATACAACAATTAAGGTGAACAATATACAACAATTAAGGTAAAACAATATACAACAATTAGGTTAGACATCAATTGTGACAACAATTAGGTAGACAATATACAAACAATTAAGGTAGAAACAAAACAATTAAGTAACAAACAATTAAGGTAAAAACACTATACAACAATTAAGGTAGAACAATATAACAATTAAGGCAGAACATATACAACAATTAAGGTAGAACATATACAACAATTAAGGTAGAAACACACTTAAGTACAACAATTAAGGCTAGACACTATACAACAATTAAGCAGAACACACATTAACAACACAACATTAAGTCAGAAACACATACAAAATACAGGTAGAACACTATACAACAATTAGTAGAACAACTTACAACAATTAAGAGAACACTATACAATAGGTAGAACATATACACAATTAAGGTAGAACACTATACAACAAGATTAAGGTAGTAACACTATACAACATAAGGTAGAACACTATACAACAATTAAGGTAGACACTATATGCAACAACTTTAAGGTAGAACACTATACAATTAAGGTAGAACACCTATACAACAATTAAGGTAGAACACTATAAACAATTAAGGTAGAACACTATACACATTAAGGTAGAACACTATAACAATAAGGTAGAACACATTACAACAATTAGTTGTTAGTAACACTATACACAATTTAAGGTAGAACACTATACAACAATTAAGGTAGAACACTTACAACAATTAAGGTAGAACACTATACAACATTTAAGTAGAACACTATCAACAATTAAGGTAGAACATTACCCATTACAACATATTAAGGTAGAACACTATACACAATTAAGGTAGAAACACTATACAACAATTAAGGTAGAAAAATATACAACAATTAAGGTAGAACACTATACAATTAAGGTAGAACACTATACAACAATTAAGGTAGAACACTATAAAAAATTAAGGTAGAACACTAACAAACAATTAAGGTAGAACACTATACAACAATTAAGGTAGAAACAACTATACAACAATTAAGGTAGAACACATACAACAATTAAGAAGAACAACTATACAACAATTAAGCAGAACAACATACAAACAATAAGTAGAAACTATACACACATTAAGGAGAACACTAACAACAATTAAGTAGAACACTATACAACAATTAAGTTAGAACCAATTATGACAACATTAAAGGATAGAAAACTTACACATTAAGGTAGAACTATACAATGTAAGGTAGAACATAATACAAAATTAAGGATAGAACATATACAACAATTAGGTAGAACATATCACAATAGGTAGAACAATACAACAATTAAGGTAGAACATATACACATAGGTAGAACGAGACTATAACAATTAATGGTAGAAACACTATACAAATTAAGTAGAACACTATACAACAATTAAGGATAGAACAATACACAATTAGGTAGAACATATACAAATTAGGTAGAAAATTACACAATTAAGGTAGAAACTATACAACAATTAAGGTATAACAATTACAAAAATTAAGGTAGAAACTATACAACAATAAGGTAGAAATCAACAACAATTAAGTAGAACACTATACAACAATTAAGGTAGAACACTATAAAACAAAATTAAGGTAGAACACTTACAACAATTAAGTAGAACACTATACAACAATTAAGGTAGAACAATATACAACAATTAAGGTAGAACACTATACAACAATTAAGTAGAACTATACAACAATTAAGGTAGAACACTATACAACAATTAAGGTAGAACACTATACAACAATTAAGGACGAACATATACAACAATTAAGGTAGAACACTATACAACAATTAAGGTAGAACATATACAACAATTAAGGTAGAACAATATAACATTAGGTAGAACACATACAACAATTAAGAAGAACAACTACAACAATTAAGGTAGAACAATATACAACAATTAAGGTGAAAATAACAACAATTAAGTAGAACATAACAACAATTAAGGTAGAACAAATACAACAATTAAGGTAGAACATAACACAATTAAGGTAGAACATATACAACAATAAGGTAGAACATATACAACATTAAGTAGACATAAAATTAAGGTAGAACATAACAACAATTAAGGTAGAACATACACAATTAGGTAGAACACATACAACAATTAAGGTAGAACACTTACAACAATTAAGGTAGAAATATACAACAAAATAAGGTAGAAAATAATACAACAATTAAGGTAGGAAACATCAATTAGAGAAACTAGGACAATAATGAACACATACAATTAGGTAGAACATCAACAATTAAGGTAGAACATATACAACAATTAAGGTAGAACACTATACAACAATTAAGGTAGAACACTATACAACAATTAAGTAGAACACTATACAATTAAGGTAGAACATATACAACAATTAAGGTAGAACATATACAACAATTAAGTAGAACACTATACAACAATTAAGTAGAACATATACAACAATTAAGGTAGAACATATACAACAATTAAGGTAGAACACTATACACATTAAGGTAGAACACTATACAACAATTAAGGTAGAACATATACAACAATTAAGGTAGAACACTATACAACAATTAAGGATAGAACATATACAACAATTAAGGTAGAACACTATACAAAATAAGGTAGAACACACTATACAACAATTAAGGTAGAACATATACAACAATTAAGGTAGAACACTATACAACAATTAAGGTAGAACATATACAACAATTAAGGTAGAACACTATACAACAATTAAGGTAGAACACTATACAACAATTAAGGTAGAACACTAACAATTAGGTAGAACATTACAACAATTAAGTAGAACATATACAACAATTAAGGTAGAACACTATACAACAATTAAGGTAGAACATATACAACAATTAAGGTAGAACAATATACAACAATTAAGGTAGAACATATACAACAATTAAGTAGAACACTATACAACAATTAAGGTAGAACACTATAACAACAATTAAGGTAGAACATATACAACAATTAAGGTAGAACACATATACAACAATTAAGGTAGAACACTATACAACAATTAAGGTAGAACACTATACAACAATTAAGGTAGAACACTATACACATAAGGTAGACACTATACAAAATTAAGGTAGAACACTATACAACAATTAAGGTAGAACATATAACAATTAAGGTAGAACACTATACAACAATTAAGGTAGAAACAACTAGTAACAACAACTTAAGGTAGAACACTATACAACAATTAAGGTAGAACACTATACAACAATTAAGGTAGAAACATATACAACAATTAAGGTAGAACACTTACAACAATTAAGGTAGAACACTATACAACAATTAAGGTAGAACAATATACAACAATTAAGGTAGAACACTATACAACAATTAAGGTAGAACACTATACAACAATTAAGGTAGAACATATACAACAATTTAAGGTAGAACAATATAAACAACAATTAAGGTAGAACACTATACAACAATTAAGGTAGAACACATATACAATAAGTAGAACAATTAACAATTAAGGTAGAACATATACAACAATTAAGGTAAAACAATAAACAACAATTAAGGTAGAACACTATACAACAATTAAGGTAGAACACTATACAACAATTAAGGTAGAACATATACAACAATTAAGGTAGAACAATATACAACAATTAAGGTAGAACACTATACAACAATTAAGGTAGAACACTATACAACAATTAAGGTAGAACATATACAACAATTAAGGTAGAACATATACAACAATTAAGGTAGAACACTATACAACAATTAATGGTAGAACACTATACAACAATTAAGGTAGAACACTATACAACAATTAAGGTAGAACACTATACAACAATTAAGGTAGAACACTATACAACAATTAAGGTAGAACACTATACAACATTAGTTTAAAAGGTAGAACACTATACAACATTAAGGTAGAACACTATACAACAATTAAGGTAGAACACTATACAACAATTAAGGTAGAACACAATATACAACAATTAAGGTAGAACACTATACAACAATTAAGGTAGAACACTATACAACAATTAAGGTAGAACACTATACAACAATTAAGGTAGAACACTATACAACAATTAAGGTAGAACACTATATACAAAATTAAGGTAGAACACTATACAACAATTAAGGTAGAACAATATACAACAATTAAGGTAGAAACACTATACAACAATTAAGGTAGAACAATATACAACAATTAAGGTAGAACAATATACAACAATTAAGGTAGAACACTATACAACAATTAAGTAGAACACTATACAACAATTAAGGTAGAACACTATACAACAATTAATAGAACAATATACAATTAAGGTAGAACATATACAACAATTAGGTAGAAGAATACCAGAAGGTAGAGTAATGTACGACAATCCTGAAAATTGATCAGTGATTTCTTTTTTGATATGACAGGGATGATGGCAGTCATTTTGTAAGGAAAACAAGTTGTGTGCTGATAAAAAAACAAGTTGTGTGCTGATAAAAAAACAAGTTGTGTGCTGATAAAAAGAGAAAAAAGAATGGGTGTTTGACAAATGAAGTGTGAAACACGAGACGTGGCCATAGTTCTAATTAATGTTTTGCTCTCTGGAAGGGTGAAAAATGGACCACACACACACACACACACACACACCACACACACACACACACACACCACAACCACACACACACACACACACACACACACACACACACACCACACACACGCACGCACGCACACACACACACACGGACACACACAACACACACCACACACACACACACACAGATATATATTATATACACGGGACACACACACCACACACACCACCACACACACACACACACACACACACACACACACACACACACACACACAATATATATATACACGGGGGGACACACCACCACACCACACACACACACACACACAACACACACACACTCAGAGAGAGAGAGAGAGATAAAAACACCTAACCCACTCACCAACCACCCTCTCTATCTCTCACCTCTGTCTCCCTCTCTCTCTCCCTCTCTCCCTCCCGCCCTCTCCCTCTCTACCCTCACGTCTGAACAATTTTGTTACTTTTATTTCAGAAATCGTCTATATCTGTAGCCATCAACGTCATTATCTTCCTCCACCTACTTCCCCACCATCATCATTACCGCCGTCATCATCATCATCATCATCATCATCATTTATCATCAACTGTTTGTTATCTGTTCACCAGATCTTAATGTGCCGACTTGAAAAAGAGTGATAACGAAAGTTTGATTTAATTAAGAAGCCAGTATGCATAAAGATTAATTCAATTAAAAAGCTGACATGTGTAGAGATTAATGCTCATTATAATTATGGCGAATGTGTTAATTATGCAATTTGTAATGACCGGATCAAACGAGACCCAAATGAATGCGTCGTTCTTCCTGCACTTCTTCACTTCCTCTGCTCTTCTGCTCTCTCTCTCTCTCTGTCTCTCTGTCTCTCTTCTCTGTCTCTCTTCTCTCTCTCTCTCTCTCTCTCTCGCTCTCTCTCTGCTCTCTCTCTCTGCTCTCTCTCTGCTCTCTCTCTCTCTCTGCTCTCTCTCTCTCGCTCTCTCTCTCTCTCTGTCTTCTTCTCTCTCTCTCTCTCGCTCTCTCGTCTCTCTCGCTCTCTCTCTCTCTCTGCTCTTCTCTTCTCTCTCTCTCTCTCTCTCTCTCTCGCTCTCTCTCGCTCTCTCTCTCTCTCTCTCTCTCTCTCTCTCTCTCTCTGCTCTCTCTCTCTCTCTCGCTCTCTCTCTCTCTCCTCGCTCTCTCTCTCTCTCTCTCGCTCTCTCTCTCTCTCTGCTCTCTCTT
>JAPXFY010000033.1:46278679-46371179 GCA_030674185.1 Monoplex corrugatus
GGCAGGCAGGCAGACAGGCAGACATAAGTGTTAGGCAGACAGACAGACAGACAAGACAGACAGGCAGGCAGACAGACAAGACAGACAGACAGGCGGACATAGGTGTTAGGCAGACAGACAGACAAGACAGACAGGCAGGCAGACAGACAAGACAGACAGACAGGCAGGCATAGGTGTTAGGCAGACAGGCAGACAGACAGACAGGCAGGCAGGCAGACATAGGTGTTAGGCAGACAGACAGACAGGCAGGCAGACAGACAAGACAGACAGACAGGCAGGCATAGGTGTTAGGCAGACAGGCAGACAGACAGACAGGCAGGCAGGCAGACATAGGTGTTAGGCAGACAGACAGACAAGACAGGCAGGCAGACATAGGTGTTAGGCAGGCAGGCAGACAGGTAGACAGACATAGGTGTTAGGCAGACAGGACCAACAGACAGACAGACAGACAGGTAGACAGGGAGTGTCAGGTGTAGAAGGAGTTCTTTGTGTTTAGTCAGTCACTTTTAGATCTTGGGTAGACAGACAGACAGATAGACAGACAGGCAGACAGACAGACAGGCAGGGCAGTATTTTAGTCAGCTGGCACACCTCAGGATACCTGTAGCCAAAGGGTGAAAGGTGAAATCCCCCACAAACTCTAAATGTACACCACCTCCAAAGTCCCCGTAATCCCTCCTCCTCCTCTCTCTCTCTCTCTCTCTCTCTCTCTCTCTCTCTCTCTCTCTCTCTCCTCATTTCTATCTGTCTCTGTCTCTCTGTTTCTATCTGTCTCTGTCTCTCGTTTTCTCTCTGTCTCTCTGATTCTGTCTCACTCTCTTCTTTCTGTCTGTCTCTCTCTGTCTGTCTCTGTTTCTCTTTCTCGCTCTCTCTCTGTCCCTCTGTCTGTCTGTCTGTCTGTCTCTCCCCCACACACACACACCACCACACACACACACACACACACACACACACACACACCACCACACACACACACACACTCACAACACACACACCACACACACACCACATCACACACACACACACACACACACACACACACATCACACACACACACACACACACAACACAACACACACACACACACATCAACACACACACACACACACACACACACACACACCACACACACACACCATTCACACACACACACACACGCAGAGGATCGTGTCTGGTCCTAACACCAGCCTCCCCTATTTTTAAACTGTAAGAGAAAAGAAAGAAAGAAAAGAGAGAATGACCTTCCTCTGTCATCATTTCCTTCTGTATGTGTCCCTTGTTTAAAGTCCACTGTGTGTGTGTGTGTGTGTGTGTGTGTGTGTGTGTGTGTGTTGTGTGTGTGTTGTCTGTGTGTGTATGTGTGTGTGGTGTGTGTGTGTGTGTGTGTGTGTGTGTGTGTGTGTGTGTGTGTGTGTGGTGTGTGTGTGTGTGTGTGTGTGTGTGTGTGTGTGTGTTGTTGTGTGTGGTGTGTGTGTGTGAGCAGCACGTACTTTCAAATCAACCGAGGCTTTGACGAGGGATGTGAGGAGGGGGATGGGGAGGGATGGCCAGAGAGGGAGAGAGACAGAGGGAGGGAGGGAAAGAGAGAGGGAGCTTGTTCTTTATTTAAGAAGACAAGAAATTGTTTCATGTTGACTCGAGACAGGTTGAGTGTGTCTGTCTAGCAACACAATAAACGGCCAATCATGTGGTGGAGAAAAAGCCCTGTGTGTGTGTGTGTGTGTGTGTGTGTGTGTGTGTGTGTGTGTGTGTGTGTTGTGTGTGTGTACACCAACACAATAAAATTGTCGAACATTTATTGGAGAAAGGCAACACAATGAACTGTGCTGTGTATTATCCTGCAGTGTTGTGCCACAACTTGTCCTGCATTGGGTTGTCGTGAAGTATCTTGCTGCATGACCCATTTTTGGGCCATAACTTATCCTGCATTGGGTTTTTCATGAGTTGTCCTGCTCATCGTCATCGTCATCATGTGCCCTGCCGCATGGCATTGGCGATCATGGCCCTCCATATGGATCCCTTGTCGCTCCAACTACATCTCCCACCTCTCTTGCTGCCTATTGTTGTCACGACTTGTCCTACATTGGGTTGTCGTGAAGTATCTTGCTGCGTGACCCATTTGTGGGCCATGACTTGTCCTACATTGGGTTGTCGTGAAGTATCTTGCTGCGTGACCCATTTGTGGGCCACTTGTCCTACATTGGGTTGTCGTGAAGTATCTTGCTGCGTGACCCATTTGTGGGCCATGACTTGTCCTACATTGGGTTGTCGTGAAGTATCTTGCTGCGTGACCCATTTGTGGGCCACTTGTCCTACATTGGGTTGTCGTGAAATATCTTGCTGCGTGACCCATTTGTGGGCCACGACTTGTCCTACATTGGGTTGTCATGAAGTATCTTGCAGCATGACCCATTTGTGGGCCACTTGTCCTACATTGGGTTGTCGTGAAGTATCTTGCTGCGTGACCCATTTGTGGGCCATGACTTGTCCTACATTGGGTTGTCGTGAAGTATCTTGCTGCGTGACCCATTTGTGGGCCACTTGTCCTACATTGGGTTGTCATGAAGTATCTTGCTGCATGACCCATTTGTGGGCCACTTGTCCTACATTGGGTTGTCATGAAGTATCTTGCTGCATGACCCATTTGTGGGCCACTTGTCCTACATTGGGTTGTCATGAAGTATCTTGCTGCGTGACCCATTTGTGGGCCACTTGTCCTACATTGGGTTGTCATGAAGTATCTTGCTGCATGACCCATTTGTGGGCCACTTGTCCTACATTGGGTTGTCATGAAGTATCTTGCTGCGTGACCCATTTGTGGGCCATGACTTGTCCTACATTGGGTTGTCGTGAAGTATCTTGCTGCGTGACCCATTTGTGGGCCACTTGTCCTACATTGGGTTGTCGTGAAGTATCTTGCTGCGTGACCCATTTGTGGGCCACGACTTGTCCTACATTGGGTTGTCATGAAGTATCTTGCAGCATGACCCATTTGTGGGCCACTTGTCCTACATTGGGTTGTCGTGAAGTATCTTGCTGCGTGACCCATTTGTGGGCCACTTGTCCTACATTGGGTTGTCATGAAGTATCTTGCTGCGTGACCCATTTGTGGGCCATGACTTGTCCTACATTGGGTTGTCGTGAAGTATCTTGCTGCGTGACCCATTTGTGGGCCACTTGTCCTACATTGGGTTGTCATGAAGTATCTTGCTGCGTGACCCATTTGTGGGCCACGACTTGTCCTACATTGGGTTGTCATGAAGTATCTTGCTGCGTGACCCATTTGTGGGCCACTTGTCCTACATTGGGTTGTGAAGTATCTTGCTGCGTGACCCATTTGTGGGCCACTTGTCCTACATTGGGTTGTCATGAAGTATCTTGCAGCATGACCCATTTGTGGGCCACGACTTGTCCTACATTGGGTTGTCATGAAGTATCTTGCAGCATGACCCATTTGTGGGCCATGATGATCCAACATGTCCAACTTTTGCCGAGAGTGTCTCTGGTGTTCATATCCAACTTTGTCAACCACATGTCTGGGTCTTTGCGTTGATCCTGCCACACCATGCCTCACACCACACGTGGGGGTCATGTGTTGATCCTGCCACACCACACGTGGGGGTCATGCGTTGATCCTGCCACACCACACGTGGGGGTCATGTGTTGATCCTGCCACACCACCACTGGGGGTCATGCGTTGATCCTGCCACACCACACGTGGGGGTCATGTGTTGATCCTGCCACACCACACGTGGGGATCATGTGTTGATTCTGTCACACCACACGTGGGTCATATGTTGATTCTGTCACACCACACGTGGGTCATATGTTGATCCTGTCACACCACACGTGGGTCATATGTTGATCCTGTCACACCACACGTGGGTCATATGTTGATCCTGTCACACCACACGTGGGTCATATGTTGATCCTGTCACACCACACGTGGGTCATATGTTGATTCTGTCACACCACACGTGGGTCATATGTTGATTCTGTCACACCACACGTGGGTCATATGTTGATCCTGTCACACCACACGTGGGTCATGTGTTGATCCTGTCACACCACACGTGAGTCATATGTTGATCCTGTCACACCACACGTGGGTCATATGTTGATTCTGTCACACCACACGTGGGTCATATGTTGATTCTGTCACACCACACGTGGGTCATATGTTGATCCTGTCACACCACACGTGGGTCATGTGTTGATTCTGTCACACCACACGTGGGTCATATGTTGATTCTGTCCACACCACACGTGGGTCATGTGTTGATCCTGTCACACCACACGTGGGTCATGTGTTGATCCTGTCACACCACACGTGGGTCATATGTTGATTCTGTCACACCACACGTGGGTCATATGTTGATTCTGTCACACCACACGTGGGTCATATGTTGATCCTGTCACGTCATGTGTTGATCCTGTCACACCACACGTGGGTCATGTGTTGATCCTGTCACACCACATATGGGGTCATGTGTTGATCCTACTGAAATGTTTGAAAATCCGAGATTGGAAGGACAGACAGCTGTTCCCCAGGCGACCAGACCCAAATGTGTGTGTCCACATCTTGCCATTGGGTTTGTAAGCAGGATGGCTGATGACTAAGACCAAATGGGTCATGGATGGATCATCCCCATCTTTGCTTAATGAAATGGTTGTCGAGTGGTGTCGGGAGCTTGGGAGGTGATTGCCTGGAGAGTGGTGAGGCATTGGTGCTGTGGGTCCCGTCCAGCACTCTTGTGTGTTTGTTGATAACTATCAGACAAATGTGCGGCTGTCTGTTTATCCTGTTGACGTGTTTAATATTAAAGATGTGACATTTGAAGGACACAGCTGTTCTCCAAGTGAACAGACCCCATATGTACTGACCACAGCACAGTATCTGTCTGTCCTGTGTTTTGTGTGATTATCTGTCTGTCCTGTGTTTTGTGTGATTATCTGTCTGTCCTGTGTTTTGTGTGATTATCTGTCTGTCCTGTGTTTTGTGTGATTGTCTGTCTGTCCTGTGTTTTGTGTGATTATCTGTCTGTCCTGTGTTTTGTGTGATTATCTGTCTGTCCTGTGTTTTGTGTGATTATCTGTCTGTCCTGTGTTTTGTGTGATTATCTGTCTGTCCTGTGTTTTGTGTGATTGTCTGTCTGTCCTGTGTTTTGTGTGATTATCTGTCTGTCCAGTGTTTTGTGTGATTATCTGTCTGTCCTGTGTTTTGTGTGATTATCTGTCTGTCCTGTGTTTTGTGTGGATTATCTGTCTGTCCTGTGTTTTGTGTGATTGTCTGTCTGTCCTGTGTTTTGTGTGATTATCTGTCTGTCCTGTGTTTTGTGTGTGATTATCTGTCTGTCCAGTGTTTTGTGTGATTATCTGTCTGTCCTGTGTTTTGTGTGATTATCTGTCTGTCCTGTGTTTTGTGTGATTATCTGTCTGTCCTGTGTTTTGTGTGATTATCTGTCTGTCCTGTGTTTTGTGTGATTGTCTGTCTGTCCTGTGTTTTGTGTGATTATCTGTCTGTCCTGTGTTTTGTGTGATTATCTGTCTGTCCTGTGTTTTGTGTGATTATCTGTCTGTCCTGTGTTTTGTGTGATTATCTGTCTGTCCTGTGTTTTGTGTGATTGTCTGTCTGTCCTGTGTTTTGTGTGATTATCTGTCTGTCCAGTGTTTTGTGTGATTATCTGTCTGTCCTGTGTTTTGTGTGATTATCTGTCTGTCCTGTGTTTTGTGTGATTATCTGTCTGTCCTGTGTTTTGTGTGATTATCTGTCTGTCCTGTGTTTTGTGTGATTATCTGTCTGTCCTGTGTTTTGTGTGATTATCTGTCTGTCCAGTGTTTTGTGTGATTATCTGTCTGTCCTGTGTTTTGTGTGATTATCTGTCTGTCCTGTGTTTTGTGTGATTATCTGTCTGTCCTGTGTTTTGTGTGATTATCTGTCTGTCCTGTGTTTTGTGTGATTATCTGTCTGTCCTGTGTTTTGTGTGATTATCTGTCTGTCCTGTGTTTTGTGTGATTGTCTGTCCTGTGTTTTGTGTGATTATCTGTCTGTCCTGTGTTTTGTGTGATTATCTGTCTGTCCTGTGTTTTGTGTGATTATCTGTCTGTCCAGTGTTTTGTGTGATTATCTGTCTGTCCAGTGTTTTGTGTGATCACAGCTTTATACCACTGTTTGTGATTACACATTTATTCCATTGTAATTACAGCTTTATACCACTGTTTGTGATTACACATTTATTCCACTGTAATTAACTTCTGTTCCGTGTTTGTAATTACACCTGTCTTGTGCTGTGATTATCTTCTGTCCGCTGTTTGTATTATCTGTCCTGTTTTGCTGTGATTAACTGTCTGTCCGTGTTTTGTAATTACGTCCTGTATTTGCTGTGATTACTTCTGTTCCAGTGTTTTGTTATATTATCACCATGTTTTGTGTGATACACTTTGTTCCGCTGTTTGTAATTACACATTATTTCATTGTGATTACACTTTTACCACTGTTTGTAATTACACATTTATTCCCTGTAATTACACTTCTGTTCCGCTGTTTGTAATTACACCTGTATTGTGCTGTGATTACACTTCTGTTCTGCTGTTTGAAAGCAGATAGTGATGGTTTGGTCAGTTTTTCCCCATTTTCTTTTTTAACTGTAAAGCCAGGAAAGGGTTTTTCCGAGGCCGGGAAAAGTTCCCTTTGATAGGTAGAGCGTCTAGAAAGACGTCTTAGCGTGCCGCTCGGTATCTGCCGCCAATATTTGTTTTCTACTGGTTTAGGGAAGTTGGGGGCCGCTGTGGAAATGAGATATAAATCCCGGGACTTAAGACGGGATAAGTGTGTGCAAATTCAGCGGCGGTTGCGGGATAAAATGCAATAATTGCCGCCTTAGCGTCCTGCCCGCCTGGGCCGCTCATTACTGGCCCGACTCAAGGGGGATTATCGGGGCAATTTGAAAGAAGGCAGATAACCGCTTCTTGATCAAATCCTATTAACCGTCACAAGAAGTTGTGTGCACACTACGCTGACGGATGATGTCATTGGGGCTTTTTTCTACCCGCCTACAGCTCCCTCGCTCGCTCCTTCTCTGTCCACATCCCATTTTAACTTTGATTCCTGTTTTCCATCTGTTTCTGCAGCAGTATCAGGGTCTTTAGACCTGGAACTTTCTTTGCTTTGTAGATTGGATTCTCTCCCTTCTCCCTCCCCCTCCCCCTCCCCGTCCTGTCTCCGTCTCCCTGCCTGTGTGATGGCAATTGCATGAATCAGGACAGGGGGGGGGGGGGGGAGCCAGGCTTGTGCAGACAGGAAAGTAGGTTAACTCTGGGATGGAAAGACAAGGCGGTATTGAGGCAGACATGACAT
The DNA here is from genome assembly GCA_030674185.1 of Monoplex corrugatus. NCBI lineage: Eukaryota > Metazoa > Mollusca > Gastropoda > Littorinimorpha > Ranellidae > Monoplex > Monoplex corrugatus. The sequence goes on from JAPXFY010000033.1 coordinate 46,286,037, forward strand.
AAAATGAAACTGTTGTTTTGCGGCTGGAAACATATTAACAAAATGGCCAGCTGAAATGCCTCCTCCTGTGGGGATGCCGGGGGCTCTTTTCAGGGTAAACAGCATCCCCACCTTGTGGAAATGTTGTCACTCCTTGTTTCTGCCGTACTCCTTTGCTTTCTGTCATCTTTCTGTCGTCATTTGAGGAGTGTTCTGAGCTGACTGTTTTTGTACTTTGTATCTGCTTCTATGCTAGCTGAATGGGTAGCGCAAACTGTATTAGATTTGAAAAGTTTCACAACATGGGAGATAATTCCTGTGTGACTCTCAAGAGTTAGGTCCTTTGGTTGATATTGTCATCTTGACCATTTTCGTTTTCTGCCTTACTGGTACATTGGCCGGTAAATTTTCCATAAAGCCTGACATACTTTCTGTCTGTTAGGATTGATAATTTGCTACATATGATGATAGATATTAAATTGTGTTTTTAACGGTTATTGTTATTATTATTATGTGGACAATACAATTTATTGAGCTTGACCTACACCTCAAATTTCGTCACTTACTATTGGACTGGCAGTGTTGGCAGTTGGCAGTCGGCAGTTGGCAGTTGGCAGACTGCCTGATAGACAGGTGAAGGCCAGAGGTAAGACACATTGAGAGGGGGACGTTATCATTATCTGTGGGTGTGGTGGCTGGGCTGGCAAAGGGGCGCTATCATTATCTGTGGGTGTGGTGGCTGGGCTGGCAAAGGGGCCGTTATCATTATCTGTGGGTGTGGTGGCTGGGCTGGCAAAGGGGTGCTATCATTATCTGTGGGTGTGGTGGCTGGGCTGGCAAAGGGGCGTTATCATTATCTGTGGGTGTGGTGGCTGGGCTGGCAAAGGGGGCGCTATCATTATCTGTGGGTGTGGTGGCTGGGCTGGCAAAGGGGACGTTATCATTATCTGTGGGTGTGGTGGCTGGGCTGGCAAAGGGGGCCGTTATCATTATCTGTGGGTGTGGTGGCTGGGCTGGCAAAGGGGACGTTATCATTATCTGTGGGTGTGGTGGCTGGGCTGGCAAAGGGGCCGTTATCATTATCTGTGGGTGTGGTGGCTGGGCTGGCAAAGGGGACGTTATCATTATCTGTGGGTGTGGTGGGTGAGCTGGCAAAGGGGCCGCTATCATTATCTGTGGGTGTGGTGAGTGGGCTGGCAAAGGGGCCGTTATCATTATCTGTGGGTGTGGTGAGTGGGCTGGCAAAGGGGGCCGTTATCATTATCTGTGGGTGTGGTGGCTGGGCTGGCAAAGGGGCCGTTATCATTATCTGTGGGTGTGGTGGCTGGGCTGGCAAAGGGGCCGTTATCATTATCTGTGGGTGTGGTGGCTGGGCTGGCAAAGGGGCCGTTATCATTATCTGTGGGTGTGGTGAGTGGGCTGGCAAAGGGGGCCGTTATCATTATCTGTGGGTGTGGTGGCTGGGCTGGCAAAGGGGCCGTTATCATTATCTGTGGGTGTGGTGGCTGGCTGGCAAAGGGGCCGTTATCATTATCTGTGGGTGTGGTGGCTGGGCTGGCAAAGGGCCGTTATCATTATCTGTGGGTGTGGTGGCTGGGCTGGCAAAGGGGCCGTTATCATTATCTGTGGGTGTGGTGGCTGGGCTGGCAAAGGGGACGTTATCATTATCTGTGGGTGTGGTGGCTGGGCTGGCAAAGGGGGCGCTATCATTATCTGTGGGTGTGGTGGCTGGGCTGGCAAAGGGGCCGTTATCATTATCTGTGGGTGTGGTGGCTGGGCTGGCAAAGGGGGCGCTATCATTATCTGTGGGTGTGGTGGCTGGGCTGGCAAAGGGGACGTTATCATTATCTGTGGGTGTGGTGGCTGGGCTGGCAAAGGGGGCGCTATCATTATCTGTGGGTGTGGTGGCTGGGCTGGCAAAGGGGACGTTATCATTATCTGTGGGTGTGGTGGCTGGGCTGGCAAAGGGGGCGCTATCATTATCTGTGGGTGTGGTGGCTGGGCTGGCAAAGGGGACGTTATCATTATCTCTGGGTCTGGTGGCTGGGCTGGCAAAGGGGGCGCTATCATTATCTGTGGGTGTGGTGGCTGGGCTGGCAGAGGGGCCGTTATCATTATCTGTGGGTATGGTGGCTGGGCTGGCAAAGGGGGCCGTTATCATTATCTGTGGGTGTGGTGGCTGGGCTGGCAAAGGGGGCCGTTATCATTATCTGTGGGTGTGGTGGCTGGGCTGGCAAAGGGGGCCGTTATCATTATCTGTGGGTGTGGTGGCTGGGCTGGCAAAGGGGGCCGTTATCATTATCTGTGGGTGTGGTGGCTGGGCAGCACGTGGCTGGTGCGTGTTGTGAAGCTAGGTCCCGGGGTTTGTCACTTTGTCAACTGTCCACCTTGTCAATCAGCTTGTCAACAAGTTGACTGATGATGGATACTGGGCCTGAGCAGACAGCGCCTGACCCCTCCCACCCCACCATTACTTGGCATAAATGGCTACCATGTGGCGTCGAGAGCTGGTAGGTGATTGTCTGCATAGTAGTGAGGCATTTTGCTGTGGGTCTGGTGATTGTCTGGAAGTGGTCAGGCATTGTTGCTGTGGATCTGGTGATTGTTGGACAGTGTCAGGCATTGTTGCTGTGGGATCTGGTGATTGTCTGGACAGTGGTCAGGCATTGTTGCTGTGGATCCCTGTGCACCTTGTCTTCTTGTTAACTGTTGCACATGGTATTGACATAATGTGGAATACAAGATTATTTCCACATTAATGTTGATGTAATGTCTGGACATTGTTTAAGTGTTAACCCACAATATTGATGTTAATGTGTGGAATATTAAATGTTAACCACATAATATTGATGTTAATGTGTGGACATATTAAGTGTTAACCACACAATATTGATGTTAATGTGTGGACATTAAAATGTTAATTACATAATATTGATGTTAATGTGTGGACATATTAAGTGTTAACCACACAATATTGATGTTAATGTGTGGACACATGAAGTGTTAACCACATAATATTGATGATAATGTGTGGACATATTAAGTGTTAACCACACAATATTGATGTTAATATGTGGACACACGAAGTGTTAACCACATAATATTGATGTAATGTGTGGACATATTAAGTGTTAACCACATAATATTGATGTTAATGTGTGGATCATAAGTGTTAACCACATAATATTGATGTTAATGTGTGGATATTAATGTTAACCACATAAATTGATGTTAATGTGTGGACATATTAAATGTTAACCACACAATATTGATTATGTGTGACATAAGTGTTAACAATAATATTGATGTTAATGTGTGGACATAAGTGTTAACCACATAATATTGATGTTATGTGTGGACATAAGTGTTAACCACATAATATTGATGTTGAATGTGTGGACACATGAAGTGTTAACCACACAATATTGATGTTAATGTGTGGACATATTAAGTGTTAACCACATAATATTGATGTTGATGTGTGGACATATTAAGTGTTAACCACACAATATTGATGTTAATGTGTGGACATATTAAGTGTTAACCACACAATATTGATGTTAATGTGTGGACATATTAAATGTTAACCACACAATATTGATGTTAATGTGTGGACATATTAAGTGTTAACCACATAATATTGATGTTAATGTGTGGACACATGAAGTGTTAACCACACAATATTGATGTTGATGTGTGGACATGTTAAGTGTTAACCACATAATATTGATGTTAATGTGTGGACACACGAAGTGTTAACCACATAATATTGATGTTGATGTGTGGACATGTTAAGTGTTAACCACATAATATTGATGTTAATGTGTGGACACACGAAGTGTTAACCACACAATATTGATGTTGATGTGTGGACATGTTAAGTGTTAACCACATAATATTGATGTTAATGTGTGGACACACGAAGTGTTAACCACATAATATTGATGTTAATGTGTGGATTCATTAAGTGTTAACCACATAATATTGATGTTGATGTGTGGACACATGAAGTGTTAACCACACAATATTGATGTTAATGTGTGGACACATTAAGTGTTAACCACATAATATTGATGTTAATGTGTGGACACATGAAGTGTTAACCACATGATATTGATGTTGATGTGTTAACCACACACTAGGCCCACAGTCTTCTTGTTCACAGAGGATACTCACTACCTGTGTAAGACAGCCTCTGAGCTGACAGAGTAGAAAACATGTGTTTGTCTGTCTGTCTGTCTGTCTGTCTGTCTGTCTGTCTGTCTGTCTGCTTCTCGTTGTCTGGCTGGCTGGCTCTCTCTCTCTCTCTCTCTCTCTTTCTGTCTGTCTCTCTATCTGTCTGTCTGTTTGTCTGTCTGTCTGTCTGTCTGTCTGTCTGTCTGTCTGTCTGCTTCTCGTTGTCTGGCTGGCTGGCAGGCTGGCTCTCTCTCTCTCTCTCTTTTTTTGTGTCTGTCTCTCTGTCTGTCTGTCTGTCTCTCTGTAATATTGTTCTTCATAATTCCCATGGGAAAGGCCCAGAGAGTAGGCTGTGGGCTTAGTGTTCCAGTGAAGGAGGGACGGGTGGGGCGGGGTGGGGGAGGTGAGGGTGTTGTACCTGCTTTGTCCAAGACTGATAAATGGGTGGTGCTGATGCTGGGCAGCGGGCACTGATAAATGGCAGATGCTGGGCACCGGGCACCGGGCACTCCTGTCTCTGTTGCACTCTCTCTGCCTCCTCTGTCACTGTCACCAACCTTTTCTCACTGCGTAAGCTGGTGGACAGGGCCAGGAGATGATAGAGTTTATGAAGATTACAAGGTGGTGGACAGGGCCAGGGAATCAGAGACTTAATGCTACATTTGGTGTGGAGTGTTGTCATAGTGTTGTCATGGTGTTGTCATAGTATTGTCATAGTGTTGTCATAGTGTTTTATCTTGATGTCTAAATGCTACATTTGGTGTGGAGTGTTGTCATAGTGTTGTCATAGTGTTGTCATAATGTTGTCATAGTGTTGTCATAGTGTTGTATCTTGATGTCTAAATGCTACATTTGGTGTGGAGTGTTGTCATAGTGTTGTCATAGTGTTGTCATAGTGTTGTCATGGTGTTGTCATAGTGTTGTCATAGTGTTGTCATAGTATTGTCATAGTGTTGTCATAGTGTTGTCATAGTGTTGTCATAGTATTGTCATAGTGTTGTCATAGTGTTGTCATAGTATTGTCATAGTGTTGTCATAGTGTTGTCATAGCATTGTCAGAGTGTTGTCATGTGTTGTCATAGTGTTGTCATGGTGTTGTCATAGTGTTTTTAATCTTGATGTCTAAATGCTACATTTGGTGTGGAGTGTTGTCATAGTGTTGTCATAGTGTTGTCATAGTGTTTTAATCTTGATGTCTAAATGCTACATTTGGTGTGGAGTGTTGTCATAGTGTTGTCATGGTGTTGTCATAGTGTTGTCATAGTGTTGTCATAGTGTTTTATCTTGATGTCTAAATGCTACATTTGGTGTGGAGTGTTGTCATAGTGTTGTCATAGTGTTGTCATAGTGTTGTCATAGTGTTTTTTATCTTGATGTCTAAATGCTACATTTGGTGTGGAGTGTTGTCATAGTGTTGTCATAGTGTTGTCATAGTGTTGTCATAGTGTTGTCATAGTGTTGTCATAGTGTTGTCATAGTGTTGTCATAGTGTTTTTTATCTTGATGTCTAAATGCTACATTTGGTGTGGAGTGTTGTCATAGTGTTGTCATAATGTTGTCATAGTGTTGTCATAGTGTTGTCATAGTGTTGTCATAGTGTTGTCATAGTTTTGTCATAGTGTTGTCATAGTGTTGTCATAGTGTTTTTTATCTTGATGTCTAAATGCTACATTTGGTGTGGAGTGTTGTCATAGTGTTGTCATAGTGTTGTCATAGTGTTGTCATAGTGTTGTCATAGTGTTTTTTATCTTGATGTCTAAATGCTACATTTGGTGTGGAGTGTTGTCATAGTGTTGTCATAGTGTTGTCATAGTGTTTTTTATCTTGATGTCTAAATGCTACATTTGGTGTGGAGTGTTGTCATAGTGTTGTCATAATGTTGTCATAGTGTTGTCATAGTGTTGTCATAGTGTTGTCATAGTGTTGTCATAGTTTTGTCATAGTGTTGTCATAGTGTTGTCATAGTGTTTTTTATCTTGATGTCTAAATGCTACATTTGGTGTGGAGTGTTGTCATAGTGTTGTCATAATGTTGTCATAGTGTTGTCATAGTGTTGTCATAGTGTTGTCATAGTGTTGTCATAGTGTTGTCATAGTGTTGTCATAGTGTTGTCATAGTGTTTTTTATCTTGATGTCTAAATGCTACATTTGGTGTGGAGTGTTGTCATAGTGTTGTCATGGTGTTGTCATGGTGTTGTCATGGTGTTGTCATGGTGTTGTCATAGTGTTGTCATAGTGTTGTCATAGTGTTGTCATGGTGTTGTCATAGTGTTGTCATAGTGTTGTCATGGTGTTGTCATAGTGTTGTCATAGTGTTGTCATAGTGTTGTCATAGTGTTGTCATAGTGTTGTCATAGTGTTGTCATAGTGTTGTCATAGTGTTGTCATAGTGTTGTCATGGTGTTGTCATAGTGTTGTCATAGTGTTGTCATAGTGTTGTCATGGTGTTGTCATAGTGTTGTCATAGTGTTGTCATAGTGTTTTATCTTGATGTCTTTTGTCTTACGTTGATTGTGTCAGTGTCCTCGTCTTGTCCTTGTCATCATCTGAACCTGCCCGTTTGACAAAGTGACGTCATGTGGGCAGACCTCTCCCTGTACTGTTTACTTCCGGGAGACACGTGACCTTGGTACAGGCATTCAAGGAGGCGTTTTGTCATTGCTTACTGCCCTTGAATCAACATCAACATAGAACGTGATGGTTTTTGAGAATTACTCATGAACCCAAAACACAAAATACACCAGCATGCAAAGTAGTCCGCCCATTGAACAGTCGTCAGTTTGTTGTAAATTGTGTACATGAATTCAGTAAGTCTATTCACTGATAATAAATAAATAAATAGATCAGAGATAGACAGATAGATAGATAAATAGACAGACAGACAGACAGATAGATAGATAGATAGACAGACAGACAGATAGATAGATAAAAGAATACTAGATAAATAAATAATAAATGGTTGGATAGATCAGATAGATAAGAGAGAGGTAAAAGATGAATAAATGAATGTAAGACAAACAGATAAATAAATAGATAAACGAATGGATAGATAGATAGATAGATAAATAAATAAATAAACAAAGTAAACAAATAAATGAATAAATAAATGGTTGGACAGATCAGATATAGATAGATAAATGGATAAAAGATAAATAAATGAATACTAGATGAATAGATAAATATATTAATGAAATACAAACGAATGAATAAATGAGCAAATAAATGAAATTGAAAGCTTTCCATTTTTTTCTGTGATTCATTGTTTATGCATGCGTAGATAAGCCAGCATTAGCTGTCAGAGGGACGTGACGCGACCTAATCTACTGTCTTTAGACTTTTTCCATTTACTTTTTTTTTTAAGTTTTGGGCTTTCCGTCTTCTTGTGCTTCCTTCCACTTTCCATGTAATGTTTGCTGTCTTCCATCCACTGTGCTTTTTGTTGGTTTGATGTGGTGACTTTGTACCTGTATCTGTCTTTTCTTCTGTCTGTCTATCTGTGTCTGTCTCCTTTGTCTGTATGTCTGTCTGTCTGTCTCCTTTGTCTGTCTGTATGTCTGTCTGACTGACTGACTGCCTGATTCCTGCCTGCCTGCCAACCTGTCTTTGACTGCATTTTAAATTCACTCACTTCTGCATTCCTCTAAAACGTATTGGTGTGTGTGTGTGTGTGTGTGTGTGTGTGTGTGTGTGGTGTGTGTGTGTGTGTGTGTGTGTGTGTGTGTGTGTGTGTGTGTGTGTGTGTGTGTGTGTGTGGTGTGTGTGTGTGGTGGTGGTGTGTGTGTGTGGGGTGTGTGTGTGTGTGTGTTTTCGAGGTACTCGTTTGTATGCGCTTCGGTCTCTGTCTCTGTCTCTCTCTCTGTCTCTGTCTCTCTCTCTGTCTCTCTCTCTCTGTCCCTCTCTCTCTCTCTCTCTCTCTCTCTCTCTCTCTCTCTCTCTCGCACACACACACATGCGATGAATTGTGTATCTCTGATATCTTATGTCATTAATTGCACATGTAAACATACACAACTTCACAAGGAGCAAAGGCCTTTCATGAAATAATACCGTTCTCTCTCTCTCTCTCTCTCTCTGTTTGTCTCTGTGTCTGTCCCTCTCTCTGCCTCTGTCTGTCTGTCTGTCTGTCTCTCTCTCTCTCTGCCTCTGTCTGTCTGTCTCTCTCTCTCTCTGCCTCTGTCTGTCTGTCTGTCTGTCTGTCTCTCTGCCTCTGTCTGTCTGTCTGTCTGTCTCTCTGCCTCTGTCTGTCTGTCTGTCTCTCTCTCTCTCTCTCTGCCTCTGTCTGTCTCTCTCTCTGCCTCTGTCTGTCTGTCTGTCTGTCTCTCTCTCTCTGCCTCTGTCTGTCTCTCTCTCTGCCTCTGTCTGTCTGTCTGTCTCTCTCTTTCTCTGCCTCTGTCTGTCTCTCTCTCTGCCTCTGTCTGTCTGTCTGTCTGTCTCTCTGCCTCTGTCTGTCTGTCTGTCTGTCTCTCTCTCTGCCTCTGTCTGTCTGTCTCTCTCTCTTTGTTGTCTCTAATGGGATTAATTGTAATGTTTCTAATATCTGATTTCTAATGTGTTTCTTTTTTTAAATTTTTTTTTTATCTCCCCTGGTCCTCTGTCGCCTTCATTCTCTCTGTTTTGTTTTGTTTTTTCACTCCACCCACCCACCCACCCAGTTGTTCCTTTCTGGACTTTTAAAAGACAAGTATGGATTCTCTAAACTTCCAACTCAACTTTCTGCAACATTTGCAGAAAAAAAAAAAAAAAGAAAAAAAAAAAAGGAGAAGCCCAAACCATCATTGTTTACTGTAAGAATTTGCCCCGGAGAAGTAATACGGAGCTTACCACTTTTTAAACCGCTTCCTGCCCGACACGATGGATGGATGGACCACTGGTTTTAACGGGCACAGCTAAAGGGGTGGGGTGGGGGGGGGAGTGAGTGGGGGGGGGGGCGCTTTAATGCAGATTTATGATGTGGGAATGTCCACTGAGGGTTGATGTTTGCACACACGTGATTAGCTGGCTTGTCTCCCTTGGTTTGCCTGCCTAACGGATTGTCTGTGTGTGTGTGTGTGTGTGTGTGAGAGAGAGAGAGAGAGAGAGAGAGAGAGAGAGCTATTTCTTGATAATCATAACGTCTTTGTGTTTTCTTTGTGTTTGACTCTTTGTATGTGTGTGATATTCTCTCTGTGTTCTGTCTCTGTCTGTCTGTCTGTCTGTCTCTCTGTCTATCTTCTTGTGTTCTGTCTTTGTCTCTGTCTGTCTGTCTTCTCCTCCCTCCCAGCCTCTCTCTCTCTCTCTCTCTCTCTGTTCCGCTTCCCCCCCCCCCCTTCATCCGTTTGTAACCCACACACCCCTCTCTGTATCTGTTGAAGATCACGTGGCAGTGAAGACGACGTGGTGGAGGGAGAAGTGTTCTTGGGCCGTCAGAAATGACGTATTGTGTAGATGACGTATGGGGACAAATGGCGTAGTTAGAGAAATGACGTAGTTGGAGAATTGAGTCATGGATAAGTAGTGTATGACGCTGTTTGACTTTTTTTTTTATTGTTATTATTATTTATTTATTGTCACCAGGGATTTGCCGATGATGATGTTTATTCATTGCTAAATCCCGTGTTTCATCAGATTCATTATGTTGATGGTGATGGTGATGATGATGTTTATGTTTATTCATGGTTGTTCAATCCCATATTTCATCACATTCATTATCTTGATGGTGACGATGATGATGATGATATGATGATGATGGTGGTGGTGGTGGTGGCAGTGATAAAGATGTTTACTCAGTGTTGGTCAATCCCATCCTGTGTTTCAGCCTCTATGCCAATTCGCTGTGTGGTGGAGCACGTGAACGGCGCAGTGAACTTTGACAACACCAGTAGCGCCACCTGCGAGGTGACGGCAGTGGAAAAAGACACATTCGCCATCTTGCCCATCAACACCCCCCTGTGTGACCTGGTGCGCGCTGCCCTGGCCAGGCTGGGCTACTCCGCCACGGATGCCGTCAACGCTAAAGGTGAATAGGGCCAACGTCACTGATGGCGTGTTTTTATATCGTCTGATTGATGTGTGTTAACCCTCTGGCTCCCTCACCATGTCCATCGCCTTCCTTCATTGTCAACCATGCTAGCAAAGCAAAAACTTAACCCTTTGACTCCCCCACCCTGTCCGTCAGCATTCTTCATGTCAACCATGCTAGCAAAGCAAAAACTTAACGCTCTTGAGTCCCTCACCCTGTCCGTCAGCATTCTTCATGTCAACCATGCTAGCAAAGCAAAAACTTAACGCTCTTGAGTCCCTCACCCTGTCCGTCAGCATTCTTCATGTCAACCATGCCAGCAAAGCAAAAACTTAACGCTCTTGACTCCCTCACCCTGTCCGTCAGCATTCTTCATGTCAACCATGCCAGCAAAGCAAAATATGAACTGTTTGAGTCCCTCACCCAATCCATCAGCATCGTTCATGTCGCCTATGCTAGCGAAGCAAAACCTTAACCCTTTGACTCCCTCACCCTGTCCAACGGGTACGGTAGTCAAGTAGGTAGGACGTCAGACTTGCAGTCGGAAGGTCTGAAGTTCGATCCTCCCAGGGTACCTCCCGCCTGGTGGGTAAAGGGTGGAGATTTATCCCATATCCCATGTCATCATGACTACAGGTCTGTTGACGTCAGAAGGTCCATCGTATATGTATACGCACGTAAAATATAGGTATGCACGTTAAACATCCTGTAAGCCATGTCAGTGTCTGGAGGGTTACAGAAATAGGAAAACACCCAGCATACATGCTCACGGAAGATGGAGCGTGCAGACTTTGCAGCAACATACACCCTGCACACTGTGGGCAACACAGTGTACATACATGTATCCAAGAAAATTGGAACTCTAAAAACACAAACCAAAAAACAAACAAAAAACAAAAAACAAACAAACTAAAAAAAAAAAACACCAAAATATCTTGGTGTGTTTGTATATGGCCTTACTCGTGATATTTGGTTTTGAAGTCCCTTATTGTGTGGTTACTGTCGGATTTTTTATCTTTCTTATTTATAGCCTACGTGTGTAACGGTTAAATAAATAAATGAATGAATAAATAAATGAATAAACGAATAGATAAATACATTCGTAAGACAATGGGCAAACATACTGAAGGGACAGAAATGAATGTAGGCTGAATACCAGGGTGGATAGAAAAACATACTGAAGGGACAGAAATGAATGTAGGCTGAATATGACCAGGGTGGATAGAAAAACATACTGAAGGGACAGAAATGAATGTAGGCTAAATATGACCAGGGTGGATAGAAAAACATACTGAAGGGACAGAAATGAATGTAGGCTAAATATGACCAGGGTGTATAGAAAAACATACTGAAGGGACAGAAATGAATGTAGGCTGAATATGACCAGGGTGGATAGAAAAACATACTGAAGGGACAGAAATGAATGTAGGCTGAATACCAGGGTGGATAGAAAAACATACTGAAGGGACAGAAATGAATGTAGGCTGAATACCAGGGTGGATAGAAAAACATACTGAAGGGACAGAAATGAATGTAGGCTGAATATGACCAGGGTGGATAGAAAAACATACTGAAGGGACAGAAATGAATGAAGGCTGAATATGACCAGGGTGGATAGAAAAACATACTGAAGGGACAGAAATGAATGAAGGCTGAATACCAGGGTGGATAGAAAAACATACTGAAGGGACAGAAATGAATGTAGGCTGAATATGACCAGGGTGGATAGAAAAACATACTGAAGGGACAGAAATGAATGAAGGCTGAATACCAGGGTGGATAGAAAAACATACTGAAGGGACAGAAATGAATGAAGGCTGAATATGACCAGGGTGGATAGAAAAACATACTGAAGGGACAGAAATGAATGTAGGCTGAATACCAGGGTGGATAGAAAAACATACTGAAGGGACAGAAATGAATGTAGGCTGAATACCAGGGTGGATAGAAAAACATACTGAAGGGACAGAAATGAATGTAGGCTGAATACCAGGGTGGATAGAAAAACATACTGAAGGGACAGAAATGAATGTAGGCTGAATACCAGGGTGGATAGAAAAACATACTGAAGGGACAGAAATGACTGTAGGCTGAATATGACCAGGGTGGATAGAAAAACATACTGAAGGGACAGAAATGAATGAAGGCTGAATATGACCAGGGTGGATAGAAAAACATACTGAAGGGACAGAAATGAATGTAGGCTGAATACCAGGGTGGATAGAAAAACATACTGAAGGGACAGAAATGAATGAAGGCTGAATATGACCAGGGTGGATAGAAAAACATACTGAAGGGACAGAAATGTCTGTAGGCTGAATATGACCAGGGTGGATAGAAAAACATACTGAAGGGACAGAAATGAATGAAGGCTGAATACCAGGGTGGATAGAAAAACATACTGAAGGGACAGAAATGTCTGTAGGCTGAATATGACCAGGGTGGATAGAAAAACATACTGAAGGGACAGAAATGAATGTAGGCTGAATACCAGGGTGGATAGAAAAACATACTGAAGGGACAGAAATGTCTGTAGGCTGAATATGACCAGGGTGGATAGAAAAACATACTGAAGGGACAGAAATGAATGAAGGCTGAATACCAGGGTGGATAGAAAAACATACTGAAGGGACAGAAATGAATGTAGGCTGAATATGACCAGGGTGGATAGAAAAACATACTGAAGGGACAGAAATGAATGAAGGCTGAATACCAGGGTGGATAGAAAAACATACTGAAGGGACAGAAATGAATGTAGGCTGAATACCAGGGTGGATAGAAAAACATACTGAAGGGACAGAAATGAATGTAGGCTGAATATGACCAGGGTGGATAGAAAAACATACTGAAGGGACAGAAATGAATGTAGGCTGAATACCAGGGTGGATAGAAAAACATACTGAAGGGACAGAAATGAATGTAGGCTGAATATGACCAGGGTGGATAGAAAAACATACTGAAGGGACAGAAATGAATGAAGGCTGAATATGACCAGGGTGGATAGAAAAACATACTGAAGGGACAGAAATGAATGTAGGCTGAATATGACCAGGGTGGATAGAAAAACATACTGAAGGGACAGAAATGAATGTAGGCTGAATACCAGGGTGGATAGAAAAACATACTGAAGGGACAGAAATGGATGTAGGCTGAATACCAGGGTGGATAGAAAAACATACTGAAGGGACAGAAATGAATGTAGGCTGAATATGACCAGGGTGGATAGAAAAACATACTGAAGGGACAGAAATGAATGTAGGCTGAATATGACCAGGGTGGATAGAAAAACATACTGAAGGGACAGAAATGAATGAAGGCTGAATATGACCAGGGTGGATAGAAAAACATACTGAAGGGACAGAAATGAATGTAGGCTGAATACCAGGGTGGATAGAAAAACATACTGAAGGGACAGAAATGAATGAAGGCTGAATACCAGGGTGGATAGAAAAACATACTGAAGGGACAGAAATGAATGTAGGCTGAATACCAGGGTGGATAGAAAAACATACTGAAGGGACAGAAATGAATGTAGGCTGAATACCAGGGTGGATAGAAAAACGAGGATGGATCGGGTACAGTAGTGATTGTGGTGACTCTCCATGGGTTTGATCCAAACAACGTGTGATGTGTTGTGTGCCTGTGTGTTACTTTGTGTACTGTCTGTGTTTACTTGTGTGTTGTGTGTGTGTTACTTGTGTGTCTGTCTGTGTTTACTTGTGTGTCTGTGTGTATTTGTGTGTCTGTGTTTACTTGTGTGTCTGTGTTTACTTGTGTGTCTGTGTTGTACTTGTGTGTCTGTCTGTGTTTACTTGTGTGTCTGTGGTGTGTACTTGTGTGTCTGTGTGTGTTTACTTGTGTGTCTGTGTGTGTTTACTTGTGTGTCTGTGTGTGTTTACTTGTGTGTCTGTGTGTGTGTACTTGTGTGTCTGTGTGTGTTTACTTGTGTGTCTGTGTGTGTGTACTTGGGTTGTGCTGTGTGTGTACTTGTGTGGTTGTGTGTGTGTGTTTCTGTGTGGTGTTGTGTGTGTACTTGTGTGTCTGTGTTGTGCGTGTGTGTGTTACTTGTGTGTGTGTGTGTACTTGTGTGTCTGTGTGTGTACTTGTGTGTCTGTGTGTGTACTTGTGTGTGTACTTGTATGTCTGTGTGTGTACTTGTGTGTCTGTGTGTGTACTTGTGTGTCTGTGTTGTGTCTGTGTGTGTACCTGTGTGTCTGTGTTCCTGACCAGGACACTGGCCGTTGTATGGATGTCGTCCTGGCTGCCTTACGTGTATAATTGGTAATGTGCGGGTTGTTGTGGCTGATGTAAGTGAAGGTCGCTATTTTTAGAAGTAGGCCTAATGCATTTTTTAGGGTGTTCAGTATCTGCCTTTTAACATTTAGATCTAGGTGTTTCTCTGTACTATCGTGGCTTTGGGACATTGACTGTTAATAATGTTGACTGGTCGGTAGGTGAACGTTGTTGGTCTTAACGCCATAATGTCATGAATAAAACTAAGCCCGTATCCCATGATGGTTATCTCCGTCGGCCATATCACCTGAGGTGGGTGCCGACGTAAAAATCAAACCAAACCAAAGCATCACCATGACGAGTTACTCCCCTTTACATAAGTGTGTCTGTTGCACATGCGACTGCAGTTCAAACTGAATCAGGAACTGGTTAGTAAATATCTGAACGTTGATACTTTTACACGGCAGACATCTTGCAGGTGTGTGTGTGTGTGTGTGTCCTCACGTCGCATGCACACGCACAGGCACGAGCAGACACACATGCATACAGAACAGGAAAAGAGATAGGTCACTAGTGTGCATATCGTAAACATCTCCGCCGTAAACCAATCCACCTGGTTGACACTGATGAATTAAATCTAATAAGTAAGTGATCAAATAAACTGACGATCATTCATAGCCTAGTAGTATAAAAGTGTCATCCCAGTTGCTATCGTTTTGCTCTTGCCAAGGGAATGATAGCAGCCGATTCCGACATCGTTCTCTGCACTCAAGTCTTGGTTTTTTTTATTTGGTTCAGTTTTTGCGTCGACACCCACTTCAGGTGATATGGTCGACGGGGATAACCATCCCAAGGAAGTCGGGGAAGGGGGACCTATCTAACCCTATACTGACATCACCAGAACAACAATGATGTTAAGATGGGACAGTGAGAAGGCCAGTTTTAATGTAGCGCACCCCAGGATTCGAACGCACAACCATTAGCATGTGAATCCGACACTCAAACCAACTGAGCTAGGCCTACTGGGGCCCGCTAGTCTCGGGTGGCCAGATGATTGGTTAATATTGACGATATCAGCCAATCATCTGTGGGCTTTGTTTAAGATGTAATTGCGTGTGTTTGCTGCTAAACCTGTGGAATGCTTGAATATCCTAAAGTCTTCACGCAGATCTCCAGATTTGTGCTGCATTCCAAAACTCTTTTAGAGATTTTAGATCCTTTATCACCAGTAAAACGACACAAATCAGGTTCGGGTGGGAGCTCCTCTTTTTCGTTGGTCGATCTTGTGTAGGCCTACCTTTCTCGTCGCCACGTTGAACTTTTTTTTTTTTTTTTTTTCCCCTTTCTTTTTTTACACGTTGAACTAGTTGAAGCCGTCAGGCGAACCCTGTCTCATTCCATCCATTTTATCATCAGGGAGTCATAAATGATGAGGACTCGTGGAAGAAACTTAGATCTGGAACGTATAGCGGATACAGTGGGTTTGTGGTCAAGTTTAGATTTAGCAGATCTATACGTGTTAGCGAAGGGAGTCCATGGAATGGAAAAGAAGCCCCCGTAGATAGTAGTTGCTATGACAACGAGCCGCCATAACGGTAGCATTGTGTGGACAACTGCTTAGTGCGAATATTGCGATTGACTGCTGCTTGTTGACAGAATTCCAGTTTTCTGCTTCTTGTGGACAGGGTAGTGAGTCATCACTTATTGTTGAATGAGCCGCCATAAACAACTAAAGACAGAAGGTCAAATACTGAATAGAACAGATCTTTTTACGAACACACATACTGTGTGAGTATCATGAGTATGTCACCTGTGTGACAGTCACCCAGAAAATGGCCCCACAACACCAGGTGAGGGAGGACAGTATTGAAATAGACTAGATGTAGATCTAATTAAGTAATTAAGGAAAACACTGCACGTTATACATTTTTCCGCCATGCGGCCATATTCTATTGTTGTTTTAACCTGTACTTTCAGCAGTTGTGCAGCACATTCTGTATCAGTGTATGTAGTAGTAGTAATAGTACTAATAGTAATACTAATACTAATAGGGACTGGCTTTCAATGGCCTAGGCCTTGCGGCCTATTTACTCTTTCTCAACTATTTCTAATACAGGTGTTAAAATGCGCATTTTCTTTTTGTTTACATAAACTAAAGCCTAATCAGGCATTTTTTCATCATCATAATGATGAAAAGTTCTATGAATTTTGGAATTTCGTCCAAAAAATTCTTGAATTTCTTACTAATGTTAGTATCTTGTGCAAATTTTATGTTAGTTGGGAGTTTATTCCACAAGGGGGCAACTCGATGTGAAAAAGAAAATTTTCTTGTGTTACTGTTAGTACGACAGTGTTGAATAAATATCTTTCCTTCCGTGTTTCTTGTGATACTACATTGTGAAACAGAAAAGAGTGAGTCAACACAAATATTATCAACTCCATTAAATATTTTATATGTGTGAATAAGATCACCTTATTCGTATGTGTGGACAATTTGGCGATGTGACCTAAAATCAGCATAGACTGGTAGATTGGGTTTGGCATGCAATGGTGGTCTTAAGTTAAGTAGTGTGCACTTTTTCACTTTTCCAGCTCATTCAGTATTGTTTTGTTGCCTTGCAGCAGTTTTCTCTCTGACTGATGCATTGTTTCATGGTTGTAGATCTGGCTGGACAATTGTTGGATGGTTTCTTTTTAAATTGTATATTTCACTGGCCGCCTCAACATTTTATGGTATAGTCTAATTAAAGGATGAAGATTTTACAGTATGATTTAAAGGATGAAAATTTTGTCGTATGGTCTAGAGGATGAAGATTTTTACAGTATGGTGTAAAGGGTGAAGATCATATCGTATGGTTTAAATGGTGAAGATGTATGGTTTAAAGGATGAAGATTTTTACAGTATGGTGTAAAGGATGAAGATCATATCGTATGGTTTAAATGGTGAAGATGTATGGTTTAAAGGATGAAGATTTTTACAGTATGGTGTATAGGATGAAGATCATATCGTATGGTTTAAAATTAAATGGTGAAGATGTATGGTTTAAAGGATGAACATTTTTACAGTATGGTGTATAGGATGAAGATCATATTGTATGGTTTAAATGGTGAAGATGTATGGTTTAAAGGATGAACATTTTTACAGTATGGTGTAAAGGATGAAGATCATATTGTATGGTTTAAATTAAATGGTGAAGATGTATGGTTTAAAGGATGAACATTTTTACAGTATGGTGTATAGGATGAAGATCATATTGTATGGTTTAAATGGTGAAGATGTATGGTTTAAAGGATGAAGATTTTACGGTATGGTGTAAAGGGTGAAGATTTTATCGTATGCTATAAGGGCGGAAGATTTTTAAAGGATGACGATTTTACCATATGGTTTATAGTGTGAAGATTTTATGGTATGGTTTTAAGGGTGAAATTTTTACTGTGTAATTAAAGGATTAAGATTTTACTGTATGGTTCAAAGGGTAAAGATTTTATCGTATGGTTTAAGTGTGGACTATTTTACTGTATGATTAAACTAAAGGATGAGGATTTTGTATGGTTTAAAGGGTGAAGATGTTTCTTATCTCCGAGGGGAGCATATGGGCAGATCTTTCTTACTATCTGAATGCTTTTGTCAGTAGTCATGCAGAACATGAAATACACACTTATAACAATCCTGTAAACTAAATGGGTATTCAGTCGCCTCTGGAAACCTAAAACACCCAGTATGCATGTCCTCAGAAAAAACAGACGAATTACACATGTTAAGGGTTTGTAAGCTGTGTGGGTGTTCATTGATCTGAGGAAACCTAATACACCAAGTATACGTGTCATCTAAAGAAAGGACACGAATTACACATGTTAAGGATCTTGTAAGCTGTGTGGGTGTTCAGTGACCTGTGGAAACCTAAAACACAACTTGTATGGTCTCTAAAGAAAAGACATGAATTATGCATGGTAAGATTCTTGTAAGCTGTGTGGATGTTCAATGGCCTGTGGAAACCTAAAACACAGCTTGCATGGTCTCTAAAGAAAAGACATGAATTATGCATGGTAAGGTTCTTGTAAGCTGTGTGGATGTTCGATGGCCTGTGGAAACCAAACACACAACTTTCATTGTCTCTAAAGACTAAATGTGCTGCAACATACGGCTGAGGCTGTGGATCTGTAGTTACTCAGAACCGATGATTGCCAATATGTCCTGGTTTTCATTGTATTATTGTCATTGTTGTCATCATTAACGGTAGTAAAAGTTATATCAGCGTGGTCACTGTGGGTATTATTATGATTGGCAAGGTCACTGTGGGTATTATTATAGTTGGTATGGTCATTATGAGTATTGTTATGATCACTATCGTTATTAATGGTTGTGGTAGTTGTATGGACATGGTCGCTATGTGTATTATTATGATCACTATCATCATTAGTATTAGTTGTATCGACATCATCATTGTGGGTAATATTGTGATCGCCATGGACACTATTGTATCGACATCATCACTGTGGGTAATATTGTGATCGCCATGGACACTATTGTATCGACATCATCACTGTGGGTAATATTGTGATCGCCATGGACACTATGGATACTATTATGATTGCCCTGCAGGTGCCATACAGCTGAAGAACTGGAAACCTCTGACCTTTGATGTCATCACGGACGACAAGGAGGCCACCATTGATGACATCCTGAGGGAGCTGAAGGAATACACTCTACGCATCAGGCTTTCCAGGTGGGTCACCCTTTGTCACCTTCTCTCACACTCCTGTTATGTTACGCACTCTGAAGCTGTAGCGTGCTGTGTCCCCTACATCACACGCTGACAATATGCATCCTTTTCTTGGTCTTCCTGGTGACACGCCATCAGTGACCCCCAGATCATTTCACACACCCCCGATGTTTTTTTAAATGTTTTTTTTGTTTTGTTTTTGTTTGTTGGTTGGTTCATTTGGATTATGATAGTTTGGAGGTAGGAGTGGTTACTTGTTTGCTTTTTTATCGATTGATGGTGGTGGGATAGTTAGTTTGTTCGTTCATTGATTTGATTGTCTTTCAATCTTATCAATAAAAATCGTTTCCCGAGACATCTACTAGCTGTTGGTGCTGGTCTTCTATCTTGTGTGTATCATGCACAAATCAAAATTTGTTTATGAAATACTGAAATTGTTTCCAATCATGCCATATTATGTTTACACAGTTTTTGCTAAGAATTCTTTGCATACAGTGTAATAGATACACATTTTATGTTGCAGTACATATTTTACAAAATATTATCTTCTATGAAATACCTATGATGGATAATGGAACATGGTTGGAATGAGTTTGGAGTTTGTTCTGGAGGAATTCATTGCACTTGGGTGTATTTGGCTGTTTTTTTTTTAATTTGCGCTCCACCCAGATCCACATGTGGTAGACTCCCTTAGCCTGCACAAAACACTATGCGCTGGCAAGTTCTTGAAATGGGGAAGGATTTTTTTTGGGGGGGGGGGGGTAGGATCTATGAAACACAAAGCAGACACTATCAGAATGGGTGGAGCAGTAGTTACAAGGGCATTTAACAAGTCAGTTTTTGTGTTCAGGCTGGGATTAAACTCCAGACATCCTATCTTGAGCCAGTCAGCCTGCATTATGGAACATGACGTGTTTATCAATTATGACATCTTTTGAAAAAATAATACTTTATAACAGTTATGGAACAGAACATGGTTTATGTACTGTGACATCATTTTAAACTAACACTTTATGTTCAGTTTATGGAACTTGACATGCTTTGTCTGACATAATATATAAATTCTTACATATAGCATTATTTCCACTTTTACGCATTACATGCTTTATCACACACACATGTACATTTGTATAATGTATGAGATGTATTATAATTTATATAGTTTTTTTTTTTAATTCTTTTTTTTTTTATATATAATAAATGACCTGTTTGACAAGTGATTGATTTTCTTGGCTGGTGGCTTGAGGGTATGTTGATATGGAAACACAGTTTGTGCTTAACAGACAATGCATATTTGGCATGATCAGGGCAATAGTGCATATTTGGCGTGATCAGGGCAATAGTACACATATGGCGTGGTCAGGGCAGTAGTGGCAATAGTACACATTTGGCGTGATCAGGGCAATAGTGCATATTTGGCGTGATCAGGGCAAACTTTACATTCGAAGCAAACACCTAGGGCAGAAGCCTGAGCACTTTTGGCGTGTCACATCTCTCTTGCAGAATGATTCAGATTGAACTGATGTCTTTTCTCTATCAATTTCAGCAGCATCGCTTCTTGCGGTGTGTGATTAGTGTTAAGCCCGTAACCAGTATACTACTACAGACTGGGCTAAACACAAAGAATGGGAGATGGTTTAGTGTGGCCATTTCCTGTCTTCTTTGACTTGGTGATGTTGGCTGGATGTCTTGTTGCTGTGTGTGATGGCCACAGTAACTCTGTTCACTTTATGGTTGCTTGTTGATGTTAAGCTGGTGAGTTGGTTGAAGCTGCATAAGAACCTTGGGGTGACAAAACCTGTACAGTATATTCCATCAGTCAACATGTAGGCCTACTTTGGGAATGGTTGAATTCAAGATAACTGCACTGCTGCCAGTCTTGCTGTTGTGGAAAACAACACGAATCTCAGATGAGAAGAAAAAAAACCCCACACAAACAAACATGATATTGTATATGTGACGTGTAAAACAACATGATAACACAGATGTGGAAAACAACACATCTCAGATGAGAAGAAAAAAAACCCACACAAACAAACATGATATTGGATGTGTGACGTGTAAAACAACATGATAACACAGACGTGTAAAAAACAACATTGATAACACAGATGTTGAAAGCAACATGACATCTCAGATGAGAAGAAAAAAAACCCACACAGACAAACATGATACTGCATATGTGACGTGTAAAACAACATGATAACACAGATGTGGAAAACAATATGATATCACAGATGTTGAAAGCAACATGATTGATGATATTACAGATACGTAAAACAACATGGTATTACAGACGTGTAAAACAACACGATAACACAGATGTGGAAAACAACATGTTTTCACAGATGTGTAACACAGCATATCACTCCTGTCTTTCGCTTCTGTCTATACTGGTTTCCTGTCTCAGGGAGAACACTGTACAAGTTCTGTGGCCTGTGTCACTGTGCTATTGCAGGCGAAGACCGTTGTGTTGTGTTCCTGGGTTTATTACAAAGATAGGTGCGCAGTCAGTCAGTTGTCACCCTCTTCATGTTATATTGAGAGTATTATACCATATGTCTGAAGTCCCATAAAAAAATATTTCAAATTTGATGTATTGGTGCAAGTACCTGTGACATTCTTCCACATGATATACATCAGATCCCAGGTACTTGTGACAGCTTCACATTCATCAGATCCCAGGTACTTGTGACAGTCTTCCACATTCATCAGATCCCAGGTACCTGTGACAGTCTTCCACATCCAATAAATCAAATCCCAGGTACCTGTGACAGTTCCACATCCAAAACATCAAGTCCCAGGTACCTGTGACAGTCTTCCACATCCAATACATCAAGTCCCAGGTACCTGTGACAGTCTTCCACATCCAATACATCAAATACAATACATCAAGTCCCAGGTACCTGTGACAGTCTTCCACATCCAATACATCAAGTCCCAGGTACCTGTGACAGTCTTCCACATCCAATACATCAAATCCAATACATCAAATCCCAGGTACCTGTGGCTGTCTTCCACTTTAATTATAAACTTAATACAAATAATGATATTTTTCTAGTCAGCCATTCCACTGACACGTGAAAAGACATGTGTGTTATAGATATTACCACCATGTGTACTGACGGTAGTCTTGATTCTGATTCAGCTAAAAACCTTGGTGTCTGCATTGACTCTACCCTCTCCATGAACAACTTTGTTTCTCAAACTGCCAGATCCTGCTACTATCATCTCCATCGTATAAGGCTGATCAGGAAGTATCTCTCTGTCGAAACAACTGCAAAACTCGTTCTCTCCTTCATAATGTCTCGCATTGACTATTGCAATTCACTCCTGTCTGGTCTTCCTGCCTCCACCATTCACATCCTACAGCGCATTCAAAACAATGCTGCACGCCTTGTACTCAAAAAGAAAAAAGCTGACCACATATCTCCTCTCCTGGCACAACTTCACTGGCTCCCTGTATCAAAGCGCATACAGTACAAACTAGACACCATGTGCTACAAAAGCCTCAATAACGCAGCCCCCGATTACCTGTCAAGCCTACTTGAGATCTATCTTCCCTCACGTACCCTCCGCTCTGCCTCCGATCCTCTGACTTTTCGCTTTCCACGCACTAAGCTCAATACCTATGGTCCACGAGCCTTCTCTGTTTCTGGTCCACTCTCCTGGAACAAACTTCCTCTCTCAGTCCGTCAGCAACCTACTTTTGTCTCCTTCAAGTCCGCTCTCAAAACTCACCTTTTCTCCTCCGCATAAAATCCTAACCTCACTCAACCCCCCCCCCCCCCCCCCTCTGCAGCCTGTCTCCGCTCGGAGGGAATCACATGGTTATAATATATAATTGTATATGCTATGCTCTCTATAATTTTCCATTGGTTTTATTCTTGCTTTTATTGCTTTTATTCTTTCTCCCCATTTATAGCCATGCGTGTGTGTGTGTGTGTGTGTGTGTGTGTGTGTGTGTGTGTGTGTGTGTGTGTGTGCGTGCGTGCGTGTGCGTGCGTGCGTGCTTGCGTGTGTGTCTGCTTCAGCGCTTAGATTTGATTTTATCAAGATTTTTGCGCTATATAAATATTGTAATTATTAATTATTATTATCACAATTGAATTGATCCCATGCTCTTCTTGTTCATGCCCTCTATGGTTTGTGTCACCAGTTGTTGTTTGGTTTTTGTTTGTTGGTTTTAGGGTTTTCCCTTTGCGTTTACATTTTGGATTTAGTACAACAGGATATAGTGAAACACCTCTTGTCCCCAGGCGTAAGAGATGTCAATAAAACTGTTGGTTTGATTATTATTGAAAAGATGAAATCGATCGTCTTCTAAGAGAGGAATTAAGCCTTGCTACCGGAATTAAGCCTTGTTTTATTGGAAGAATTAAGCCTTGTTTTATTACTGACCTTGTCTTATTTAAAGTAGCCTCGGCCCAAGTGTGTGACTGTGTCATGAACATCTGTTAAAACAAGTTGAAGCCTTGTATCTTTAACCAGATGAAGGCTGGTGTGTCATGAACATCTGTTAAGACAAGTTGAAGCCTTGTATCTTTAACCAGATGAAGGCTGGTGTGTCATGAACATCTGTTAAGACAAGTTGAAGCCTTGTATCTTTAACCAGATGAAGGCTGGTGTGTCATGAACATCTGTTAAGACAAGTTGAAGCCTTGTATCTTTAACCAGATGGACATGGTGTGTCATGAACATCTGTTAAGACAAGTTGAAGCCTTGTATCTTTAACCAGATGGACATGGTGTGTCATGAACATCTGTTAAGACAAGTTGAAGCCTTGTATCTTTAACCAGATGGAGGTTGGTATGTCATGAACATCTGTTAAGACAAGTTGAAGCCTTGTATCTTTAACCAGATGGACATGGTGTGTCATGAACATCTGTTAAGACAAGTTGAAGCCTTGTATCTTTAACCAGATGGAGGTTGGTATGTCATGAACATCTGTTAAGACAAGTTGAAGCCTTGTATCTTTAACCAGATGAAGGCTGGTATGTCATGAACATCTGTTAAGACAAGTTGAAGCCTTGTATCTTTAACCAGATGGACATGGTGTGTCATGAACATCTGTTAAGACAAGTTGAAGCCTTGTATCTTTAACCAGATGAAGGCTGGTATGTCATGAACATCTGTTAAGACAAGTTGAAGCCTTGTATCTTTAACCAGATGGACATGGTGTGTCATGAACATCTGTTAAGACAAGTTGAAGCCTTGTATCTTTAACCAGATGAAGGCTGGTATGTCATGAACATCTGTTAAGACAAGTTGAAGCCTTGTATCTTTAACCAGATGGACATGGTGTGTCATGAATATCTGTTAAGACAAGTTGAAGCCTTGTATCTTTAACCAGATGGAGGCTGGTGTGTCATGAATATCTGTTAAGACAAGTTGAAGCCTTGTATCTTTAACCAGATGGAGGCTGGTGTGTCATGAACATCTGTTAAGACAAGTTGAAGCCTTGTATCTTTAACCAGATGGAGGCTGGTGTGTCATGAACATCTGCTAAGACAAGTTGAAGCCTTGTATCTTTAACCAGATGAAGGCTGGTGTGTCATGAACATCTGTTAAGACAAGTTGAAGCCTTGTATCTTTAACCAGATGGAGGCTGGTGTGTCATGAACATCTGTTAAAACAAGTTGAAGCCTTGTATCTTTAACCAGATGGAGGCTGGTGTGTCATAAATATCTGTTAAGACAAGTTGAAGCCTTGTATCTTTAACCAGATGAAGGCTGGTGTCATCCTGCACTCATTACATCTCTTGCTCTATTGCAGCTCTGAAGGTTGTTAAGCTTTGCAGGACATCACATCTGCCTGTTTGTTTAAAAGATTTAACTTTTAAGTGTCTTCTGATATACAATGAAGTTCTGTTAGGCCCTAGAGTTTATTCTGTCTTGAAATTAAGGTACACTGTCTTACTAGAAAGATCAACTTAATAAGTCATTAAGTGTGCAGCTTTTGTACACAGAGCTATGTTATAGTATACTGATTAATTCTGCACAGTTTTGTGATTGTGATGCACATGCTGTAGTTAAATGAATAATGAGTTTGATGTGGAAAATCGGAACGTGCAGCTTTGACCAAGAGTGAGGGTAAAGGTTTCCCCATAACCCTGAGGTTGTAAGGGGGTGAGGTGGTAGAGAATTTGGTTTTCTTAAGGTCAGCATTATGAGGGCTGTGCCCACCTCCACCACTCCTTCAGGGACTTTGAAGAAAGGATACCCACTGACATCTGGGTAGACTGGAGGCTGGGCATGCTTGGTTTTGTTTAACCCTTTGCCACCTGCACCCTATCTACCAACTGCAAAAACTTAACCCTTTGACTCCCTCACCCAATCCACCAGCTTCCTGCAGGAAGCTGGTGGATAGGGTGAGGGAGTCAAAGGGTTAAGGTTTTGCTCTCCCAGCATGGTTGACAAAGAAGGATGCTGTTGGGCAGGCTGCAGGAGTCAAAGGGTTAAAGCGTGGTTTGCACTCATGCCAACTCATTGAGTAAGATTGGAAGGCAAATGTTCAGTATCTGTACCATCCAGGTCTCGGAAAGATGCAGCCAGCAGCGTGTACGATGTTAGCCATGTGTTTTATCTTAAGCACACAAACATACATACATACTACGTACGTACGTACGTACATACATACATTCATTCATTCATTCATTCA
This sequence comes from Monoplex corrugatus, assembly GCA_030674185.1. Taxonomy (NCBI): domain Eukaryota; kingdom Metazoa; phylum Mollusca; class Gastropoda; order Littorinimorpha; family Ranellidae; genus Monoplex; species Monoplex corrugatus. The sequence goes on from JAPXFY010000033.1 coordinate 46,311,807, forward strand.
TTCATTCATTCATTCATACATACATACATACATACATACATACATACACATACATACATACATTTATACCTACATACATACATACCTACCTACCTACCTACCTACCTACATACATACATACATAATACATACATACATTGTGTTTTTAAGCTCAGAACGTACAGGCACTCTGTATAGGTACTAGGCCTTGTTCAGGGTTGGAGAAGGTGAAGCAGCAAGTTAGGTGAGATGGGCATTACCCGGTAGTAAAAAACCCTGGGAGAGCTTGACAGCAGAAGGTCCTCAGAGGAGAAGCCCCTTTTAAAAAGTGTTTCGGCCTTATACTCTGGATACACTAAGGGGGCCAGGCAGTTTTCAGGTCATGACTTCTCCTGCCATCAATATTTTTAGTTTTTTCCTGCTTCCTGGGTTCGAATCTGCACCTCCAAAGTGGATTAAGTCACGTTTGTGACAAATTACTTTACTAAACAGGAAAACCCAACTTACGACTGTGTCTTCGATCCCAAAGTTAGAACCAAATTTGAAGAAAATCTGAAAGTTATACCTCCTCTTGGAATCCGTATCCGACCTCGTAATTTTATGCGAGAGGTAGATATTAATCTAGCGGTTGTTTCAGACTTCTCCACATTTTCGGACAGCCCATCATGGACCTTGAAAACATCCATGGTCTGTTTTTATCTGGCTTCCTTTCGTGTGATAAAGACTGTGACCAGTTCATTGACATTCATCTATTTCAAGTCATTTTGTGCAGAACTCTGTCAAAACTTTCTGTCAGACCCCGAAATATTTACAGATGGATTAAAGTGAATTAAGACATTGCTGGTACTGCTTTCTGTTCAGCTATTCCCAATCAATCATTTTCAAAACACATTCCCTTTGACAGTTCCGTCTAAACCACCAGGTTGACTGTTGTGGTTTTGGCACTAAAAATGGTGCCCCAGTCCAAGCATAAACCTTCTTATCTTTTCAGACTTACCTTCTGCTTTGCAGGCAATAGCTAGCGGAAACATCAGTCACCCAGAGCTTCTGGAATAGTTTTAACTCTTTGTCTCCCTTACAACTGATGGCTACAACATTGTTTTTGCCTGGGTTCCTGGCCAGGTTGGCATTTGAGGCAATGAAAAGGCTGACTGCTTCACCAAGATCGCTGCAAGAGAAAAGATGTGTAAATCCTTCATCCTTTATACACACACCTGAAAGCCAAAGTACAAACTTGTGTATAAACAACAACCTTTTCCAAATTTGCCCCGACCTTAAAGAGATTCTCCCACTTTTTTCCAGGGAACCATAGATTAGAACGTGACATTGTACACAGCCCTTCAGTGTGAACTTATGGTCTGATTAGAACGTGATATTGTACACAGCCTTTCTTCACTGTGAACTTACAGTCTGATTAGAACATATTGTACACAGCCTTTCTTCACTGTGAACTTACGGTCTGATTAGAACATGTTGTACACAGCCTTTCTTCACTGTGAACTTACGGTCTGATTAGAACATATTGTACACAGCCTTTCTTCACTGTGAACTTACGGTCTGATTAGAACGTGATATTGTACACAGCCTTTCTTCACTGTGAACTTACGGTCTGATTAGAACATGATATTGTACACAGCCTTTCTTCACTGTGAACTTACGGTCTGATTAGAACATGATATTGTACACAGCCTTTCTTCACTGTGAACTTACGGTCTGATTAGAACGTGATATTGTACACAGCCCTTCTTCACTGTGAACTTACAGTCTGATTAGAACATATTGTACACAGCCTTTCTTCACTGTGAACTTACAGTCTGATTAGAACATATTGTACACAGCCTTTCTTCACTGTGAACTTACGGTCTGATTAGAACATATTGTACACAGCCTTTCTTCACTGTGAACTTATGGTCTGATTAGAACGTGATATTGTACACAGCCTTTCTTCACTGTGAACTTATGGTCTGATTTGAACGTGATATTGTACACAGCCTTTCTTCACTGTGAACTTATGGTCTGATTAGAACATATTGTACACAGCCCTTCTTCACTGTGAACTTACGGTCTGATTAGAACATGATATTGTACACAGCCTTTCTTCACTGTGAACTTACGGTCTGATTAGAACATATTGTACACAGCCCTTCTTCACTGTGAACTTACGGTCTGATTAGAACGTGATATTGTACACAGCCTTTCTTCACTGTGAACTTATGGTCTGATTAGAACATATTGTACACAGCCCTTCTTCACTGTGAACTTATGGTCTGATTAGAACATATTGTACACAGCCCTTCTTCACTGTGAACTTACGTCTGATTAGAACATATTGTACACAGCCTTCTTCACTGTGAACTTACGGTCTGATTAGAACATGATATGTACACAGCCTTTCTTCACTGTGAACTTACGTCTGATTAGAACATATTGTACACAGCCCTTCTTCACTGTGAACATTACGGTCTGATTAGAACATGAATTGTACACAGCCTTTCTTCACTGTGAATTACGTCTGATTTAGAACATTATTGTACACAGCCTTTCTTCACTGTGAACTTACGGTCTGATTAGAACTGATATTGTACACAGCCTTTCTTCACTGTGAACTTACGGTCTGATTAGAACGTGATATTGTACACAGCCTTTCTTCACTGTGAACTTACGGTCTGATTAGAACATAATTGTACACAGCCTTTCTTCACTGTGAACTTACGGTCTGATTAGAACATATTGTACACAGCCTTCTTCACTGTGAACTTACGGTCTGATTAGAACGTGATATTGTACACAGCCTTTCTTCACTGTGAACTTACGGTCTGATTAGAACGTGATATTGTACACAGCCTTTCTTCACTGTGAACTTATGGTCTGATTAGAACATATTGTACACAGCCTTTCTTCACTGTGAACTTACGGTCTGATTAGAACTGATATTGTACACAGCCCTTTCTTCACTGTGAACTTACGGTCTGATTAGAACATATTGTACACAGCCTTCTTCACTGTGAACTTACGGTCTGATTAGAACATATTGTACACAGCCTTTCTTCACTGTGAACTTACGGTCTGATTAGAACATATTGTACACAGCCTTTCTTCACTGTGAACTTACGTCTGATTAGAACTGATATGTACACAGCCTTTCTTCACTGTGAACTTACAGTCTGATTAGAACATATTGTACACAGCCTTTCTTCACTGTGAACTTACGGTCTGATTAGAACGTATATTGTACACAGCCTTTCTTCACTGTGAACTTACGGTCTGATTAGAACTGATATTGTACACAGCCTTTCTTCACTGTGAACTTACGGTCTGATTAGAACATATTGTAAACGATTTGTACACACCTTCTTCACTGTGAACTACGGTTGTAAACATTTACACAGCCTTTCTTCACTGTGAACTTACGTTTGATTAAACATATTGTACACAGCTTCTTCATGTGAACTTAGTTGATTAAACTGTATTGTACACGCTTTTCACTATGAACTTACTCGATTAGAACTGTTGTACAACCTTTTCACTGTGCTTACGGTCTGATTAGAACATATTGTACACAGCCTTCTTCACTGTGAACTTCGGTCTGATTAGAACATATTGTACACAGCTTTCTTCACTGTGAACTTACGGTCTGATTAGAACATATTGTACACAGCCTTCTTCACTGTGAACTACGTTGATTAGAACTATTTGTACACGCCTTCTTCACTGTGAACTTACGTCTTTAGAAATATTGTACGCCTTTTTCACTTGAACTTACGGTCTGATTAGACTATATTGTACACAGCCTTTCTTCACTGTGAACTTACGGTCTGATTAGAACATATTGTACACAGCCTTTCTTCACTGTGAACTTACGGTCTGATTAGAACATATTGTACACAGCCTTCTCTTACTGTGAACTTACGTCTGATTGAACATATTGTCACAGCTTCTTCACTGAACTTCTCTGTGAACGTATATTGTACACAGCCTTTCTTCACTGTGAACTTACGTCTGATTAGAACATATTGTACACAGCCTTCTTCACTGTGAACTTACGGTCTGATTAGAACATATTGTACACAGCCTTTCTTCACTGTGAACTTACGGTCTGATTAGAACGATTTGTACAACTTCTTCACTGTGAACTTACGGTGATTGAACAATTGTACACACTTCTTCTGTGAACTTACGCTATTAAACTATTTACACAGCTTTCTTCACTGTGAACTTCGTCTGATTAAACGTGATATTGTATCACCTTCTTCACTGTGAACTTACGGTCTGATTAAAATATTGTACACAGCCTTTCTTCACTGTGAACTTACGGTCTGATTAAACATGAATTGTCACACCTTTCTTAACTGTGAACTACGTCTGATTAAACATATTGTACACACCTTTCTTCACTGTGAACTTACGGTCTGATTAGAACATATTGTACACAGCCTTTCTTCACTGTGAACTTACGTCTGATTAGAACATATTGTACACACCCTTCTTCACTGTGAACTTACGTCTGATTAAACATATGACACGCTTTTCTGTAACTTGTCTATTAACTATTGTAAACTTTCACGTACTTACGTCTGATAGAAATATGTAACAGCCTTTCTTCACTGTGAACTTAGGTCTGATTAGAACATATTGTACACAGCCTTCTTCACTGTGAACTTACGGTCTGATTAGAACATGATATTGTACACAGCCTTTCTTCACTGTGAACTTACGGTCTGATTAGAACATATTGTACACAGCTTTCTCACTGTGAACTTACGGTCTGATTAGAACTATATTGTACACACCTTTCTTCACTGTGAACTTACGTCTGATTAGAACTGATTGTACACAGCCTTTCTTCACTGTGAACTTACGGTTGATTAGAACTTATGTAACTTCTACTGTGAACTTACGTTGTTAGAACTTTTCACGCCTTCTTCTTGATTAGCTGATAAACATTTGTACACACTTCTTCATTGAATATTAAGACTTATGTACACAGCCTTTCTTCACTTTGAACTTACGTCTGATTGAACATATTGTACACAGCCTTCTTCACTGTGAACTTAGGTCTGATTAGAACATATTGTACACAGCCTTCTTCTGTGACTTACAGCTGATTAGAACATATTGTACACGCCTTTTCACTGTGAACTTACGGTCTGATTAGAACATATTGTACACAGCCTTTCTTCACTGTGAACTTACGGTCTTGAATATGAACTTGATATTGTACACAGCCTTTCTTCACTGTGAACTTACGGTCTGATTAGAACTATATTGTACACAGCCTTTCTCACTGTGAACTTACGTCTGATTAACTTTGTAAACCTTTTTCATGTGAACTTACGTCTGATTAGAACGTATTGTACACAGCCTTCTTCACTGTGAACTTACGGTTGATTAGAACATATTGTACACAGCCTTTCTTCACTGTGAACTTACGTTTGATTAGAACATATTGTACACAGCCTTCTTCACTGTGAACTTACGGTCTGATTAGAACATATTGTACACAGCCCTTCTTCACTGTGAACTTACGGTCTGATTAGAACATATTGTACACAGCCTTTCTTCACTGTGAACTTACGGTCTGATTAGAACATATTGTACACAGCCCTTCTTCACTGTGAACTTACGGTCTGATTAGAACATATTGTACACAGCCTTTCTTCACTGTGAACTTACGGTCTGATTAGAACATATTGTACACAGCCCTTCTTCACTGTGAACTTACGGTCTGATTAGAACGTGATATTGTACACAGCCCTTCAGTGTGAACTTACGGTCTGATTAGAACATATTGTACACAGCCCTTCACTGTGAACTTACGGTCTGATTAGAACGTGATATTGTACACAGCCTTTCTTCACTGTGAACTTACGGTCTGATTAGAACATATTGTACACAGCCTTTCTTCACTGTGAACTTACGGTCTGATTAGAACATGATATTGTACACAGCCTTTCTTCACTGTGAACTTACAGTCTGATTAAAACATGTACACAGCCTTTCTTCACTGTGAACTTACGGTCTGATTAGAACATATTGTACACAGCCCTTCTTCACTGTGAACTTACGGTCTGATTAGAACGTGATATTGTACACAGCCCTTCTTCACTGTGAACTTACGGTCTGATTAGAACATATTGTACACAGCCCTTCTTCACTGTGAACTTACGGTCTGATTAGAACATGTTGTACACAGCCCTTCTTCACTGTGAACTTACGGTCTGATTAGAACATATTGTACACAGCCTTTCTTCACTGTGAACTTACGGTCTGATTAGAACATATTGTACACAGCCTTTCTTCACTGTGAACTTACGGTCTGATTAGAACATGATATTGTACACAGCCCTTCTTCACTGTGAACTTACGGTCTGATTAGAACATGATATTGTACACAGCCTTTCTTCACTGTGAACTTACGGTCTGATTAGAACATATTGTACACAGCCTTTCTTCACTGTGAACTTACGGTCTGATTAGAACGTGATATTGTACACAGCCCTTCAGTGTGAACATTTGATTAAAACTGCAATGTACATATCCCTTCTGAGTGTGATTCTGTGAATGGAGACTGGGTGCCACTGCACATAGACCCTGACTTGGAATACATCATCTGCAACAGGACAGAACATGATGTGTTACCTCTCATTTGTTATTCCTTCTAACATTTAATCACATACATGCTTTTAAACAACCAGTTAAAAGAATGGGGGCAGAGGGGACAATGTGTATCACCTCAACATGTATGATGTGACCCGTGTAGTATTAAAATGATAACCGTGATAATAATGATAGTATAATAGTGACAAAACAGACAATAAAAAAACAGTGCATTATGGACTGCGTGAAACTCAGAGTCATAAAACACAAACTCACACACACACACACACACACACACACACACACACACACACACACACACACACACACACACACACACACACACACACCACACACACACATACATATACAGGCACACACACACATACACAAACAAAATCTGCCATTTGATGGGAAAGATGACTGCTGTAAACAGCCTGTTCTCCTTAAAAAACAACAACAACAAAAAGAACAGTCATGTCACTACCTTGCTTTAGTTCATCCACTGTGTACCTGTTACTCAATAATGTTTCGTACAAAAACAATTTTTTATGCTGCAAGTGTATTAATGGTTTTGTAACTACTTATCTCTGCGACTACCTGCGCAAGTACTCCCCTTCTCCATTCTGTTTCTGATACTGTTTATGAATTCCACGGTAGGTAGAAAGAAACTCTAGGGAGAGCTAGACAACAGAAGGTCTTCAGAGAAGTAACCCCCTTTAGACAAGTGTTTCGGCCCTGAATTCCTTACACTCTCAGGGGGCCGGGCCACATCCAGGTCATGACTCCTGGATGCCCTTCTGCTGTTGTCTATTTTTTTTATTTATTTTTTTCCCACGCCGGGGATCGAACCTGGGCGATTCTGCGCTTCAGAACTGCGGTACGCGGTTTTACCAATGTGCTAACGGGGCACACATCATCTGTAGGGAATTTAATCCTTATGAAGTTCACTTTTTTGGTTCCTCCTTGCCCAGATCCAGCTTGAGCTCCTTTCTGCTGCCTCTGCCATCGCTTTAAGGGCTCTAGTCCTCTTCTTCCCAGAAATGGCGAGTTGTTTCATGAGATCATAAGCGGAGGTGCCCACAAACCCTCTTGCCCCGACCTCTATGGCGAAGATTTTGACCCGCAGACCTGCTTTCTTCAGGGTGCTGGCAAGACCGGCGTATTTTTCGGTCTTGTAGATATGTGCTTCTTCCATTCTGCTTTCGTATGGCACAGTGAGTTCTATCAGAATCACTTGTTTCGAGGAGTCAGAGTGGAGAGCGATGTCTGGTCTCATGCCTGTCTTGCTGATGACATCTGGGTAATTTCTCCACTCTGGGAGGTCTGCTGTACACTCCCAGTCGACTGCTCCATCCAGAAGACCCTTTGGCAATGTGCTGGTTGTCATAGCACTTTCGGGCCAGACCTGTTTCCCTCCTGCTTTGTAGAACGTTGTCATAGCAATTGGTGCGTTTGGGGTCATGGTTTTTTCGCTAACCACATCTGTGATCACTTTCAGAACTTGGTTGTGCCTCCATGTATACCTTCCTTGGGCTAGCGCTACTTTGCAAGAGCTTAGGACATGTTCCACTGTTTGTTTCTTCTGACAGAGCGGACATGCTGGGTCGTCTGCTTTCCCCCATTTCACTAAGTTTGCATTCGAGGGGAGCAGGTCATATACAGATCTGAGGAGGAAGCTTATCCTTAGAGGAGCCATGTGCCACATATCGTTCCAGCTGAGACTTCTTTGGAGTGCACTGTCCCATGTTGTCCATTGCCCCTGTTGACCTTGCTGGACTGCCTTCTGCACTCTTTTGACATCTTCTTCTTCCTTCAACTCCTGTATGATCATGTCTCTTTTTTCCTTCCCTTTGGCTTTGGACCACCACTGCATTTTTGTTGCTCCCAGTCCCTGTCTGTTGGTTTGCGTGTGTCCAATTATTTCTTTGATGCTGAGGTTTCTCTTGGCATTGTTTACAGCCTCTTGGACTTTCCACTTTCTGCCAGTTCTCAGCTTTGGATGAACTGCTCTCACGATATTGTCCTCCGATTCCTCCAGCATGCTCAACAGTCTTGCTTTTCCAACTTTGTATTCCTCCACTATGGATTTCAGAGGTAGCTTCAGCATTGCTTGACGACAGTAGAATGCAACATCAGTGAGACCAGGTGGGACACCGAGCCATTTTCTTGTGTATTTGTTGATTTTGGCTTCCATTGCTTCGACTGTGCTGGTGCAAATGTCATAGATTAGCAGTGGCCACAGCAGCTTTGGTATCAGCATGAACTGTAGACACCAGACTTTGTATTTGCCTGGCAGTCCGCAGTTATCTATTTTCTTCAGGCCTTCTTCTGCTGTTTGCTTGGTTTCACATCCCCTTTGTGTGTCTTTCAGGGAGTCATCATACCATCTTCCGAGACTTTTTACTGGCTCTTCTGTGACAGTGGGGATGGCTTGGTTGGCTACCATGAATTTGACTGAATCTGCCACTTTTCCTTTTCGCAGTGAGAGACTTCGGGATTTCTTAGGTTTGAACCTCATTCTTGAAGAGGCCACCAGCTCATCCAGCTGCTTTAAGATTTGGTGTGTCTCTTCCTCATCCGTGGACAAGACTGTTGTGTCATCCATGAAAGCTTTCAGAGGAGGCATCTGGTATCCATCTCCCAGATTCACTGGACCTGAACTCTTCATTGCAGCTTTCAAGATGACTTCCATTGCCAACACGAACAGTATGGGAGAGATTGCACAGCCCATTGCAATGCCCACCTCTAGGTCTATCCAGTCCGTGGTGTATTCTTTGGTAGAGAACCGCATTGAGAACCCTTGGAAATACTTCCTCAGCATTGTTCGGATGTTTTCTGGGATGTGATACATTTCAAGAGCCAGCTGGATCATATCGTGTGGAACTGATCCATATGCATTCGCCAGATCAAGCCAAACTACGTCAATGTCTCTCTTCTCTGTTCTTGCTTTTTGGATGGCATCCCAAATCAACGTGGCATGTTCCAAGCATCCAGGCATTCCTGGTATGCCTCCCTTTTGGACTGACATATCCAGATACTTGTTTTCAGTCAGGTATTTTGTCAATCTTGCTGCCATAACAGAGAAGAAGATTTTCCCCTCGACGTTCAGAAGTGATATTGGCCTGAACTGATTGATGCTGCTGGAGTTCTGCTCCTTCGGAATGTACACTCCTTCAGCTCTCATCCATTGGTCGCTGATCTTCTGGTTCCTCCATGCTGATCGAATCATCTTGTGGAGCCACTCGAGCACTTTTGGGCATTTCTTGTAGAGCAGGTATGGTATTCCGTTTGGTCCAGGTGCTGACTTGGCTCTGGCTTTCTTTACTACGTTCTTCACTTCATCCAGTGTTGGTGGTTTGTTATTGAATTTTCCTTCTGGCGCTGCAGGCCAAACCAGATTTTGGATTTCAAGTGGTGCCTCGCGCTGAGAATCGGAATATGTTTCCCTGAGATGCTGCTCTAGGGTTTCCTTGCCCACTGTGAGAGTCCCTGATTTGGGTTGTTCAAACAGCTTTCTTGCAAAGTCAAAGGGATCTTTGAAGAAACGATCTTGAGTCTTCTTCTTTTTGCTCTTTCTTCGCCTTGCTGATTCCACTTTGCTGAGAGCATTGTGTTTGGCCTTCAGATCTTTCCAGAGTTCCAGGAGCCCTTGCTTCTCGAATTCTGAGGCAGTTTTCATTCGCTTTTTAAGCTTCCTTTTCTCCCTCCGGATGCTCTCCATCTGCTGCTGTCTTCTGGATTTCTGGGGAGGCGTTTTTGTCTTTGGCTGCTTCACTCCATAAGTGTCCCTGCAGATAGAGTATATGATGTCTCCGTATGTGTCAAGTTTGTGTTCCAGCGTACTGTTCCCTATTAGCGCATTCAGCTTAAGGACAAGTTCCTCATCTAATTTCTCCCATTGTTCTTTTGCACCGGCAGGCGGCAAATTGAGTTTTCCACGTTTGGCGTTAAGAGCTTGTGCAAAATCCGCATCAGAACCGTCAGCGTGGATGTCCTTGGCACTATGGTTTAATTCCTGGCCTTGGTCATCCAACGTCTCACCTGCTATCGCAGTGCGCTGCTGCTGGTTCGTATGTGTCTTCAAACAGCCCATTTTTGTCCTGTGGATCTTCATGCCGCGTTTGGTGGTGAATCTCCTTCCACACGCACACGGAAATTCCAACTGGTCATTGATCATGGTCCGTTGTGCGTTAGAGATATTCCACAGTCAATTGCTGTTCATTTTCTGTGTCTGATTTACACAACTGGAATAAGTTTCCTTCAAGTCTTACTGGAAGACATGCCTTTTTGTCCAGCAATGATTTCCGCCTTCATATACCCTCCTGTCAGTATGTTCCATGTGCTTTGTACCATTAAGTCGTTTTTGTAATGTTATTGTGAGTGAATGTTTGAGTGGATGATGAGAGTGTGTGCTTTGATTTGATTTATGTATAAGATTTAGCACCGTATAATTCTTTGTCTTCTTCTTCTTATTGTTATTATATGATATTGATTGAGACAGGAAGGATAATTATGCGCTGTGTTGTGATATTGAAACAGACTGACCACACAGTTTAGCTTTTACTGTGAATTTCTCAAAAACAATGGTCATAAAATACTATGATTTTGACCTGGTGATGAAGTCAAGCCCTTTGTTCAAAGTCTTGACCATTTGCTAAAAGATTGTGAATAAAATAGCTGAGAAGTCATTGCTTGTAGAGAGACCACAGCACATGTGTGTTGTTGAACTTGTCCAGAGACTGGACATTGACCACACAGACAGGGCCAGTGTTCCCCTTGTGTCCGGAATATATTAGAAGTTTTGTCACTTCTGCACTGTGCACTACTGTTGTGCTAAACCTCTTTGTCAGACCAGTGTGGTATAGACGTAGAAGTTCTGTATTGCACACTACTGTTGTGCTAAACCTCTTTGTCAGACCAGTGTGGTATAGACGTAGAAGTTGTGTATTGCACACTACGGTTGTGCTAAATGTCTTTGTCAGACCAGTGTGGTATAGAGGTAGAAGTTGTGTATTGCACACTACTGTTGTGCTAAATGTCTTTGTCAGACCAGTGTGGTATAGAGGTAGAAGTTCTGTATTGCACACTACGGTTGTGCTAAATGTCTTTGTCAGACCAGTGTGGTATAGAGGTAGAAGTTGTGTATTGCACACTACAGTTGTGCTAAATGTCTTTGTCAGGCCAGTGTGGTATAGAGGTAGAAGTTGTGTATTGCACACTACAGTTGTGCTAAAACTCTTTGTCAGACCAGTGTGGTATAGACATACAAGTTGTGTATTGCACACTACTGTTGTGCTAAATGTCTTTGTCAGACCAGTGTGGTATAGAGGTAGAAGTTCTGTATTGCACACTACGGTTGTGCTAAATGTCTTTGTCAGACCAGTGTGGTATAGAGGTAGAAGTTCTGTATTGCACACTACTGTTGTGCTAAATGTCTTTGTCAGACCAGTGTGGTATAGAGGTAGAAGTTCTGTATTGCACACTACGGTTGTGCTAAATGTCTTTGTCAGACCAGTGTGGTATAGAGGTAGAAGTTCTGTATTGCACACTACTGTTGTGCTAAATGTCTTTGTCAGACCAGTGTGGTACAGACGTAGAAGTTGTGTATTGCACACTACTGTTGTGCTAAATGTCTTTGTCAGACCAGTGTGGTATAGAGGTAGAGCCCCACTTTCTACATTGACTGCTGTGTTTTGAGTCTTGGGGAAAACACTGCCTGTGTCACATGGAATGCATGGGTTTGAGTCTGACAGGGGCGGGGTGGGGGGGGGAACTTTCCTAGTCCTGGAGTTGTCCTGATCTCTCATGTCAGCATGTGTGCACACCTGCCAATTCCTAGCCCCACTTTGTGTGTTTATGCATGCACATATCAAATGCGCAGGTTAAAGATCCTGTAAGTGTAAGTCATGCCTGTGTATGGTTCATGGTAATGTGAAAACATCCAGCATGCACGCCCTCTGTAGATTGTGCAGCAACATATTGCCTACACAGTGTAGGCTAAACAACGTGCAGCAACATACTGCCTGCACAGTGTAGGCTAAACAACGTACAGCAACATACTGCCTGCACAGTGTAGGCTAAACAATGTGCAGCAACATATTGCCTGCACAGTGTAGGCTAAACAACGTACAGCAACATACTGCCTGCACAGTGTAGGCTAAACAATGTGCAGCAACATACTGCCTGCACAGTGTAGGCTAAACAACGTACAGCAACATACTGCCTGCACAGTGTAGGCTAAACAACGTACAGCAACATACTGCCTGCACAGTGTAGGCTAAACAACGTACAGCAACATACTGCCTGCACAGTGTAGGCTAAACAACGTACAGCAACATATTGCCTGCACAGTGTAGGCTAAACAATGTACAGCAACATACTGCCTGCACAGTGTAGGCTAAACAATGTACAGCAACATACTGCCTGCACAGTGTAGGCTAAACAACGTACAGCAACATACTGTCTGCACAGTGTAGGCTAAACAACGTACAGCAACATACTGCCTGCACAGTGTAGGCTAAACAACGTACAGCAACATATATTGCCTGCACAGTGTAGGCTAAACAACGTACAGCAACATATATTGCCTGCACAGTGTAGGCTAAACAACGTACAGCAACATACTGTCTGCACAGTGTAGGCTAAACAACGTACAGCAACATACTGCCTGCACAGTGTAGGCTAAACAACGTACAGCAACATATATTGCCTGCACAGTGTAGGCTAAACAATGTGCAGCAACATATATTGCCTGCACAGTGTAGGCTAAACAATGTGCAGCAACATACTGCCTGCACAGTGTAGGCTAAACAATGTGCAGCAACATATATTGCCTGCACAGTGTAGGCTAAACAACGTACAGCAACATATTGCCTGCACAGTGTAGGCTAAACAACGTACAGCAACATACTGCCTGCACAGTGTAGGCTAAACAACGTGCAGCAACATATATTGCCTGCACAGTGTAGGCTAAACAACGTACAGCAACATACTGTCTGCACAGTGTAGGCTAAACAACGTACAGCAACATACTGCCTGCACAGTGTAGGCTAAACAACGTGCAGCAACATATATTGCCTGCACAGTGTAGGCTAAACAACGTACAGCAACATACTGTCTGCACAGTGTAGGCTAAACAACGTACAGCAACATATTGCCTGCACAGTGTAGGCTAAACAACGTACAGCAACATACTGTCTGCACAGTGTAGGCTAAACAACGTACAGCAACATACTGTCTGCACAGTGTAGGCTAAACAACGTACAGCAACATACTGCCTGCACAGTGTAGGCTAAACAATGTGCAGCAACATATATTGCCTGCACAGTGTAGGCTAAACAATGTGCAGCAATATACTGCCTGCACAGTGTAGGCTAAACAATGTGCAGCAACATACTGCCTGCACAGTGTAGGCTAAACAACGTACAGCAACATATATTGCCTGCACAGTGTAGGCTAAACAATGTGCAGCAACATATATTGCCTGCACAGTGTAGGCTAAACAATGTGCAGCAACATACTGCCTGCACAGTGTAGGCTAAACAATGTGCAGCAACATATATTGCCTGCACAGTGTAGGCTAAACAATGTGCATTCATCCATCCAAGAATAATCAGAATGCTCTGGGGAAAAAAAAGTCTTCTTACCTCCCTCGTGTCTCCTCTTGTCTGTGTGCCACATTGTGTGAAACAGTGGTGTGACAAGACAAGTTGACGAGTGGGTAAGAAATACACTTGTGTGTGCAGTTGTATGTAAACTGAATGAACTGATTGTGTGTTGGTGACACTGATTGTGTGTAAACTAATCAAACGTGAACTGATTGAACTGATTGTATGTAGATGACAATAAAGAGTTGAACCAAACTTTGGCCATCTCCTGTGTTGGTTTCTCTTTCTGTCCAGGGCAGGGTTGTATAACAACTTAAGTTTAACTGTTGGCATAGATTAGACAGTGTAACAGGTCAGTTTGGTGAGAGGTTTTGCTGCTGTGCTCCAAGATATACATTATCATCTTATTTTGCCTTTGCTGTTTCTTTCTTTCTTCCGTTGTTTAAAATGGGATCTTTTCTTATACTGAATCAACTGTGTTTGACATAACAGATTAATACACTTTTAGGAGATTACTTATTAATACAATTTTAGATTACTTTTATGAAAAACTGTTTGGTATACATAGAAATGTTTTGAACATTCAGACAATAAAAATATGAGCCTTCCACTTGAATGTAAAAGAAAATCCAAGTACACACACATGCATGTCCACACACACGTGCGCACACACACACACACACACACACACACACACACACACACACACACACACACACACACACACACACACACACACACACATGCATGTCCACACACATGCATGTCCACACACACGTGTGCACACACACACACACACACACACACACACACACAACATGCACTCACACACACACACACACACGCACACGCGCGTACCGTGCGCTTACATACATACAGCCCTGAGCAATCTGTTGAAGCCTGATCGTTCTAATGTTCTGACTGCTTTTCTATTGTCCAATAAATTTGTTAATGTTAATTAATATGTTAAACTGTCTTTATGATTTCATAGATCCTTCCACCCCATAGACACCTCTTTATCTTATCTTGTCTATTTATTCATTTATGAATTGTATAAAAAAATTTTCCCGTCTAAAAGCACATATGTGAATAGATGTTAAAAGAAATAACGAACGAACACACACACGCACGCGCGCACACACACACACACACACACACACACACACACACACACACACACACACACACACACACACACACACACAAACACACACACACAAACACACACACACACACACAGTCTGTGTAATGTGTGTTGAAATGGATGTGTACAATAGACAAGAAAATGTTTACTGATAATTTAATGGCTTCCCAGCATATAATTACCTATGGTGCTGCATTGTGGAGCATACCCTCGTGTGGATGGTGGTCTGAAATTTACATGATGCATCTGCTTTGACAAGAAAGAATAAATGAATCAATGAATCAATGAATGGATAAATAAATATATGAAACACTGATGACCAAATAGATAATTGAACAGATAAATAGATAAACTCTGACCAGTCTGACAGGCCAGCTACCACATGCAGCATCCACGTTAACAGTTATCCAGAGTATAACTCCCCACACTATTGCCAGGTCTGTCATTTAACAGTTCCACACAGTATAACTCCCCACACTCTTGCCAGGTCTGTCATTTAACAGTTCCACACACAGTATAACTCCCCACACTATAGCCAGGTCTGTCATTTAACAGTTCCACACACAGTATAACTCCCCACACTATAGCCAGGTCTGTCATTTAACAGTTCCACACACAGTATAACTCCCCACACTATTGCCAGGTCTGTCATTTAACAGTTCCACACAGTATAACTCTCCACACTATTGCCAGGTCTGTCATTTAACAGTTCCACACAGTATAACTCCCCACACTCTTGCCAGGTCTGTCATTTAACAGTTCCACACACAGTATAACTCCCCACTCTTGCCAGGTCAGTCATTTAACAGTTCCACACAGTATAATCCCCACACTCTTGCCAGGTCTGTCATTTAACAGTTCCACACAGTATAACTCCCCACACTCTTGCCAGGTCTGTCATTTAACAGTTCCACACAGTATAATTCCCCACACTCTTGCCAGGTCAGTCATTTAACAGTTCCACACAGTATAACTCCCCACACTCTTGCCAGGTCTGTCATTTAACAGTTCCACACAGTATAACTCCCCACACTATAGCCAGGTCTGTCATTTAACAGTTCCACACAGTATAACTCCCCACACTATAGCCAGGTCTGTCATTTAACAGTTCCACACAGTATAACTCCCCACACTATAGCCAGGTCTGTCATTTAACAGTTCCACACAGTATAACTCCCCACACTATAGCCAGGTCTGTCATTTAACAGTTCCACACAGTATAACTCCCCCCCACACTATTGCCAGGTCTGTCATTTAACAGTTCCACACAGTATAACTCCCCACACTATAGCCAGGTCTGTCATTTAACAGTTCCACACAGTATAACTCCCCACACTCTTGCCAGGTCTGTCATTTAACAGTTCCACACAGTATAACTCCCCACACTCTTGCCAGGTCTGTCATTTAACAGTTCCACACACAGTATAACTCCCCACACTATAGCCAGGTCTGTCATTTAACAGTTCCACACAGTATAACTCCCCACACTATAGCCAGGTCTGTCATTTAACAGTTCCACACAGTATAACTCCCCACACTATAGCCAGGTCTGTCATTTAACAGTTCCACACAGTATAACTCCCCCACACTATAGCCAGGTCTGTCATTTAACAGTTCCACACAGTATAACTCCCCCCACACTATAGCCAGGTCTGTCATTTAACAGTTCCACACAGTATAACTCCCCCACACTATAGCCAGGTCTGTCATTTAACAGTTCCACACAGTATAACTCCCCACACTATAGCCAGGTCTGTCATTTAACAGTTCCACACAGTATAATTCCCCACACTATAGCCAGGTCTGTCATTTAACAGTTCCACACAGTATAACTCCCCACACTATAGCCAGGTCTGTCATTTAACAGTTCCACACAGTATAACTCCCCCCACACTATAGCCAGGTCTGTCATTTAACAGTTCCACACAGTATAACTCCCCAAACTGTTTAGAGGTCTAACTGTGTAGCCTGTCCAGTTGTGCACTTAGTTTGAAATCGCAAAGGAAAAGTGACTACCCATGGAAAACAACAGTAGAATCAGTATACATCATCATCACCATGTGCCATGCCGCAATCACAATACATTTAGTATAATATCAATAACACAAAACAGGCACACATTTTTGGCCAGCTGGCCTTTGTCAGGTCAGTGGAGTAAAGAACAAATACAACAACATTTAGGGGGGAACACAGCATAGTTTGATGGTTTTTGCCTTCATTTTGTTGCAATTCTTCTTTGTGGTCTGTACGCTAGTTTGTGCCTGTCTTGTGTTGTCATACTGAATACATGTTCTGAGTCTTTTTTGGGTTTTTTTAAGTACATTTAGTTTGTCACACACGTAACTTTCACCCAGAAAGAAGTGCCTATCCGGTCAAGTTGTAGGATTTGTACATATGTATCATGCAGCTTGGCCCACAATGCTGGTACTGGGGATCCTGTCGGTCCATATCCTGGTACTGGCATGGGTGTGGCACTTCCCCCATTATGTAAGTGACCCGGTGTTGTCCAGAGATGGACATAGTGGTGTTGTCCCGGATTGTCTCTGCCTTGATAAAGACTGGGCTGTGTCCACAGATACATGTACATAGATAGCAGTGCTAGTGTCCCAGTATGTCATTGTCTGCCTTGATAAAGACTGGGCTGTGTCCACAGATGTACATAGATAGCAGTGCTAGTGTCCCAGTATGTCATTGTGTGCCTTGATAAAGACTGGGCTGTGTCCACAGATGTACATAGATAGCAGTGCTAGTGTCCCAGTATGTCATTGTCTCTGCCTTGATAAAGACTGGGCTGTGTCCACAGATGTACATAGATAGCAGTGCTAGTGTCCCAGTATGTCATTGTCTCTGCCTTGATAAAGACTGGGCTGTGTCCACAGATGTACATATATAGCAGTGCTAGTGTCCCAGTATGTCATTGTGTGCCTTGATAAAGACTGGGCTGTGTCCACAGATGTACATAGATAGCAGTGCTAGTGTCCCAGTATGTCATTGTCTGCCTGAATAAAGACTGGGCTGTGTCCACAGATGTACATAGATAGCAGTGCTAGTGTCCCAGTATGTCATTGTCTCTGCCTTGATAAAGACTGGGCTGTGTCCACAGATGTACATAGATAGCAGTGCTAGTGTCCCAGTATGTCATTGTCTGCCTGAATAAAGACTGGGCTGTGTCCACAGATGTACATAGATAGCAGTGCTAGTGTCCCAGTATGTCATTGTCTGCCTTGATAAAGACTGGGCTGTGTCCACAGATGTACATAGATAGCAGTGCTAGTGTCCCAGTATGTCATTGTCTGCCTTGATAAAGACTGGGCTGTGTCCACAGATGTACATAGATAGCAGTGCTAGTGTCCCAGTATGTCATTGTGTGCCTTGATAAAGACTGGGCTGTGTCCACAGATGTACATAGATAGCAGTGCTAGTGTCCCAGTATGTCATTGTGTGCCTTGATAAAGACTGGGCTGTGTCCACAGATGTACATATATAGCAGTGCTAGTGTCCCAGTATGTCATTGTGTGCCTTGATAAAGACTGGGCTGTGTCCACAGATGTACATAGATAGCAGTGCTAGTGTCCCAGTATGTCATTGTCTGCCTTGATAAAGACTGGGCTGTGTCCACAGATGTACATAGATAGCAGTGCTAGTGTCCCAGTATGTCATTGTGTGCCTTGATAAAGACTGGGCTGTGTCCACAGATGTACATAGATAGCAGTGCTAGTGTCCCAGTATGTCATTGTCTCTGCCTTGATAAAGACTGGGCTGTGTCCACAGATGTACATGGATAGCAGTGCTAGTGTCCCAGTATGTCATTGTCTGCCTTGATAAAGACTGGGCTGTGTCCACAGATGTACATAGATAGCAGTGCTAGTGTCCCAGTATGTCATTGTGTGCCTTGATAAAGACTGGGCTGTGTCCACAGATGTACATAGATAGCAGTGCTAGTGTCCCAGTATGTCATTGTGTGCCTTGATAAAGACTGGGCTGTGTCCACAGATGTACATAGATAGCAGTGCTAGTGTCCCAGTATGTCATTGTGTGCCTTGATAAAGACTGGGCTGTGTCCACAGATGTACATAGATAGCAGTGCTAGTGTCCCAGTATGTCATTGTCTGCCTTGATAAAGACTGGGCTGTGTCCACAGATGTACATAGATAGCAGTGCTAGTGTCCCAGTATGTCATTGTGTGCCTTGATAAAGACTGGGTTATGTCCACAGATGTACATAGATAGCAGTGCTAGTGTCCCAGTATGTCATTGTCTCTGCCTTGATAAAGACTGGGATTATGTCCACAGATGTACATAGATAGCAGTGCTAGTGTCCCAGTATGTCATTGTCTCTGCCTTGATAAAGACTGGGCTGTGTCCACAGATGTACATAGATAGCAGTGCTAGTGTCCCAGTATGTCATTGTCTGCCTTGATAAAGACTGGGATTATGTCCACAGACGTCTAGAAATATCTGTGGTGTTGCCTCAGTACATGCTTTTCTCTGCCCTAATACAAACTGGGTGTTGTTGGCAGATATATACAGATATCTGGTGTTGTCCCAGTGTGTCGTGTCTGTGTCACAAGGCGCTCTGTTGCTCGTTTCAGTCTTCCGCGTCTAAGCTCGGTGGAGGAGATGAAGGAGAAGTTGCTGCAGTTGTTGTTGACAACTTCCCTCTCTTTACTCATGGACAATGGATGCCCTGTGGACAAGGTGTGTTTCCTCTCTCTTCTTGCATTCACGTCTAAAAGTCTTTGTGTCCTACTCTTTATGTATCTCCTTTTGTTCTTTGTCTTGTTCTTAAAGTATGTACGCTTCTTCTGTTATGTATCTCCAGTTGTGTATGATGATTTTTGTTTCCTAAACTGGGATCATGATTCTTGATAGACATCATATATTGGTGGTTTTTGTCTGTGACATGTACTAAACTGAAGAGCATGAAAATAAAAGATTTGATCAGATGGTGTTGATCTAGATGTATGAGGACCTTGATGGATAAGTCTGAGGGATAACTTGACAATGTGAATAGAGAGGTTAGTGAACCCTATCATTTGATAAAACTCGTTCCACAATGTACATGATCCACAGTCTGAATGTCATACAATTTGTTTGTCAAAATCTAGATTGTTCATTGTATGTCATATTCATGCATAGTGGTTAGTATAGTATTATTCTGCTGTAGATGGTATTTCCAAGCTGTAAATGTTACAGTTTGTGTATTGTTTGTGTTGTAACTTGTTTGTCACATGTACATAGATAGCTGTAGATCCTTGTATTTTCTGATATGACTGTTTGATTTGTCAAGTTAAAATCTTCTGTTTTGTTCTAGTTGTTTTTCGTCTCACTTATTATGCACTAGTTTGTTCATTATTCATTTGGTTTATTTCTGTTTTATGTGACTTTTGCTGTATTATTCCGTTTTGGAGAATATAAATTGCTCATTGTTGTTACAATTCCTCATTTTTATGTTTGGATGTTCACCTTGTGCAGAGCGTGTTCGACTTTTTATCATCTAGTCTGTGTCTGTCTGTTTGTTTCCTTTTTCTGTCTGTTTTAAATATGTTTGTGTGTATACTCATTGTGATGCAGATTTGTTTCTTAAATTGGGTAATTCTGTGTTTATTGTGTTTTTGTGTGAATATAACTGTGTTCTATGATGATTGTGATAAATGTGGTGTGTATATTGTAAAGACTTGTTCCAAGTTTAAGTCTGTTAAATTTATTATTTTGTATATCATTGTGAGCAGAAAGTGGGTGTGTAAAAGCTTGTAATATAACTGTGTATCATGTTGTATAGTTTGTTTGTTAATTATACTTGCCTGATCTTTGTAAATTGTGTTGATGTGTAAATATGTGTGTTGCAATGTGTCATTTAAATTTGATGTTGTAGTTAAATTTTATTGTGTTTGCCATGTGTATTTTTATGATTATGTGTTGTCAATTGGTTGTTAATTATGTTTGCCAGTGTGTTAAATGTTTGTATGTTTAATATACTGTGTTGCAGTATGTTAAGTTATGTTGATGTGTATATACTGTGTTGTCCAATGTGTTAAATGTTGTTTAATTAATATGATTGTTGCCAGTGTGTTAAATTGTTGTTTGTAATATATGTGTTTTGCCATGTTTTAAATGTTGTGTGTAATATCTGTTTGCCGATGGTTAATTTGTTTTTTGTGATGTATATATGCTGATGTTAACATGTTTGAGAAATATGTGTGCCATTGTTATTTATTGTGTTTTCCAGTGTTAATTATGTGTAGTGTGTAGTGTCATTAATTTACTGTTGCTGTTTCTGTTTGCCAGATTCTGTGTTAAATATTGTGTTGTGTGTAATATACTGTGTTGCCAGATGTGGTTTAAATGTGTATGTGTGTAATATACTGTGTTGCCAGATGTGTTAAATGTTGTGTGTAATATACTGTGTTGCCAGATGTGTTAAAGTGTTTGTGTAATATACTGTGTTGCCAGAGTGTTTAAATGTTTGTGTGTAATATACTGTGTTGCCAGATGTGTTAAATGTTGTGTTTTAATATACTGTGTTGCCAGATGTGTTAAATGTTTGTGTGTAATATACTGTGTTGCCAGATGTGTTAAATGTTGTGTTGTGTTAATATACTGTGTTGCCAGAGTGTAAGTGTTAAATGTGTTGCATGATGTGTAATTTTGATATACTGTGTTGCCAGAATGTGTGTTTAAATGTAATGTGTTTGTGTAATATACTGTGTTGCCAGGTGTGTTAAATGTTTGTT
Organism: Monoplex corrugatus; assembly: GCA_030674185.1. NCBI lineage: Eukaryota > Metazoa > Mollusca > Gastropoda > Littorinimorpha > Ranellidae > Monoplex > Monoplex corrugatus. The sequence continues at coordinate 46,333,870 of JAPXFY010000033.1, forward strand.
GTATATACGTGTTGCAGATGTGTTAAATGTGTGTAAATTTGGTTTGTAATATACTTGTTGCCAGATGTGTTTAAATGTTATTGTTGTTGTGTAATATACTGTGTTGCCAGTGTGTAATGTTGTTAATAATGTGTTGCATGTGTGTGTGGAATATACTGTGTTGCCAGTGTGTTAAATGTTGTGTGTAATATACTGTGTTGCCAGTGTGTTAAATGTTTGTGTAATATACTGTGTTGCCAGATGTGTTAAATGTTGTGTGTAATATACTGTGTTGCCAGATGTGTTAAATGTTGTGTGTAATATACTGTGTTGCCAGATGTGTTAAATGTTGTGTTTGTAATATACTGTGTTGCCAGATGTGTTAAATGTTGTGTGTAATATACTGTGTTGCCAGATGTGTTAAATGTTGTGTTGTGTGTAATACACTGTGTTGCCAGATGTGTTAAATGTTGTGTGTAATATACTGTGTTGCCAGATGTGTTAAATGTTGTGTTGTGTGTAATATACTGTGTTGCCAGATGTGTTAAATGTTGTGTTGTGTGTAATATACTGTGTTGCCAGATGTGTTAAATGTTGTGTGTAATATACTGTGTTACCAGATGTGTTAAATGTTGTGTGTAATATACTGTGTTGCCAGATGTGTTAAATGTTGTGTGTAATATACTGTGTTGCCAGATGTGTTAAATGTTGTGTGGTAGAAAGAAACTCTAGGGAGAGCTAGACAACAGAAGGTCTTCAGAGAAGTAACCCCCTTTAAACAAGTGTTTCGGCCCTGAATTCCTTACACTCTCGGGGGCCGGGCCACATCCAGGTCATGACTCCTGGATGCCCTTCTGCTGTTGTCTATTTTTTTTTTTTTTTTTTTTTTTTTTCACGCCGGGGAGCGAACCTGGGCGATTCTGCGCTTCAGAACTGCGGTACGCGGTTTTACCAATGTGCTAACGGGGCACACATCATCTGTAGGGAATTTAATCCTTATGAAGTTCACTTTTGGTTCCTTCTTGCCCAGATCCAGCTTGAGCTCCTTTCTGCTGCCTCTGCCATCGCTTTAAGGGCTCTAGTCCTCTTCTTCCCAAAAATGGCGAGTTGTTTCATGAGATCATAAGTGGAGGTGCCCACAAACCCTCTTGCCCCGACCTCTATGGCGAAGATTTTGACCCGCAGCCCTGCTTTCTTCAGGGTGCTGGCAAGACCGGGGTATTTTTCGGTCTTGTAGATATGTGCTTCTTCCATTCTGCTTTCGTATGGCACAGTGAGTTCTATCAGAATCACTTGTTTCGAGGAGTCAGAGTGGAGAGCGATGTCTGGTCTCATGCCTGTCTTGCTGATGACATCTGGGTAATTTCTCCACTCTGGGAGGTCTGCTGTACACTCCCAGTCGACTGCTCCATCCAGAAGACCCTTTGGCAATGTGCTGGTTGTCGTAGCACTTTCGGGCCAGACCTGCTTCCCTCCTGCTTTGTAGAACGTTGTCATAGCAATATACTGTGTGTAATATACTGTGTTGCCAGATGTGTTAAATGTTGTGTGTAATATACTGTGTTGCCAGATGTGTTAAATGTTGTGTGTAATATAGTGTGTTGCCAGATGTGTTAAACGTTGTGTGTAATATACTGTGTTGCCAGATGTGTTAATGTTGTGTGTAATATACTATGTTGCCAGATGTGTTAAATGTTGTGTGTAATATACTGTGTTACCAGATGTGTTAAACGTTGTGTGTAATATACTGTGTTGCCAGATGTGTTAAATGTTGTGTGTAATATACTGTGTTGCCAGATGTGTTAAATGTTGTGTGTAATATACTGTGTTGCCAGATGTGTTAATGTTGTGTGTAATATACTATGTTGCCAGATGTGTTAAATGTTGTGTGTAATATACTGTGTTGCCAGATGTGTTAAATGTTGTGTTGTGTGTAATGTACTGTGTTGCCAGATGTTTTAAATGTTGTGTGTAATATACTGTTTTTCCAGATGTGTTAAATGTTGTGTGTAATATACTGTGTTGCCAGATGTGTTAAATGATTTGTTGCATACAACATACTGTGTTACCAGGTGGTAAGTATTGTACTGTGTTGTAATATACTGTTGCCAGATGTGTTGTGTATTGTGTTGTGTTGTGTGTTGTATACTGTGTTACCAGGTGTGTTAAATGTTGTGTGTAATATGTTGTGTTGCCAGATGTGTTAAATGTTGTGTGTAATATACTGTGTTGCCAGATGTGTTACATATAGTGTTTGGTATATTGTGTTGCCAGATGTGTTAAATTTGTGTGTAATATGCTGCGTTACCAGTTTGTTAAATTTCAAGAAGATGACAAGCATCTTACCAACAACTGCCTATCAATTAACACCAGGAAGAGAGTTCTTGAATGTTATATAGAACCAATACTGTTGTACGGATGCGAGGCGTGGACAGTCAACAAACAAAGCCAGAACAAGATTGAGGCAGCCAAGATGTGGTTTCTAAGAAGAATGTTGAGGGTTCCATGGACAGCAAAGAAAACAAACGAGACAGTCTTGATGGAGACAGACACAAGTAGATCACTCATAAGGAAGATTAGGAAAAGACAAGCAACATTTATAGGCCATTTTATGAGGAAGGGGGATTTGGAGCACCTGGTCACAATGGGAAAGCTGGAGGGAAAGAGAGCACTGGGTAGACCCAGGTAGAAAATGCTGGACGGACTTGCAGAGTGGCTGGGGACGAGGAGGGTGGGGGAGATGCTAGGGGCAACGAGAGATAGAGGCAGATGGAAGTCCATGATTGCCAACGCCATGCGGCAGGGCACCTGATGATGATGATGAATATACTGTGTTGCCAGATGTGTTAAATGTTGTGTTGTGTGTAATATACTGTGTTGCCAGATGTGTTAAATGTTGTGTTGTGTGTAATATACTGTGTTGCCAGATGTGTTAAATGTTGTGTGTAATATACTGTGTTGCCAGATGTGTTAAATGTTGTGTGTAATATACTGTGTTGCCAGATGTGTTAAATGTTGTGTTGTGTGTAATACACTGTGTTGCCAGATGTGTTAAATGTTGTGTGTAATATACTGTATTGCCAGATGTGTTAAATGTTGTGCGTAATATATGTTTGCCAGATGTGTTAAATGTTGTGTGTAATATTGTGTTGCCAGATGTGTTAAATGTTGTGTGTAATATACTGTGTTGCCAGATGTGTTAAATTGTGTTTGTGTATATATGTGTTGCCAGATGTGTTAAATGTTGTGTGTGTGTAATATACTGTGTTGACCATATGTGTTAAATGTTGCTGTGAGTGTATATACTGTGTTGCCAATGTTAAATGTTGTGTTTAATATAACTTAGCCAGAGTGTTAAATGTTTGATGTGTAATATACTGTTTTACCAGTATGTTTAATGGATGTGTGTACATATACTGTGATGCCAGATAGATTAATGTTGTAATATACTGTGTTGCCAGAGGTAAAATGTTTGTATATAGGTGTTGCCATGGATAAATATTGGTGTAAAAACTGTGTTTGCATGATGTGAAAGTTGTGTGAATATACTGTGTCAAGATTAGTAAAATGATAGTGTAAATTACTGGTGCCAGATGTTTAATGTTGTGGTAATAGGTTTGCAGATGGTTAAATGTGTGGTAAACTGGTCAGTGTGTAAATGTTGTGTGTATATACTGGTTGCCCAATGTGTTAAATGTGTGTGTAATATACTGTGTTGCAGATGGTGTGAATGTTGTGTTGTGTGTATATACTGATTGCCAGTGTGTTAACTGTGAGGTAATATACGTGTCCCAGATGTGAATGTTGGTGTAATAACTGTCGATTGCCAGGGCTGTAATGTGTGAGTGTGTAATGTACTGTGTTGCCAGATGTGTTAAATGTTGTGTGTGGTAATATACTGTGTTGCCAGATGTGTTAAATGTTGTGTGTAATATACTGTGTTGCCAGATGTGTTAAATGTTGTGTGTAATATACTGTGTTGCCTGATGTGTTAAATGTTGTGTTGTGTGCAATAACTGTGTTTGCCAGATGTGTTAAATGTTGTGTGTAATGTACTGTTTGCCAGATGTGTTAAATGTTGTGCGTAATATAGTGTGTTGCCAGATGTGTTAAATGTTGTGTGTAATTACTGTTTTGCCAGATGTGTTAAATGTTGTGTGTAATATACTGTGTTGCCATGATGTGTTAAATGTTGTGTGTAATGTACTGTGTTACCAGATGTGTTAAATGTTTGTGTGTAATATACTGTGTTGCCAGATGTGTTAAATGTTGTGTTGTGTTGTGTGTAATATACTGTGTTGCCAGATGTGTTAAATGTTTTTGTGTGTAATAACTGTGTTGCCAGATGTGTTAAATGTTGTGTTGTGTAATATACTGTGTTGCCAGATGTGTTAAATGTTGTGTGTAATATACTGTTTGCCAGATGTGTTAAATGTTGTGTGTAATATACTGTGTTGCCAGATGTGTTAAATGTGTGTAATATACTGTGTTGCCAGATGTGTTAAATGTTGTGTTGTAATATACTGTGTTGCCAGATGTGTTAAATGTTGTGTTGTGTGTAATATACTGTGTTGCCAGATGTGTTAAATGTTGTGTGTAATATACTGTGTTGCCAGATGTGTTAAATGTTGTGTGTAATATACTGTGTTGCCAGGTGTGTTAAATGTTTTGTTATGTGTAATATACTGTGTTACCAGATGTGTTAAATGTTGTGTGTAATATACTGTGTTGCCAGATGTGTTAAATGTTGTGTTGTGTGTAATATACTGTGTTGCCAGATGTGTTAAATGTTGTGTGTAATATACTGTGTTACCAGATGTGTTAAATGTTGTGTGTAATATACTGTGTTGCCAGATGTGTTAAATGTTGTGTGTAATATACTGTGTTGCCAGATGTGTTAAATGTTGTGTGTAATATACTGTGTTGCCAGATGTGTTAAATGTTGTGTTGTGAATTTACTGTGATGTCAAATGTATTAAATGTGTGTTGTGTGTAATTTACTGTGATGTCAAATGTATTAAATGTTGTGTTGTGTGTAATTTACTGTGATGTCAAATGTATTAAATGTTGTGTTGTGTGTAATTTACTGTGATGTCAAATGTATTAAATGTTGTGTTGTGTGTAATTTACTGTGATATCAAATGTATTAAATGTTGTGTTGTGTGTAATTTACTGTGATGTCAAATGTATTAAATGTTGTGTTGTGTGTAATGTAGTATAATGCCAGGTGTGTTAAATTACTGTGTGGTGGTGACTGTTGGTTGTGTTGTGTTGGGTAGTGTACTGTGTTGGTGTAGTGTACTGTGTTGGGTGTAGTGTACTGTGTTGGTGTAGTGTACGTGTTGTGTTGTACTGTGTTGGGTGTAGTGTACTGTGTTGGGTGTAGTGTACTGTGTTGGGTGTAGTGTACTGTGTTGGGTGTAGTGTACTGTGTTGTGTAGTATGGGGGTGAGTGTACTGTGTGGTGTATTACGTTTTAGCAGAGTAGTGTATTGTGTAGGGTACTGTATTGGTAGGTATCTTATTACAGTGCAAAATTTGTTGCAAAGCATGTTCAGTGTTGTTTTCTATTGTGTATCATATACTGTATTGCAAGTTATTGTACTGTATTCTGTTGTTTTATTTTGTTTTGCTGAAGTAGGTTGCTGTATACATTGTATTAAACTGTTGTTGTATTTTTTGTATATTGAATGTGGAGTCAGTGGGTTTACTTTCTGAATGTGGAATCAGTGGGTTTACCTTTGTATTACTTGACCTGTGTAGAATTGTTCAAAGCAATAGATAGTTAAGCAGATGATAATTGTATAATTTAAATTTATGAGAAAAAATCTTGTATTTAATTTGTATACATGCATTGAATTCAGTCCAGATTTTAAGTGTGTGTGTGTTGGGGGGGGGGGGGGGGGGACAAATGTGACAAATGTTTCCATTCTCAGATCATGAAATCATGAATTGAATTCTGTGAAGCTGTTTCTTGTTACTGTTGTCAGTGTTTTGTTTGTCAATATTGTTGACATGGAATGTGTGTGTTTAAGGGGTGTGATGTGCAAGGTGTGTGTGTGTTTGTGTTTGAGGGGGAAAGAAAGAAAACCATTTTACAGAGCATCCTGTTTGTTTGTACGCAGAGTCTGCTGTTATCACTGTCCAAGGGAGAGAACTTCCAGGTGGCAGAGGAGATGGTGGCGCAGTTTGACGACTGGTACAGCTCCCAGATCTTCAAGGTGCCCAAAACTTCAACACCACCCCCGTCCTTTCTCCCCCATAGTGTGGCCAAACCTCTGGCTGATCCCGAGGTCTTGTCCCCCATCAAGATTGAACCAGACGACAGCAAGGTTCGGCCCCTGACCGCACATGATAAGCTGTCGTCATCCAGTGTTACATCATCATCGCTGTCATCATCGGCGCCGTCGTCATTGCCCACTCCCTCCTCGTCTCTGCCTGGAACAGTGGTGATGAACGGGGTGGGTCATTTCTCCGCCCACAATGCCAGCATGCCGCTGACCAGCCATGCCCCCATCCTGGCGCCGAGCAAGACGCGCATACGCACTTCCTTCGACCCGGAACACGAGATTCCTCGACTGCAGCGCTGGTTCCAGGACAACCAACATCCGTCCCGCGAACAGATGGTACGCTACATGACCGAACTCAACCAGCTGGACTCACGCCGCGGCCGTCGACCTCTGGACCTCACCAACATCATATACTGGTTCAAGAACGCGCGGGCAGCGCAGCGCCGCGCCACCAAAGCTCTGGATGATTCTTTCGAAACGAGGAAAACGTGGATGTGAGCGGGGGTCCCCCAGCAGCAGTCAGCAATGGAGGTGCGACTCTGTCCGACCCGTTGGCCGTGCCGCCGTACCTGCCCAACAAAAACGCGGTGTACATCGTGCCCTACCCTTACCACACCACCCAGCCGTCCCCCTCACATACCCTCCTGGCCGCACCGGAGCCCACAGGAGACTCGAACGATGAACCCTGCGACCTGTCCATCAAAAAGCTGAAAGATACCACCACCAACCAGCAGGAGAACAAAACCCTGCAAGGAGGCACTAGAGTCAAGTCGGAGAGCGGGGTGGAGATGGGGGAGAGAAACAACGGTAGCCATGGACACAAGACCCCTACTCTGCCCAACGGTTACAGTGTGAAGAGTGGTGGCAGAGAGGAGGACGGTGGCTACAAAAGTCCCTCTGCCTTCAACGGCCTGGTCAGAAAACCTGGGTCAGGGAAAGACCAACCCAGCAAAGGGGAGGGGACGGAAGGGGAGGAGAGGAAGGGGGGAGAGAAACGTCGTCACAACCAGGAGGGTGAGGATCGCGAAGAACGGCGTCTGGTGATGGACCTGCATGACGATGCGGACGCCTCATCGGACGAGTCCGTCAGCTCGGATGTGGAAGGTGGGGCCATGAAGACGCGAGAGGAAGAGGAAATGGAATACATGCGGGCGCGTGCGGAGTTGGACATGGGCCTGGGCCGACTTGCCGTCACCTCGGAGTCTTCGGCCGCCAGCATGGCCGCTCTGTCGCTGGCCCAGATGTCCCAGCCTCCCCTGCAGATTCCCATCAGCCCCCTCAACCCGCTGGCCATGTATTACAACCTTCCCCCATATTATCACCACCCCTCCCCTTCTCATCATTCACAGACGTCCGCCGCGGCAACAGCGGCCATGGTTGCGGCTTTTAGCGGCCAGGCTCACATGAAGGGTCACGGCCACAACACGGCCTGTTCCACGGCCAACCCAAACCCTCAGTCCTCAGCTGGTGGACGGCCTCCTGTGGCCATCCAGCCCTCACCTCATCCCCCTCTGCCTACCTCCCAGGCCCACGGTCGATGCTCGGAACCTCGTAAGCGACGGACCCGAGTGTTCATCGACCCGCTGACAGAAATCCCAAAACTGGAGAAGTGGTTTGTGGAGGATACACACCCTTCGGCATACATGATTGACAAATACACAGAGACGCTCAACTCGGCGGAATACCGCCACAAGTTTCCCAAACTGGAACCCAAAAACATTCAGCTGTGGTTCAAGAACCATCGCGCCAAAGTCAAGCGTCAGCGCATGGGGCTGGGAGGAGAAGAGTCCATGGGTGACAGTCCCCCGCATCAAGACAGCGGAAGCGCCACACCCATCCCCGCCGGTTTGACCCGGGAAGGGGTCAGCTCAGCGTCAGGGTCATCGGGGTCAGGGTCTGGCTTATCGCCAGACAACGGCAGCAGCAGTAAAAACAGTGACGATGTGGTAAATCCGGCGCAGAGAGAGGAGGAGGGAATGGAGGAGGGGGAGTAGTGAAGAAGGTGGGGGTGTCCTCAGGCAGCACTGTGTTTCACAAGCTAGCTAGCAACCTAGCTAGTCAGCTAGTCGTCCAAAACTTCCACGCTTGCTACCTCTACCGTATGCTGACTGTATCTCTCTCTTCCTTGCCATCATCATTTGCTGTTATTTACACGATATCTCCCTGGCTGGTTGCTCAGCAGTGGGCCGGCCATGTTGTAGGACTGTGCACAGTGGATGATCAGGATACTGATTGTGCTTGATGGTCACTTGGAGACTTGTCGGTCAACGTTGTGTCTGTGTTATAAACTGCTGGACACTGAAATCAGGAAACAGACTTTGGTCTTTCTCTTCTGGAACTGGGAAAGTTTGAAATCAGTTGGCAAGTGTTTGTTGTTTGAACTTTGACTCCTGTTGATTATTCAGTCATCAACTCAGTCACTGTGCTTTTTACTGTGTAACTTGTGTGAAACCATGAAATAAACTTTCAGCCTGTGTTTTGTGAACGCTCGTTTTCGTCTTTGTGAACAAGTGGGTGTGAAACAAAAACAGTAATGCGTGTAAAGAACAGTTTGTGTCAGTTGTTCACAAATACGTCCTCTTCTGTGTGGATTGATATGCCATGTAATGTCTTGATGAACAGCTTGTGTCAGTGGTTCACAAATACGTCCTACTCCATGTGGATTACTGTGCCATGGTGCACAGTGTGTCAGCCAATATCCCTGCACATGTTTGACAGTTCTGTTGAGACATCGGTCCTATCTCTTCAAGAGACCGTGCACATCACATGTTGGTGTTGTCAGCTTGTCTTCATGGCACATGGTGTCATGGTGGTGGAAATACTCAAGACATGATGATGATGTGCCCTCTGTTGGTTTATGACTGTGCTAGGTGGCACACACTGATGTCAGGGTGGTTTATACTCAGACATGTTGCACCCTCTGTGTGTTTCTGTGACTGTGTCAGTTAGCAGGGAGATAAGTCACATCAGTCAGATATGTAGAGTTGTCTGACAACAAAGGCCCATACGGCCTCCTCAGAAATCCCATGGAGTGTGACATAACATGTACATGCTCTTTTCACTTTACAACTGTTGTACCATTGCATCAACCATGTGCAACCATCAGTGATGTCATTTTGTAATACTGGTCATTGAACTTGACATCAAAGATATCAATTGTTGATGTGTAGTTGAACTTGGTGTCAGAAATAAGTGAACCAACTTTTATTGAAAGGGACCTCTCATACATGCAGTTCTGTGTATAAACATGAAATGGTAACGTTTGTGTGAACTGGGCGTCAAAAAGTTCATGATGTGTTGCTGTTCAAAATGTGTGGGTGAAATCTGTTTGTGTGAACTGGGCGTCAAAAAGTCCATGATGTGTTGCTGTTCAAAATGTGTGGGTGAAATCTGTTTGTGTAGTTAAACAACATGAAGATACGAAGATCAGGACAGTTTGTCCTTGAAACCTTTCTGTGGCCATCAGACGTCCGTTGTCAGTGTTGTGGTGGTGTGCTCCAACCGACTCATTTACTCATGGAGCTTTTGGTCTTGTCATGTGCATCTCTGAACTCTATGTGTGATGGACTTGGGGTATTAAACCTTCCTGAACTCAGTAGCTTCATATCCTGCCATATATTGATATTTTATAGTCATCGTGTTTGTGATGCAATGAACAATTGTCTGAGATAATAATAAGTACACAACACTGGCACATAGATAACATACACACTTGTCAACTATGTGGTCAACACTGACACATGCAACAACACACACACACACACACACACACAACATACATATAATATATGTACTATGTGGTCAACACTGACACACACAGAATGTATACTGTGTTGTCAGTAACTGCACATAGCACATACACTTACAATGAAGCATACAAAATATGTGTGCAGGTATTAATTACAGTACAGCATGCCTTTGCACACTGTATAATATAAATATTCCTCATAAGGCACAAAACATACCACAAACATGTCACTAAATACCGCATAACATACCTCAAAATACACCACATAATCAAAACATGCCAGATAAACACATGACAAACACTACATGAAACATCATGAATACACCACATAAACACACCATAAATACACCAAATACTACGAACACATCTCATAAATCATAAACACACCACATAACACCCACATAAACATAGCCCATACACTTACTGCATGTAGCTACAAGTACTGCATGTGCATGACTCACATTTACTGCATATCATATGAGTACCACAGACGTATAAAACTGCATACAAATGCCACATGCATGCGTGACATTGTCCATACACGTAAACACATGTAGGGCTTGTTCAAATTCTGTACAGACCAGACTGTGTTGTTGGCAGTTGTTTTTAATCAAATTCATCTTTGGCTTTTGACAGTGTTTCCAGAAATCATGTTTGTGGTATATGTGAACAATTTTGATAGACTTGGACATAATTGTGTTAAAGTGATGATTTTTGTCATAATTTTACGTATGGTAGTTTTTAGAAACAAAAGTGCATAACAAAATGTTAAGTCTGCCTGCTTGTTAGACAGAGTTATAATGTTTATAAGGACTACCGCTGCTTTCTTTATAATAGTTTTTGATTATGTAGTGACCTTCATCTTGCTGATTATATCATTGATAGCAATTTTCACCTACAGTAATTTTTTAATGCACTCTGAGCTGTACCATGTGATTTCTAACACCTGTAGAAACTTAAGTATCTACAATGTCAATACATGGGTTTTGCACAGTCTTGTCAGACATTGCTGGTAGATTTGGGTGGAGCACACAAGGAATTGCGCGAGTGTTATGAATGGTTTTGAACAAATGCCACAACCAGTTCCAAGTTCACAGGATAGTGCTCTGTTTTCATTCTAGTATCCATTTAACTGGGACTGCATAGTGAGCTGCACCATGTTAATTTTATTGATTAAACTAAGATTGACTCCATGAAAAACTGTAGTGATTTGAAATAATGACACAAAATATCCACGTTAAAATACTATTATAAAGGTGCCTCTTGTTGACAATGTTATAGTAGTATTTTAGTAATTGACTACATGAGCAATTTTCTCGTGTTAAAAGTAATGTCAGTACTGAAAGAAATTTGAAATGGAAATCAATATTGTCTGTAGCCTATATTAGCGAATAAGACTTTAAGTTTTAATGAGTGTCATAATATGTAGATATAGCTGGTAATGGTAACATTGAATACTTTTCATAATGTTTGTGATTTACAGACATGGCTGATTATGGTTTTGTTAATAGTGTTTGTGATTTACAGACATGGCTGATAATGGTTCTGTTAGTAGTGTTTGTGATTAAATACAGGATTGATAAAACTGGTAACACTGCCTAACCTTTTGACTCACACACCCTATCCACCAGCAGCAAAAACTTAACCCTTTGATTCCTTCACCCTATCCACCAACAGCAAAAACTTAACCCTTTGATTCCTTCACCATATCCACTGGCTTCCTGTATGAAGGTGGTGGATAGGGTGAGGGAGTCAAAGGTTAAATTTTTGCTTTGCTAGCATGGTTGACAATGACAATGCAGGATGCTGGTGGACAGGGTGTAGAAGTCAAACGGTTAAGTAGTCAGTAGGAATAGGATAGATAGCTGATGGCACTCCTAACACTAGCAACAGTAGTCAGTGGGATTGATAATAGTTAATACACTATTAGCAGAAAGTGGTCTGTTCATGGCAAAACATGTCACTTAATTATAATCATGGCAACACATGGCACCTAATACTAGTAATAGTCATGGCACTTAATTATATTCTTAGCAAAATATGGCACCTAATAGTCATGTCAAAGTATGGTGCTTTTATACTCATGACAAAACATGGACCTAATATTCATGGCAAAAGATGTCATTAATATTCATGGTAAAAGATCTCACTTAATATTCATGGCAAAAAATGTCACTTAATATTCATGGCAAAACATTGCAGTTAATATTCATAGCAAAACATGGCACCTAATATTCATGGCAGAACATGGCACCTAATATCATGGCAAAACATGGCACATAATATTCATGGCAAAACATGGCAACTAATATTCATAGCAAAACATGGCACCTAATATTCATGGCAGAACATGGCACCTAATATTCATGGCAAAACATGGCAACCTAATATTCATGGCAAAACATGGCACCTAATATTCATGGCAAACATGGCAACTAATATTCATAGCAAAACATGGCACCTAATAGTCATGGCAAAACATGGCACCTAATATTCATGGCAAAACATGGCACCTAATATTCATGGCAAAACATGGCAACTAATATTCATAGCAAACATGGCACCTAATAGTTCATGGCAAAACATGGCAACTAATATGGCAAAACATGGCAACTGATATTCATAGCAAAACATGGCACCTAATATCAGGCAAAACATGGCAACTAATATATTATGGCAAAACATGGTAACTAGTATTCATGACAACATGTCATTTAATATTCATATCAAAACATGTCACTTAATATTCATATCAAAACATGGCACCTAATATTCATGGCAAAACTGGCAACTTAATATTCATGCAAAACATGATAACTAGTATTCATGACAAACATGTCCTTTCATATTCATATCAAAACATGTCACTTATATTCATATCAAACATGGCACCTAATATTCATGGCAAAAATGGTAACTAGTATTCATGGCAAACATGTCACTTAATATTCATGGCAAACATGTCACTTAATATTCATGCAAAACATGGCTCGTAATATGCATGCAAAACATGTACTTTAATATTCACGGCAAAACATGGCAATATATCCAAGATAAAACATGGGACTTGATAATATTATTAATGGCAAAACGTGTCACTTAATATTCATCACTAGACATAGTTCAGTATAATATTATTAATGGCAAAATGTGTCACTTAATATTCATCACTAGACATAGTTCAGTATAATATTATTAATGGCAAAACGTGTCACTTAATATTCATCACTAGACATAGTTCAGTATAATATTATTAATGGCAAAACATGTCACTTAATATTCATCACTAGACATAGTTCAGTAGCACTAGCAGGGAAGGGACAGGAGTAGTTTTCATTCTCCAATAGAGTATTAATCTATTATGTTCTAGTTCTCTTGTTATTTTAGAGTTGACAGCTGTGGTCTTCACTCAAGGACAGAGTACTAGTTCTGTACTTTGTTCCCCCTATACACAACAACACACACACACACACAGTGACACACACACACAGTGCACACACACACACAGTGACACACACACACACACACAACACACACACACACACACACACACACACACATACACACCACACACCACACACACACACCTTTTTGTGTTTGTGATAGAAATGTGTGTATACATACCCACTACCAAGAATGTCTGCTGTGCTGTACGCATTAGGTCCCGTATGTTGTACTGATTGCAGTTTATAGTTTGTCTCACTTAAGTTAAATTAGGTTCAGTGAGGTGAGGTGAGGATAATTTGGAGGTGGGGGCAGGGGGGGGGGGGGGGACCAGTAATGTGCAAATGTAAAGTTCTGCTTCTTGCTGTTTTATTTCATTCCCAATTGTATTTGAGCTACGCAATACATAGCAATGTCTTCTTTAAGCATTTGACTTTGTACTCTGGTCAGTTGTTGGTGCACTGTGATTTGTGCACGGTGTTGTTGTCAACAAGAAGTCATTTTTTTCTTGCTTTTCTCTACGCATATTGTGCACGCATAAGCTACACAAAGCATAACCTTGTTTTTCCATTTTCTTTGTGTTTGATTTCTCTCGGACTGATTTTTTGTTTCAGAGCATTTTTGTTTCGTTTCGTTTTGTTTCTAAGCATTTTACTCATCACTTGTCCTTTGGCATTTTTGGGCTGTCACTTTTTTCACTTTACGCGACTAACCTGTAGTTTTTGTTGAACGGTTGGCTGTTGTTGATAGCACTTGGGCATGCTAGCCCAACGCAATGGCATATTTTATATATATATATATATATATCTTTTGATATACATGTACGTAGTAACATGATAACATACTCTGTGTAAAGTAATCTCACTAATGATGATGATGATGATGATGATGATGATGATGATGATATTTTGCAGCAATTGTGCACAAGCCTGTCTTTAGATATTCTGCATGATGTCATGGTGTCTGCAGATATGCAGCATCTTTTTACTGCCAGCTCTGTGTGTGTGTGATGTGTGTGTGTGTATGCGCGCGCATGTGTCTGTGTGCGTTCCTGGTGTGGAATCCAGTCCACCCTCCCTCTCCCTGTCCCTGCCTGTCATTGTTGTAACGCTCAAGGCTTTGTATAGTTCTAACAGCACTGCATTTATCATGTCACTTGTGTACATAGTATACATGTACAGCTGTATTCTGCTTCCTGTTGTCATGTCACTTGCTGTCAGGTTACATCATTTGTCATGTCACTTGTCTCATGTACATCATTTGTCATGTCACTTAACATGTTACATTATTTGTCATGTCGTTTAATGTGTTACATCATTTGTCATGTCACTTAACATGCTGCATCATTTGTAATGTCACTTGTCTTATACTTTGTCAGACCACTTGTTATGTTACAGTATTTGTCATGTCATGTACATCATTTGTCATGTCACTTAACATGTTACATATTTGTCATGTCACTTAACATGTTACATCATTTGTCGTGCCATTTAACATGTTACATCTTTTGTCATGTCACTTAGCATGTTACATCTTTTGTCATGTCACTGAGCATATTTCATTTGTCATGCCGTGCACATATTTGTCATGTCGTGCACATATTTGTCATGTCGTGCACATCATTTGTCATGTCGTGCACATCATTTGTCATATCGTGCACATCGTCTTATGTTCACAATTTTGTCGTGCACATATTTGTCATGTCGTGCACATCATTTGTCATTCGTCACATGTTTGTCATGTCGTGCACATCATTTGTCATATCGTGCATCAGATCGTACTTTGTCATATCGTGCACATCATTTGTCATATCGTGCACATCATTTGTCATATCGTGCACATCATTTGTCATATCGTGCACATCATTTGTCATATCGTGCACATCATTTGTCATATCGTGCACATCATTTGTCATGTCAGTGCACATCATTTGTCATATCGTGCACATCATTTGTCATATCTGGCACATCATTGTCATTCGTGACATCATTTGTCATATCGTGCACATCATTTGTCATATCGCTTCTCTTTTGTCATGTACATGATACTTTGTCATGCCACCTGTTGTGTTACATCATTTGATTTGTTGTTTATCATGTTACAGCTTTTGTCATGTCACTTGTGTTGCATAGTTTGTCATGTCGGTATCATGTTGGATCATTTGTCATGTCATCTCAGTTACATCATTTGTAATGTCACATCATTTGTCATTTCACTTGTATTACATTTATCCTGAACATAATTTGTCGTATAACTTGTCATGTCGTGTTACACTTTTCATGGACATGATACATCACTTGTCATGCCACTTGTCATGTGCATGATATATCATGTTGCTCATCATGTCGCATCACTGGTCATGTTACACTGTCCTGTCATATTTGACATATTACGTCATTAGTCATGTCACATGTCATGTAAATATTATACATTTGTATTCTGTTACCTGTAAATATTATTACATGTATGCACAAAAAAGTCACCACATTTATGATTATTTGTGAACACATTGATGTACTATGATGTAGTTAAATGTTATTGTTATATGTCTGCAATTAAATGTTACGATTAAATGTGAATGCGTTGGGTTAAATGTTAGGATTAAATGTGAACGCATGTGGTGAAATGTTAGGGTTACGTGTGAACATATATGGTTTAAACGGTATGATTACATATGAACACACGTGGTTAATTGTTATGATTGATTGTGAATATGTGTGGTTCCGTATTATGACTAATTGTGAACACATGTGAATCAGTGTTATGACTGATTGTGAATGCATGTGGTGAAATGTAAGGATTAAACGTGAACATGTGTGGATTAATTGTTATGATTGAATGTGAACACATGTGGTTCAGTGTTATGATTGTAGCCTACCTGGATGAATCCTGTTTGACAGTGTGACAGTGTTACTACACACCATCATGCTATGTTTCTGCATTGTCATATTCTAGTCAGCATGTGTTAAAAAACAAGATGTTCTTTTAAATTATAGATATTTATCATTTTATATATTACAATGTATGTGTATGTTTTCACAAGCACGGTGACTTGTCATCCATCATGAACCCCAATCCCAGTTGGACATCAATAAAAAGACAGTACTTAATCTTATGAAACCTGTCTGTCAGGTCCATATTTCAGCTAAACCTGTGTGTCAGGTCCATATTTCAACTAGACCTGTCAGGTCCATATTTCAACTAGACCTGTGTGTCAGGTCCATATTTCAACTAGACCTGTCTGTCAGGTCCATATTTCAACTAGACCTGTGTGTCAGGTCCATATTTCAGCTAGACCTGTCTGTCAGGTCCATATTTCAACTAAACCTGTCTGTCAGGTCCATATTTCAACTAGACCTGTCTGTCAGGTCCATATTTCAACTAGACCTGTCTGTCAGGTCCATATTTCAACTAAACCTGCCTGTCAGGTCCATATTTCAACTAAACCTGTCAGGTCCATATTTCAACTAGACCTGTGTGTCAGGTCCATATTTCAACTAGACCTGTCTGTCAGGTCCATATTTCAACTAGACCTGTCTGTCAGGTCCATATTTCAACTAGACCTGTGTGTCAGGTCCATATTTCAACTAGACCTGTCTGTCAGGTCCATATTTCAACTAGACCTGTCTGTCAGGTCCATATTTCAACTAAACCTGTCTGTCAGGTCCATATTTCAACTAAACCTGTGTGTCAGGTCCATATTTCAACTAAACCTGTTGTCAGGTCCATATTTCAACTAGACCTGTCTGTCAGGTCCATATTTCAACTAGACCTGTCTGTCAGGTCCATATTTTAACAACACTTGACTGAAAGGTAGGTATTTCAACTTTTCTGTTAGTTCCCCACTTCAGCTTTTTTTCCCCTCACATTTCTGCCTTTCTATTTTTTTCTACATTTAAACTAGTGTGTTGTACATTTGTAACCATTCTGTTAGGTTCACATTTCAATCTTTGTGTTCATTCCGCATTCAGACTGTCATGTTCTACAGTTGAACCTTCTGTTAGTTCTGCAGTAAACCTTTCTGTTAGTTCTGCAGTAAACCTTTCTGTTAGTTCTGCAGTAAACCTTTCTGTTAGTTCTGCAGTAAACCTTTCTGTTCTGCAGTAAACCTTTCTGTTAGTTCTACAGTTGAACCTTTCTGTTAGTTCTGCAGTAAACCTTTCTGTTAGTTCTGCAGTAAACCTTTCTGTTAGTTCTGCAGTAAACCTTTCTGTTAGTTCTGCAGTAAACCTTTCTGTTAGTTCTGCAGTAAACCTTTCTGTTAGTTCTGCAGTAAACCTTTCTGTTATTTCCACATTTGAACTATTCTGTTTGCTTCACATTTCTTTCATGTTAGTTCTGCAGTAAACCTTCTATTAGTTTCACATGTAAACTATCGTGTTAGTTCTGCAGTTGACCTTTTCTGTTGGTTATGCATTAAACCGTTCTGTTAGTTCCACATTTAGAGTGCCTCATTTAAAACCTTTCTATAAAAACTTTTCTGTTCCACATTAAACCGTTCTGTTAGTTCCACATTTAGAGTGCCTCATTTAAAACCTTTCTATAAAACTTTTCTGTTCCACAATTAAACCGTTCTGTTAGTTCCACATTTAGAGTGCCTCATTTAAAACCTTTCTATAAAACTTTTCTGTTCCACAATTAAACCTTCTGTTAGTTCCACATTTAGAGTGCCTCATTTAAAACCTTTCTATAAAAACTTTTCTGTTCCACAATTAAACCTTCTGTTAGTTCCACATTTAGAGTGCCTCATTTAAAACCTTTCTATAAAACTTTTCTGTTCCACAATTAAACCTTTCTGTTAGTTCCACATTTAGAGTGCCTCATTTAAAACCTTTCTATAAAACTTTTCTGTTCCACAATTAAACCGTTCTGTTAGTTCCACATTTAGAGTGCCTCATTTAAAACCTTTCTATAAAAACTTTTCTGTTCCACAATTAAACCGTTCTGTTAGTTCCACATTTAGAGTGCCTCATTTAAAACCTTTCTATAAAACTTTTCTGTTCCACAATTAAACCGTTCTGTTAGTTCCACATTTAGAGTGCCTCATTTAAAACCTTTCTATAAAACTTTTCTGTTCCACAATTAAACCGTTCTGTTAGTTCCACATTTAGAGTGCCTCATTTAAAACCTTTCTATAAAACTTTTCTGTTCCACAATTAAACCGTTCTGTTAGTTCCACATTTAGAGTGCCTCATTTAAACCTTTCTATAAAACTTTTCTGTTCCACAATTAACACCTTCTGTTAGTTCCATTTAACTGCCTCTTAGATATTTCTATAACTTTTCTGTTCCAATTAAAACCTTCTGTAGTTCCAATTTAGATTGTCATTAAACTCTAAACCTTTTCTGTTCCATTCAATAACCTTCTGTTAGTTCCATATTTAAGTGCGTCATTTAAAACCTTTCTATAATAACTATTTCTGTTCCACATTAAACCGTTCTGTTAGTTCCAATTTAGTCCTCATTTAACTTCTATTAAAACTTTTCTGTTCCCAATTTACGCTGTTAGTTTCCACATTTAGAGTGTCATTTAAACCTTTATCATAACTTTTGTTCCAATTATCGTCTGTAGTTCACATTGAGTCCTTTAAACTTTCTATAAACCTTTCTGTTACATTAAACCGTTCTGTTAGTTCACATTTAACCTCATTTACTTCTATAAACTTTCTGTTCGCAGTAAACCTTCTGTTAGTTCACATTTAGAGCCTTCTTATAACTTTCTATAAACTTTTTTGTTCCATTAAACCTTCTGTTAGTTTCCAAAATTTAGTGCTCAGTTAA
This sequence comes from Monoplex corrugatus, assembly GCA_030674185.1. Classification (NCBI taxonomy): domain Eukaryota; kingdom Metazoa; phylum Mollusca; class Gastropoda; order Littorinimorpha; family Ranellidae; genus Monoplex; species Monoplex corrugatus. The sequence continues at coordinate 46,353,111 of JAPXFY010000033.1, forward strand.
ACCTTTCTATAAAACTTTTCTGTTCACAATTAAACCTTTCTGTTAGTTCCACATTTAGAGTGCATTTAACCTTTCTATAAACTTTCTGTTCCATTAAACCTTCTGTTAGTTCCACATTTAAGTGCTCATTTAAAACCTTTCTATAAAACTTTTCTGTTCCACAATTAAACCGTTCTGTTAGTTCCACATTTAGAGTGCCTCATTTAAAACCTTTCTATAAAACTTTTCTGTTCCACAATTAAACCGTTCTGTTAGTTCCACATTTAGAGTGCCTCATTTAAAACCTTTCTATAAAACTTTTCTGTTCCACAATTAAACCGTTCTGTTAGTTCCACATTTAGAGTGCCTCATTTAAAACCTTTCTATAAAACTTTTCTGTTCCACAATTAAACCGTTCTGTTAGTTCCACATTTAGAGTGCCTCATTTAAAACCTTTCTATAAAACTTTTCTGTTCCACAATAACGTTCTGTTAGTTCCACATTTAGAGTGCCTCATTAAACCTTTCTATAAAACTTTTCTGTTCCACAATTAAACCGTTCTGTTAGTTCCACATTTAGAGTGCCTCATTTAAAACCTTTCTATAAAACTTTTCTGTTCCACAATTAAACCGTTCTGTTAGTTCCACATTTAGAGTGCCTCATTTAAAACCTTTCTATAAAACTTTTCTGTCCACAATTAAACCGTTCTGTTAGTTCCACATTTAGAGTGCCTCATTAAAACCTTTCTATAAAACTTTCTGTTCCACAATTAAACCGTTCTGTTAGTTCCACATTTAGAGTGCCTCATTTAACCTTTCTATAAAACTTTTCTGTTCCACAATTAAACCGTTCGTTAGTTCCACATTTAGAGTGCCTCATTTAAACCTTTCTATAAAACTTTTCTGTTCCACAATTAAACCGTTCTGTTAGTTCCACATTTAGAGTGCCTCATTTAAAACCTTTCTATAAACTTTTCTGTTCCACAATTAAACCTTCTGTTAGTTCCACATTTAGAGTGCCTCATTTAAAACCTTCTATAAAACTTTTCTGTTCCACAATTAAACCGTTCTGTTATTCCACATTTAGAGTGCCTCATTTAAAACCTTTCTATAAAACTTTCTGTTCCACAATTAAACCGTTCTGTTAGTTCCCACATTTAGAGTGCCTCATTTAAAACCTTTCTATAAAACTTTTCTGTTCCACAATTAAACCGTTCTGTTAGTTCCACATTTAGAGTGCCTCATTTAAAACCTTTCTATAAAACTTTTCTGTTCCACAATTAAACCGTTCTGTTAGTTCCACATTTAGAGTGCCTCATTTAAAACCTTTCTATAAAACTTTTCTGTTCCACAATTAAACCGTTCTGTTAGTTCCACATTTAGAGTGCCTCATTTAAAACCTTTCTAATAAACTTTTCTGTTCCACAATTAAACGTTCTGTTAGTTCCACATTTAGAGTGCCTCATTTAAAACCTTTCTATAAAACTTTTCTGTTCCACAATTAAACCGTTCTGTTAGTTCCACATTTAGAGTGCCTCATTTAAAACCTTCTAAAAACTTTTCTGTTCCACAATTAAACCGTTCTGTTAGTTCCACATTTAGAGTGCCTCATTTAAAACCTTTCTATAAAACTTTTCTGTTCACAATTAAACCGTTCTGTTAGTTCCACATTTAGAGTGCCTCATTTAAAACCTTTCTATAAACTTTTCTGTTCCAATTAAACCGTTCTGTTAGTTCCACATTTAGATGCCTCATTTAAAACCTTTCTATAAAACTTTTCTGTTCCACAATTAAACCGTATCTGTTAGTTCCACATTTAGAGTGCCTCATTTAAAACCTTTCTATAAAACTTTTCTGTTCCACAATTAAACCTTTCTGTTAGTTCCACATTTAGAGTGCCTCATTTAAAACCTTTCTATAAAACTTTTCTGTTCCACAATTAAACCTTTCTGTTAGTTCCACATTTAGAGTGCCTCATTTAAAACCTTTCTATAAAACTTTTCTGTTCCACAATTAAACCTTTCTGTTAGTTCCACATTTAGAGTGCCTCATTTAAAACCTTTCTATAAAACTTTTCTGTTCCACATCTAAGCCGTTTTGTTAGTTCTACAGTTAAACTTTTCTGTTCCATAATTAAACCTTTCTGTTAGTTCGACATTTAAAATATTGTTATGTTATTTCCACATTTAAACTATTATTTGTTATGTTAGTTCCACAATTAAACCTTTTTGTTAGTTCCACATTCAAACCTTTCTGTTAGTTCCACATTTAAACCTTTCTGTTAGTTCCACATTCAAACCTTTCTGTTAGTTCCACATTTAAACCTTTCAGTTCCACATTTAAACTTTTCTGTTAGTTCCACATTTAAACCTTTGTTAGTTCTACATTTAAACCTTTCTGTTAGTTCCACAATTAAAACTTTTCTGTTAGTTTCACATTAAAACCTTTCTGTTAGTTTCACATTAAACCTTTCTGTTAGTTCCTATAATTAAACCTTTTTGTTAGTTCCACATTTAAACCTTTCTGTTAGTTCCACATTTAAACCTTTGTTAGTTCCACATTAAACCTTTGTTATTTCCACAATTAAGCCTTTGTTAGTTTCACATTTAAACCTTTCTGTTAGTTTCACATTTAAACCTTTCTGTTAGTTTCACATTAAACCTTTCTGTTAGTTTCACATTTAAAACCTTTCTGTTAGTTTCACATTTAAACCTTTTTGTTAGTTCCACATTCAAACCTTTCTGTTAGTTCCACATTCAAACCTTTCTGTTAGTTCCACGTTTAAAGTATTGTTATGTTATTTCCACATTTAAACTATTATTTGTTATGTTAGTTCCACATTTAAACCTTTGTTAGTTCCACAATTAAACCTTTTTGTTAGTTCCACATTTAAACCTTTTTGTTAGTTCCACATTTAAAGTATTATGTTATTTCCACATTTAAACTATTATTTGTTATGTTAGTTCCACAATTAAACCTTTCTGTTAGTTCCACAATTAAACCTTTCAGTTAGTTTCACCGTTAAACCTTTCTGTTAGTTCCACAATTAAACCTTTCTGTTAGTTCCACATTTAAACCTTTGTTAGTTCCACATTTAAACCTTTGTTAGTTCCACAATTAAACCTTTGTTAGTTCCACATTTAAACCTTTGTTAGTTCCACATTTAAACCTTTCTGTTGGTTCCACAATTAAACCTTACTGTTATTTCCACAATTAAACCTTTCTGTTAGTTCCACATTTGAACCTTTGTTAGTTCCACATTCAAACCTTTGTTCCACATTCAAACCTTTGTTAGTTCCACATATAAACCTTTGTTAGTTCCACATTTAAACCTTTGTGTTAGTTCCACATTCAAACCTTTGTTAGTTCCACATTTAAACCTTTGTTAATTCCACATTCAAACCTTTCTGTTAGTTCCACATTCAAATCTTTCTGTTAGTTCCACATTCAAACCTTTCTGTTAGTTCCACATTTAAATCTTTCTGTTAGTTCCACAATTAAACCTTTGTTAGTTCCACATTCAAATCTTTCTGTTAGTTCCACATTCAAACCTTTCTGTTAGTTCCACATTCAAACCTTTTGTTAGTTTCACATTCAAACCTTTATTAGTTCCACATTCAAACCTTTCTGTTAGTTCCACATTTAAACCTTTCTGTTAGTTCCACATTCAAATCTTTCTGTTAGTTCCACATTCAAACCTTTCTGTTAGTTCCACATTCAAACCTTTCTGTTAGTTTCACATTCAAACCTTTCTGTTAGTTTCACATTAAACCTTTCTGTTAGTTTCACATTTAAACCTTTCTGTTAGTTTCACATTTAAACCTTTCTGTTAGTTCCACATTCAAACCTTTCTGTTAGTTTCACATTCAAACCTTTTTGTTAGTTCCACATTCAAACCTTTCTGTTAGTTTCACATTCAAACCTTTCTGTTAGTTCCACATTTAAACCTTTCTGTTAGTTTCACATTTAAACCTTTCTGTTAGTTCCACATTCAAACCTTTCTGTTAGTTTCACATTCAAACCTTTCTGTTAGTTCCACATTCAAACCTTTCTGTTAGTTCCACATTCAAACCTTTTTTTGTTAGTTTCACATTCAAACCTTTCTGTTAGTTTCACATTCAAACCTTTCTGTTAGTTCCACATTCAAACCTTTCTGTTAGTTTCACATTTAAACCTTTCTGTTAGTTCCACATTCAAACCTTTCTGTTAGTTTCACATTCAAACCTTTCTGTTAGTTCCACATTTAAACCTTTCTGTTAGTTTCACATTTAAACCTTTCTGTTAGTTCCACATTCAAACCTTTCTGTTAGTTTCACATTCAAACCTTTCTGTTAGTTTCACATTAAACCTTTCTGTTAGTTTCACATTTAAACCTTTCTGTTAGTTTCACATTCAAACCTTTCTGTTAGTTTCACATTAAACCTTTCTGTTAGTTTCACATTAAACCTTTCTGTTAGTTCCATAATTAAACCTTTTGTTAGTTCCACAATTAAACCTTTCTGTTAGTTTCACATTCAAACCTTTCTGTTAGTTCCACATTTAAATCTTTCTGTTAGTTTCCACATTCAAACCTTTCTGTTAGTTTCACATTAAACCTTTCTGTTAGTTCCATAATTAAACCTTTTTGTTAGTTCCACATTTAAACCTTTCTGTTAGTTCCACAATTGAACCTTTCTGTTAGTTCCACATTTAAACCTTTGTTAGTTCCACATTAAACCTTTGTTATTTCCACATTAAGCCTTTGTTAGTTCCACATTTAAACCTTTCTGTTAGTTTCACATTTAAACCTTTCTGTTAGTTTCACATTTAAACCTTTCTGTTAGTTTCACATTTAAACCTTTTTGTTAGTTCCGCATTCAAACCTTTCTGTTAGTTCCACATTTAAAGTATTGTTATGTTATTTCCACATTTAAACTATTATTTGTTATGTTAGTTCCACATTTAAACCTTTGTTAGTTCCACAATTAAACCTTTTTGTTAGTTCCACATTTAAACATTTTGTTAGTTCCACATTTAAAGTATTATGTTATTTCCACATTTAAACTATTATTTGTTATGTTAGTTCCACAATTAAACCTTTCTGTTAGTTCCACAATTAAACCTTTTGTTAGTTTCACCGTTAAACATTTCTGTTAGTTCCACAATTAAACCTTTCTGTTAGTTCCACAATTAAACCTTTCTGTTAGTTCCACAATTAAACCTTTCTGTTAGTTCCACATTTAAACCTTTGTTGTTCTACATTTAAACCTTTGTTAGTTCCACATTTAAACCTTTTTTAGTTCCACAATTAAGCCTTTGTTAGTTTCACATTTAAACCTTTGTTAGTTCCACATTTAAACCTTTGTTAGTTTCACATTTAAACCTTTGTTAGTTTCACATTTAAACCTTTGTTACTTCCACATTTAAACCTTTCTGTTGGTTCCACAATTAAACCTTTCTGTTATTTCCACAATTAAACCTTTTGTTAGTTCCACATTTGAACCTTTGTTAGTTCCACATTCAAACCTTTGTTCCACATTCAAACCTTTGTTAGTTCCACATTTAAACCTTTGTTAGTTCCACATTTAAACCTTTGTTAGTTCCACATTTAAACCTTTGTTAGTTCCACATTTAAACCTTTCTGTTAGTTCCACATTCAAACCTTTCTGTTAGTTCCACATTTAAATCTTTCTGTTAGTTCCACATTTAAACCTTTCTGTTAGTTTCACCATTAAACCTTTCTGTTAGTTCCACATTAAACCTTTCTGTTAGTTCCACATTAAACCTTTCTGTTAGTTTCACATTAAACCTTTCTGTTAGTTCCACATTAAACCTTTCTGTTAGTTCCACATTAAACCTTTCTGTTAGTTTCACATTAAACCTTTCTGTTAGTTCCACATTAAACCTTTTTGTTAGTTTCACCATTAAACCTTTTGTTAGTTTCACATTAAACCTTTCTGTTAGTTCCACAGTGAAATCATTCTGTTAGTTATACGGTTAAACCTTTCTAATAGTTCTACAGTTGAATATTTCTGTTCATTAACCTTTCTGATAGTTCTACAGTTGAACATTTATGTTTGTTCTGCAGTTAACCCTTTTCGTGTTTGTTGCACGTTTCTGTAAGTTCCAGTGGGCCAACTGTACAGCATTGCGTGTTAGTTCCACAGTCTAAACCATTTTGTGTTTTGTTTCGCAGTAAAACTGTTCACATTTGAACATTTCTGCTTTGCATTGAAACTATTTTGTGTTAGTTCCACATTTAAGGTTTTTTGTTAATCACACATTTAAGCCTTTCTGTTTAACGTTTAAACCTCAAAACAATAGGTCTATAATTGTATATTGACTCAGAGAGCAGAGGCAGTAGGTCTGTATGCTGACACACAGAACAAAGGTAGTAATTCTATAATTGACAGACAGAACAAAGGCAGTAGGTCTGTATATTGACAGACAGAACAAAGGCAGTAATTCTATAACTGACAGACAGAACAAAGGCAGTAGGTCTGTATATTGACAGACAGAACAAAGGCAGTAATTCTATAACTGACAGAACAAAGGCTGTAGGTCTGTATACTGACACACAGAACAAAGATAGTAATTCTATAATTGACAGACAGAACAAAGGCAGTAGGTCTGTATATTGACAGACAGAACAAAGTAATTCTATAACTGACAGAACAAAGGCTGTAGGTCTGTATACTGACACACAGAACAAAGGCAGTAGGTTTGTATACTGACACACAGAACAAAGGCTGTAGGTTTGTATACTGACACACAGAACAAAGGCAGTAGATATATGTATACTGACACACAGAACAAAGGCTGTAGGTTTGTATACTGACACACAGAACAAAGGCTGTAGGTCTGTATACTGACACACAGAACAAAGGCAGTAGATGTATACTGACACACAGAACAAAGGCAGTAGATATATGTATACTGACACACAGAACAAAGGCTGTAGGTCTGTATACTGACACACAGAACAAAGGCTGTAGGTTTGTATACTGACACACAGAACAAAGGCAGTAGATGTATACTGACACACAGAACAAAGGCAGTAGATGTATACTGACACACAGAACAAAGGTAGTAATTCTATAATTGACAGACTGAACAAAGGCAGTAGGTCTGTATATTGACAGACAGAACAAAGTAATTCTATAACTGACAGAACAAAGGCTGTAGGTCTGTATACTGACACACAGAACAAAGGCAGTAGATATATGTATACTGACACACAGAACAAAGGCAGTAGATAGATGTATACTGACACACAGAACAAAGGCAGTAGATATGTATACTGACACACAGAACAAAGGCAGTAGATATATGTATACTGACACACAGAACAAAGGGCAGTAGGTCTGTATACTGACACACAGAACAAAGGCAGTAGATAGATGTATACTGACACACAGAACAAAGGCAGTAGATAGATGTATACTGACACACAGAACAAAGGCAGTAGGTCTGTATACTGACACACAGAACAAAGGCAGTAGATAGATGTATACTGACACACAGAACAAAGGCAGTAGATAGATGTATACTGACACACAGAACAAAGGCAGTAGGTCTGTATACTGACACACAGAACAAAGGCAGTAGGTCTGTATACTGACACACAGAACAAAGGCAGTAGGTTTGTATACTGACACACAGAACAAAGGCAGTAGGTCTGTATACTGACACACAGAACAAAGGCAGTAGATATATGTATACTGACACACAGAACAAAGGCTGTAGGTCTGTATACTGACACACAGAACAAAGGCAGTAGATAGATGTATACTGACACACAGAACAAAGGCAGTAGGTCTGTATACTGACACACAGAACAAAGGCTGTAGATAGATGTATACTAACACACAGAACAAAGGCAGTAGTTCCGATTAAATCTGTATCCACAGAACAAAGCATCAGTTAGTTATACGAAACGACAAAGGCACGTATTTATAACTTTGACACACAGTGAACAAAGCAGTTAACTTATACTGACACGTTCAACGGGCTGTAAGCATATGATGTTACTGACACCAGTAACAAACATTGATGTTTGTATCACGTTCGTACCATGGCAACAACAGGCATAGCGTTTATACTGCTAACACAGAGTTGTCAGTTAGATAACTGTATACTGGACACACAGAACATATTGGCAGTAAGAATATAATTTAACTTGAACTATAGAACACAAAGCAGTAGTTTATACTGACACAGAACAAAGGCTTATAGTGTATACTGACACACAGAACAAAGGCATAGATAATTATATGACACACAGAACAAAGGCAGTAGGATACTGTATACTGACACACAGAACAAAGGCAGTAAGTTATGATAACTGACACACAGAACAAAGGCAGTAGGTCTGTATACTGACACACAGAACAAAGGCAGTAATTCTATAACTGACACACAGAACAAAGGCTGTAGGTCTGTATACTGACACACAGAACAAAGGCAGTAATTCTATAATGACACCAGAACAAAGGCAGTATAGTACTGTATACTGACACACAGAACAAAGGCAGTAGATATATGATACTGACACACAGAACAAAGGCAGTAGATAGATGTATACTGACACACAGAACAAAGGCAGTAGATAATGTATACTGACACACAGAACAAAGGCTGTAGATAGATGTATACTGACACACAGAACAAAGGCGTAGATATGTATACTGACACACAGAACAAAGGCAGTAGGTACTAGTATACTGACACACAGAACAAAGGCAGTAGATATATGTATACTGACACACAGAACAAAGGCAGTAGATAGATGTATACTGACACACAGAACAAAGGCAGTAGATGTTATACTGACACACAGAACAAAGGCGTAGGTATTGTATACTGACACACAGAACAAAGGCAGTAGATAATGTATACTGACACACAGAACAAAGGCTGTAGATAGATGTATACTGACACACAGAACAAAGGCTGTAGTATTGTATACTGACACACAGAACAAAGGCAGTAGGTGTATACTGACACACAGAACAAAGGCAGTAGATATATGTATACTGACACACAGAACAAAGGCAGTAGATGTATACTGACACACAGAACAAAGGCAGTAGTGTTGTATACTGACACACAGAACAAAGGCTGTAGGTCATTGTATACTGACACACAGAACAAAGGCAGTAATATATGTATACTGACACACAGAACAAAGGCAGTAGTTATGTATACTGACACACAGAACAAAGGCAGTAGGTATGTATACTGACACACAGAACAAAGGCAGTAGTATATGTATACTGACACACAGAACAAAGGCAGTAGGTTGTATACTGACACACAGAACAAAGGCAGTATAGTATATGTATACTGACACACAGAACAAAGGCAGTAGGTCTGTATACTGACACACAGAACAAAGGCTGTAGTTATGTATACTGACACACAGAACAAAGGCAGTAATAGATGTATACTGACACACAGAACAAAGGCTGTAGATAGATGTATACTGACACACAGAACAAAGGCATGTAGAATGTATACTGACACACAGAACAAAGGCTGTAGATAGATGTATACTGACACACAGAACAAAGGCGTAGATGTATACTGACACACAGAACAAAGGCAGTAGATAGATGTATACTGACACACAAACAAGGCAGTATCGTATACTGACACACAGACAAGGCAGTAGATATATGTATACTGACACACAGAACAAAGGCAGTAGATATATGTATACTGACACACAGAACAAAGGCAGTAGATAATGTATACTGACACACAGAACAAAGGCAGTAGTGTTGTATACTGACACACAGAACAAAGGCAGTAGATAGTGTATACTGACACACAGAACAAAGGCAGTAGATATATGTATACTGACACACAGAACAAAGGCAGTAGATGTATACTGGCAGACAGAACAAAAGCCTAAAATATAGGTCGTCTTTGGACGGAAGAAAGAGAACTTGCTGCATCAGTGGTTCTATCAAGTGTGGCAAAACACAAGTTTCCAGTTCAGCTTGAAGTTGTCAGTAATAATTTAATAATGACCAGACGTTGAAAAACCAGTTCATTTCATCCCCCGTCTCTCACTCCCTGCCCCCTTACCATTCTCCCCCTCCCCCTCCCCCTCCCCCTTCTCATCATTTTAAACTGCACATATATCGAAGCCATCCTCGTGCTCATTTCATGCTTTTTCTTGTCAGGTAGATGATACGTATGTTATCGCGTTCAATTCAGGTGGGATACCACTTGTGGCATTTGGAGTAGAACACAGAATCTTCTGTCCATGTTTGATGTCTTGTTTATACATAAATACAGCCATTTACGTCTTTATTGACTGGTGTGTGTGTGTGTGTGTGTGTGTGTGTGGTGTGTGTGTGTGGTCATGGCATGCAATGTGGCAAACAGTTATGTACTTAAATTACTGGATAAAGTCGTATTGAACTTTGCCCCAACCCCCTTCCCTGAACACTCAGTGACAAATTGTGTGTCTAGTGTTAAAATTTGTTTTTCAATTGTGAGTCGTCTCCCTGCAAATGGGTTCCAATCATTTGCATATTTGAAAAAAAAACTGTGACGTGTCATAGTCTGTGTTTGAAGGGGGTCAGGTCAGGTCCAGGTCAGGTCAGGTGTCAGTTTTCACCAGCAGAGATATGACACCGTGGTCTTAAGAATACAACTCAAACACGTAAATGGTTCACATCAATCTACCATAACAAGCAACGTAAGTGTCTGGTGTGTAAAATAAGTGATATAAAAACACAATGTGCATATTCTTGCCGCACACACACACACACACACACACACACACACACACACACACACACACACACACACACACACACCACACACACACACACACACACAACACACACAACACACACACCACACACACACACACACCATACACACCCTACACACACACCCACACACACACACACACATACACACACACCATACACACACACACACACACACACACCACACACACACACCACACACACCACACCACACACCACACACACACACACCACACACACACACACACACACCATACACACACACGCACACACACACACACACACAACCACACACCACACACCAACACATCACCAACACCACACAACACACACACGCACACACACACACACATACACCACACACCACACACACACACACAACACCTACACACACACACACAACAACATACACACACCAACCACACCGCACAACACACACCGATTGGCTTAAACCAACCAATCATGACTGCTCACAGTCTGTGCCTTCGGTGTTGAAGAAGATTTGAGTGTGTTGTTTGACTGGCTAAATTGACCATCACACTCACATTACAGTAAGTTCAGTGATAACCTGATCAGACATCCATGGCGTAAGTATGTGACCTACGAAAACGAATCAGAATGCAGATCAGGAGATCCAAAGTTGTTGTCAGGACAAAAGAAATTACAAGATTATCTAAAAATCGCCTTTCCGCACTGGACATTGATAATGATATAAACTAACAACAATAACGACAGATGACGCAGTCTGTGTGATAGTTCTTACAGATCTAAATACCAAACACGTAGGCCTTCAGTTTGTACTCTTAACAGTATTTCTTCGTTTCATTGTTTAACAATTTCATCGTTAAGGTCTGCGTAGGTTATAGGCCTACTGTTGATTGTCAGTTTAGTTCGTTTCTGTCACTCCTGTGCATTCATACCTTGCTTCTGTGCAGGCATCTTTCTCGTTCATTTATGACATTCTCTCTCTCTCTCTCTATCTCTCTCTCCCTCTCTCTCTCTCTCTCTCCCTCCCTCCCTCTCTCTCTCTCTCTCTCTCTCTCTCTCTCTCTCTCATATTCATGCCGCTGTATCTATCATTGAAAAATGGACACTTGTGTTGTGTGTTAAGGGTGTTGTAAAAATGGCTCAGCGTTGTCTAAGTAGCAAGACGTGAAAGCTCCAAGTCTCATGTTTCATTGTGTATTAGCAGTTTGACATTTTTTGTGTGAACGGCCTTGTTTTCAGGGGGAAAAATCAAATGTATTATGTTCTCTTCACCGTTTTGGAAATCCATCTCTGACCCCATCTCGCCCCACCCCTTCCCTCCCTCCGTCCATCTCTGTCTCCCCCCCCCCCTCCCCCCTATTGTCATATCTGACATTTTCACTCTTTGTGTCTGTTCTATTTTGTCGCCACTGTCTCCTTTTCTTTTTCTGTTCTTTCTTTCTTCCTTTTTTTTTTAAAGAAGTTTTGGATAAGATACATACACCTGATATCTGATATTATATATTCCCCTTCAGTTTCTGTTGTCTCACACACACACACACACACACACACACACACACACACACACACACACACACACACACACACACACACACACACACACACACACACACACACACACACACACACGAGAGAGAGGACATTGTACATGTGTAGATTAATAGAGAGCATTGACATCCGTTTCTTGGTGTTCATTCCCTCAGTCAACCAGTTGTCCGTGTTATCGGTCTGCTTGTGCTGGATGGCACTTGTCGTCTTGTCGTTTTGCTCTGCCCCTCTTTGGACCCTTCCTTTCTGTTAGTGCTTTGTGTGTGTGTGTGTGTGTGTGTGTGTGTGTGTGTGTGTGTGTGTGTGTGTGTGTGTGTGTGTGTGCCGTATAATGCTCGTAACCCCCTTGATCTGTACAATCCCTTGTCACTTTACATTTCCAGCAATGTTTGTATATGCAATAAAGACACCGCAATACACTCTGTGTGTGTGTGTGTGTGTGTGTGTGTGTGTGTGTGTGTGTGTGTGTAAAAAGAGAGGAGAGAGAGAGAGAAAATGTCGGTGTCTGTGTGTCTTTGTGCTTGTGTAGATGTGTGTACATGTGTGCAAGTGTTTGTGTGTACATGTATGTGTGTGTGTGTATTTATATATATATATATGTACATATATATATATGTGTGTGTATGTGTGTGTATATATATATATGTAGACTATGTATATATTGTGTGTAGAGAGAGAGAAAGATGAATGTATGCATATGTGGGTCATATGCATACATGTATACGAATTGCATTTGTGTGTGTGCGTGCGTGCGTGCGTGCGTGTGTGTGTGTGTGTGTGTGTGTGTGTGTGTGTGTGCACCAGCGTTTTGGCACTTACGCTCACAAGCATGCAAGAAACAAAAAGACAAGGGAATTCCGATGGGACTAGCTTGGAGTTTGGACTTTCTGCTTCTTCAAAAGGGATTCACTGCCCTTGGACAATTCCATATGCGCTCCACCTACATCTGCCAACTATTATCTGGCAGATTCTCTGAGCCTGAGCAGACCTCTGTGCACTGGCAATGTCATGAAATGGGGAGAGGGTCGTATGGAGCCCTCCACTGATACCACCATACTGATGGCAACATGAAGATGGACAGCCCACAATTGATACCACCATACTGATGGCAACATGGACAGCCCTCCACTGATACCACCATACTGATGGCAACATGGACAGCCTTCCACTGATACCACCATACTGATGGCAACATGAAGATGGACAGCCCACAATTGATACCACCCTACTGATGGCAACATGGACAGCCTTCCACTGATACCACCATACTGATGGCAACATGAAGATGGACAGCCCTCCACTGATACCACCATACTGATGGCAACATGGACAGCCCACCACTGATACCACCATACTGATGGCAACATGGACAGCCCACCACTGATACCACCATACTGATGGCAACATGGACAGCCCACCACTGATACCACCATACTGATGGCAACATGGACAGCCCACCACTGATACCACCATACTGATGGCAACATGGACAGCTCTCCACTGATACCACCATACTGATGGCAACATGGACAGCCCTCCACTGATACCACCATACTGATGGCAACATGAAGAGGGACAGCCCTCCACTGATACCACCATAATGATGGACAGCCCACCACTGATACCACCATAATGATGGCAACATGGACAGCCCACCACTGATACCACCATAATGATGGACAGCCCACCACTGATACCACCATAATGATGGCAACATGGACAGCCCTCCACTGATACCACCATAATGATGGACAGCCCACCACTGATACCACCATACTGATGGCAACATGAAGATGGACAGCCCACCACTGATACCACCATAATGATGGCAACATGGACAGCCCACCACTGATACCACCATAATGATGGCAACATGGACAGCCCACCACTGATACCACCATAATGATGGCAACATGGACAGCCCACCACTGATACCACCATAATGATGGCAACATGGACAGCCCACCACTGATACCACCATAATGATGGCAACATGGACAGCCCTCCACTGATGCCACCATAATGATGGCAACATGGACAGCCCACCACTGATACCACCATAATGATGGCAACATGGACAGCCCACCACTGATACCACCATACTGATGGCAACATGGACAGCTCTCCACTGATACCACCATACTGATGGCAACATGAAGATGGACAGCCCACCACTGATACCACCATACTGATGGCAACATGGACAGCCCTCCACTGATACCACCATAATGATGGCAACATGGACAGCCCACCACTGATACCACCATACTGATGGCAACATGAAGATGGACAGCCCACCACTGATACCACCATACTGATGGCAACATGGACAGCCCTCCACTGATACCACCATACTGATGGCAACATGGACAGCCCTCCACTGATACCACCATACTGATGGCAACATGGACAGCCCTCCACTGATACCACCATACTGATGGCAACATGGACAGCCCACCACTGATACCACCATACTGATGGCAACATGGACAGCCCACCACTGATACCACCATAATGATGGCAACATGGACAGCTCTCCACTGATACCACCATACTGATGGCAACATGAAGATGGACAGCCCTCCACTGATACCACCATAATGATGGCAACATGGACAGCCCACCACTGATACCACCATAATGATGGCAACATGGACAGCCCACCACTGATACCACCATAATGATGGCAACATGGACAGCCCACCACTGATACCACCATACTGATGGCAACATGGACAGCCCTCCACTGATACCACCATACTGATGGCAACATGAAGATGGACAGCCAACAGACCAGCTGTTAGTGTTGGGGGATGGAATTCAACACAGAATATCACATCTTGAGTCCCACAGCTTTTTCACAACCAACCAGTTGGCGTAAAAGAAAAGGGAAGGGAAAAATAAAAAAAAAAGGCTGTGGCCTTCCGCCATGACAGAAGAATCACAAGTGAATGCTAACAACACCAACAAACACTCGCAACAAAACAACAATAAACACTCACAACAACAATAAATACTCACAACAACAATAAACACTCACAACACCAATGAACACTCACAACACCAATAAACACTCACAACACCAATAAACACATCACAACACCAATAAACACCAACACCAATAACACTCACAACCAAATCAAATAAACACCAATAAACACTCACAACACCATAAATACTCACAACACCAATAAACACTCACAACACCAAAAACCACACACACAATAAACACAACACCATAAACACTCAACACCAATGAACACTCAAACACCAATGACACTCACAACACCAATAAACACTCACAACACCAAAATACACAAACCAATAAACACTCGCAACACCAATAAACACTCACACACCATAACACCCACACCAATGACACTCGCAACACCAATAAACACTCACAACACCATAAACACTCACAACACCAAAACACAAACAATAAACACCCACAATCACCAATAAACATTCACAACACCAACAAACACACAAAACAACACACATAACCACACTACAACACCAACAACACACAACAAAACAACACACATAAACACCACAACACCAATAAACCACAACACCAAATAAACACCACAACACCAATAAACACTCAACAACAACACAACAAACACAACAAAACCACCAATAAACACTCACAACACCAATAAACACTCACACACCAATAAACCCACAACACAAACACACAACACAACTAAACACTCACAACACCAATAAAAACCACAACACACACCAAAACACACAACACATAAACACCACAAAACACCCATAAACCAACACAACACCAACAAACCACAACAAAACAACACATAAACACTCACAACACCAATAAACATAACAACACCAATAAACACAACAACACCAATAAACACAACAACACCAATAAACACAACAACACCAATAAACACAACAACACCAATAAACACAACAACACCAATAAACACAACACACACCAATAAAACACAACAACACCAATAAACACAACACAATAAACACAACAACACCACCATAAACACAACAACACCAATAAACACAACAACACCAATAAAACACAACAACACAATAAACACAACAACACCAATAAACACAACAACAGCCAATAAACACAACAACACCAATAAACACAACAACACCATAAACACAACAACACCAATAAACACAACAAACAAAACACCAATAAACACAACAACACCAATAAACACAACAACACCAGTAAACACAACAACGCCAAATAAACACAACAACACCAATAAACACAACCAACACACAATAAACACAACAACACCAATAAACACAACAACGCCAGTAAACACAACAACACCAATAAACACAACAACGCCAGTAAACACAACAACGCCAGTAAACACAACAACGCCATAAACACAACAACACCAATAAACACAACAACACCAATAAACACAACAACACCAATAAAACACAACAACGCCATAAACACAACAACGCCAATAAACACAACAACACCAATAAACACAACAACGCCAGTAAAACAACAACCAACAAACCCAATAAACACAACAACACCAATAAACACAACAACCCAATAAACACAACAACACCAATAAACACAACAACGCCAATAAACACAACTAACAACCAATAAACACAACAACACCAATAAACACAACAACACCAATAAACACAACAACACCAATAAACACAAACAACCACAGATAAACACAAAACACCAATAATACACAAACAATAAACAACAACACCAATAAACACAATAACCCATAAAACAACAATAAACACAACAACACCAGTTACTGCTACACAAATAACACCAATAAATGTAACACCAACAAACACAACAACACCAGTTACTGCTCACAATAACACCAATAAATGTAACACCAATAAACACAACAACACCAGTTACTGCTCACAATAACACCAATAAATGTAACACCAATAAACACAACAACACCAGTTACTGCTCACAATAACACCAATAAATGTAACACCAATAAACACAACAACACCAGTTACTGCTCACAATAACACCAATAAATGTAACCCCAATAAACACAACAACACCAGTTACTGCTCACAATAACACCAATAAATGTAACACCAATAAACACAACAACACCAGTTACTGCTCACAATAACACCAATAAATGTAACACCAATAAACACAACAACACCAGTTACTGCTCACAATAACACCAATAAATGTAACACCAATAAACACAACAACACCAGTTACTGCTCACAATAACACCAATAAATGTAACACCAATAAACACAACAACACCAGTTACTGCTCACAATAACACACAATAAATGTAACACCAATAAACACAACAACACCAGTTACTGCTCACAATAACACCAATAAATGTAACACCAATAAACACAACAACACCAGTTACTGCTCACAATAACACCAATAAATGTAACACCAATAAACACAACAACACCAGTTACTGCTCACAATAACACCAATAAATGTAACACCAATAAACACAACAACACCAGTTACTGCTCACAATAACACCAATAAATGTAACACCAATAAACACAACAACACCAGTTACTGCTCACAATAACACCAATAAATGTAACACCAATAAACACAACAACACCAGTTACTGCTCACAATAACACCAATAATAACACCAATAAACAACAACACAGTTATGTCACAATAACACCAATAAAATAACACAAACAACGCCAGTTACTACCAATAACACAATATAGACACCAAAAACATCAACAACGCCGACTACCAACACACACACACACAC